>VZTG01005545.1:1015818-1133525 GCA_013397845.1 Melanocharis versteri | reverse complement strand
TCCCTGCGCCCCCGCCGGGCCCGGAGGCCGCCGCCCCGCCGGCGGGGCTGCAGCAGATGCGGCGAGGTGCGAGGCCTGCGGCAAGGCCTCGTGTTCGGCACCGCCGGCGGCCCAGGGCGAGGAGGGGCCGTGGGAGAGCCCCAGCTGCTCCGGTAGGCAGGGTCTGCCCTGGCCTGCCGGCCCCGGGAGAAGCTGCTAGGCTACCAGGCGGGACAGGAGCAGCCCCACAGCTGCCTCTTCGGCAGCCGCCGTGTGCCCGTTTGCTGGCCGCACTTCACATACATTGCACGTTGTCATTTAATGCGGACCGTGTGTCCGTGGTCACCATCTTCAGAAACAAAAACGGGTGGCTGCCGCTTTGGCAGAGGAGCGGTGCTCCAGACCCAGGCAGGGAGGGCAAAGTTCCCCGTGCTCCCTCATCCATGTCTCCATGCAGCATGGCCACAGCTCTGCAACCTGCTTCCATAAGCGGAGCACCTCTGGGCCGAGAGAAGATGAGGCTGGTCACTGGCAGCTGTCTCAGGCGCCGCCAGGTGCTCGGGTGTCCAGTCCAGCCTAAGCTTGTTGTTTAACGATCTAAGCATTTGGGGCACCACCATAGCTTTGGACTACCTGTAGATCTGCTTCCTTTTGCTTGGAAGTTAAAATAATCGTCTATAAAGTTCGGTCCAACAGACCTTCTGTGAGGATCTGTTGCACGTTTTGAAGGAATTTGGACATGAGAAGTACTATTGCAGTGCACTAATGTGAATCTGTGAATTTTTTCTCTGAGAAAAAGGTGTAGGCAAAGTTGACTGACTTTGTAGGGAAAAGTCAGGCAGCTATCACTCTCTTTTTCAATGAAGTATGAGAAATTAAATTCTTTACAGAAAGTCATACAGTAACATGGAGTTCTTTTTTCCTCCACCAAAACCTATGTCCCTACCTTTAAAACAGCTGTTTTCCTAGTAAAGTAGAAATAGTAAAATGCAGAAAGCCAAAGCCATGTTTTCCGCTTTAGGTGATTCGCTGCTTTAGATTCATTATTTTTTCCTTATTCATGGGTATTGTACTGGTGATTAACATCTTCTCACATCTTTTGATTGCTTTTAAATGCTGGAGAAGAGAGAAATTCATTCTTTACTTCCCTGTTTATCTGATGTCTCTGAGAATTTATTTGCCAGTGATTGCCTCTTCTCTATTAGTATTTTTTTCTGTAGTTTCCGTGATCATTTCCTCAGTGTATTCCAATGTACTGTTTAGTTGTGTTGGTAGGTTGAAGACCTCGTGGCTTACCTTCCCTAGGATTTCACAGATGATGGCTTACTGTTGAGAAAATTGTTCTTCTGTTTAAACTGCTGTCAACACTCTCACTGAATTCAGCAGACCCTTGTATGGATTGTAGCTGTTAGGACCAGGCAGTTACACCTTGTTGCTAGTATTCATAAATACACGTTCCTTAAATATGGCATTAAATATCCTGTGGCAATTAGTCCTCCTTATTCATTGGTTCAATGATAATTACACAAGTCAGCTCTCATCCTATATCTGGAGGGCTTAAAGTATGCTTAATCATGAATATCCACTTTACCAGAAGTAAGTAGCAATCAATGTGTCACAAAACCTGGACCTTATGCAACCCCAGTTTGTTTTTCTGAAGAGGGTAAATTATAAGTTTATTTTCTGGTCTTTTCTCAGTTAATTTTATTGTTGTTTTGACTGCCATATTTATTTTGGTATAGATGATGGGCAAAATGTGCACACTACAAACAAAAAGCCATAGTGTCATGTACTTTCTTCCAACTTGTGTCACTTGATGGTATTTTATACACAGGCACCAAAGCCGCTAGGAATCAGTTGATTTGATAAATACATCATTGTCCCCAAGTGTCTTTTCGTAAAGCTGCATCATATTGCATAGCCTTACAAAAATGTTTTGAAAATTGTGCTACACGTAAAAATAGCCTCTGGAAAAGGAGGGATGTAGTCCCCAGAGGCATTTTTCCCGTGATTATAGTCCTCTTTGCTGAGGCCACTGTGCTAGATGGCAATTATAGCTAGTGTGAGGGCATTTGGACATTGGTTGTGTTGTGAAGCATTTGAGTGTGTTTCAATATGAACTCCAAGCTGCAAAGTTTTGCTGAATACCTCATCATAGCAAAATCTTTAGGGGGACTTAACTCCTCACATCCCCTCAAAAAAAAAAAAAAAAAAAAAAAAAAAAAAAAAAAAAAAAAAAAAAAAAAAAAGAGGTAAGAACTCCTGCCATGCCATATTCTGTTCTTTTATGACACAGCCAGGCAGTAAGTATACTTACTTATAAGTAGGAGAGGGGAGTGGGAGAGACCACTGAGAGGACTGGCAGCAGTGTGGGAGGTTTATTCAGTGTACCTGCTGTATGTGGACTGTATGTAGCTGGTAACTGGGCTTGCTTCTGAACTCTGTGGGAGACCAGATAGCTTGTCTGTCTGTACACACCACAGGGAAAGTTTTTATCTCCTCTTGGCAGGGGCACTAATTTGCTTCATTTCATCACTATTGTCACACCGGCGCCTCTTGTTTCCAGACACACACACCCCCCCAACCCCTTCTTACCTCTCTCCTATGACAGAAGTCAGTGTCTGTCTGACTACCCAAAATGCAAATTTCAATGGGTCTCTCTCTTGTCCTTTACTTGTTGGTATAATCCCTGAATCCTTCCTATTATTAATCCCAAATGATAGTGATACAGAATCTGACCTCGGTGTCTGTTCTCATTTCCCTCCTATTTGAGCTAATTGCCTCTTGTTTTGCTGTTTTGCCTACCTAGTCTTGAAATTATGCTTTCCTTTCTGGTTCTTTCCCAGCCTGAAAATCCCTCTGGCTCAGCAGCTCTGGCAGCCTTTTTACTGTGCTGTGCTTCATGTCAGCTTTCTAGCACTCCTCTATGTTTCGCAGATCAGTGCTCCAGAGATGTGTTAGGCACCCCAGGGTCATAATTAAGGAGGAAACCACATAGGACATATAAATTCAAAGAAAGTGGCAGCTCAGCATCTTCCAGGAAGAAGTCCTGCAAGCAGATGTGCTGGCCCCTGAAGATATTACAGAACACAGACTATTTTAAGAATAAACTGGGAATATATGTTCATCAGCTTTCAGAGAGGGAGAGTCTGGGCCATAATAGATGAAAGAAAGGAGACCTTCAAAGAGTGAAGTTGTGTCAGGAAGTTGTTTAGAGGTTGCCTTAGAAAGATGGATAGTTTTAGAATCCAAAGGAGTATTTAGATTTCCTTACTTTCAAGCATAACTGTTTTTACTGGTTTTTATAAACAGAGCAGCTAGGTCACTTGACACCAGCCCCCATATGATCCAATTTGCTTGTACGCAGTTCTTTGATCTGCAGTTTTCCATGCTTCAGGCTTGCCTCTGATTTTATGTATTTTAACTTCAAATGCTTTTGAAAAGCATTAAGTTTGGGGTTTTTTATTTGGTTTTTAATAAAACACTGGTTTTACATATGATCAATTATATTAGCAGGTTTATTTCCTCAGCAAATACCTGTCTCTGTCTGTTAAAGCAGAGTACCTGTTTTGAGTAATTAACTATTCTCATGTAGGTCCAAATTTTGAGTGAGAGTTTTCGCCTGTACATTAGACGCTTTTTTTTACATTCAGCTGCCAATACTTTGAGATTGCTCATCCCCTCACTGGGCATACCTCTCACTGTTCCCAGTGTGTAGACTGTACACCTAACCCGGTGTACAGT
Organism: Melanocharis versteri; assembly: GCA_013397845.1. Classification (NCBI taxonomy): domain Eukaryota; kingdom Metazoa; phylum Chordata; class Aves; order Passeriformes; family Melanocharitidae; genus Melanocharis; species Melanocharis versteri. The sequence continues at coordinate 1,129,802 of VZTG01005545.1, read as the reverse complement.
CCATAGCAAAGCATGACTTCTTATTACGCTTCCCACTCCTTGCTGGTCGCTGTGGGAGCGAACACGATCATTGACAGCAGACTTTAATGAACTTTCTGGGAATGCAGAGGAAGGAAGCCTTTTGTCCTGAATGTAGAGAAGATAAGAGACAGGACAGGTAAAGTACGCAACTGGGATAAAGAAGCTGGGGTGGGACAAAGGAATGAACAGAAGGAAATTGGGGTGGGGATTTGGCCTCTGTCAGCATGTGCTCCAGCCCAAGCCTCAATTCTTCCCTGAGCTCAGTGTCAGAAGCTCAGTGATTCATGTAGAGAATTAGGGAATGATCCTTAATTTCTTGTCTGTTGGTAGTAAAGCAGTAGCATTTATGTCTGGAGGTGGGAATAGGTATGTGTCTGGGCTTTTCCTGGTCACTGATAATTGGACTGGTACTGCCTTATTCATGTACTATGTGGATTTCCTTTTGGTTTTATGAATAAGGCTGTACTGTTTATTTTTCACCTTGTGGACGGAATGTCACTTTACATCTTTGACTGTGTTTATTGTCATTTTTTGAAAGAGTGTCTCCCCCCTCATTAGAGTTTTGATCATACTGGTAGGCATAATTTGAAAAGATGCTAGTGCTTGTTACACTATCTGAAGAGACTCCTTCTTCTTATACCAATGTCTGTGCCAGCATACTTATTTGCCATCTTCCCACTTGTGCAAATGCATCTCTTTGTGTTTTAATCTAAATTGTAATTATTTTTTTTTCTGCAAATTTATTTTTATTTTCTCTTTTTGTTTGTTGGTTTGGTTTGGTTTTGGGTTGGTTTTGTTTTATTTCTTTATTTCAGAGATCTAGTTGACAGTGCAAATAGCTGTACTTACTTTACTGGTAACACACAGTGCATAGCTAGAATGAATGGCTAAGGCATGGAGAGAAATAAAGGATGGTGGAAGCAGGAATCTTTTTCAGCTGTCTTTAGTGTCTAACACAGCATCCCGTAACAGTGAACCCTGCGTTCTTTTCAGAAGAACAACTGCACATTTTCCCGCTCCAGCTTATCATTGGATTGTTAAGTTTTAATCATAGAATCTCAAATACACGGAAAAAGTAAGTATAAAAATGTCATTTCTAGTGTTTGGCTGTGAATTTTAGCTATGGAAATTATCACAGGCCCTTTTGATATAATGGAGGAAAGTTTTTTTTTTTCCTGAAATTACTTATCTGAGTGAATTGATCCATGTGGAAGAAGATGAGGCATTTTTTCGCTCAGGTTCACTGGAGTTAACATTCCGGCTAACTTGTTCCTAAATTGTCCCAAGTCAGAATTATTGTAGCTACCCTATTCTGTAAAATTGACTCAGCTGTACTGCAAGTATCTATAGAATTTTCCTTTCCTGTTACAGTATCACAGAAATCATCCAATACTACTATTATTTTCTTACGTCAATACGTTGTTGGTAGCATACGGCTGAGATAATAATTCTTGCTAAAAAGAGTGGCTGATGAGAATCCAACCCAATTTCAAAAACATAATTAAAGAATAGTAGTTAAATATCCTTAACTGAAAAAAAGTCATCTCATGTTCCATCATGGCCTACTTCATTTCATAAACTCTGATTAGACTGGTTCCATTTGTGCCCCAGTCCTTCTCAGAGACTACTGTAGACCCTCACTAGGAGACCTAGTATTCAGCTTCTTTAGACGTGCAATTGTCTCCTGAGTCCTTGTTCCCTTCTCTTTGTTCAGGTGCTTCATGAAGCTCCTATTGTCACAGTATGTTCATGGAGTAACTAACTTTGTGGTGACAGTGGGATTATATTTAGTCTTCTTTATCCTCTTCTGCTTGTGAGAGGAAGCAGAGGTCATGTCTTTAATCTGTAAGAAAACCTGAAGACCTTTTCTGCAGAAAAATGTGTAAAAATAATAGCTTAAGAGCATCCCTTTTAAATTGGGACTCTCCAGTCCTCCCAGTACAACTCCTTTGGATTATATGCCTTTATTATTATATTTCTTTGCATGAAACTTGCTCAGTGTAATTTTGTTGGTCCTTGAATTGAGAAAGAGCTTGTTTACTACAGTCAGTGTTTAACAGAAGATGTGACCTGGGAGTGGTGAGTTTATTAATAGGAAAAGAGGCTGGAAGAACATCAGCCTATCATTTAGGAAATATGGCAGGTTTTTATACTCTGTGTTCCAGGCAAGGAACAAGTTGGAAAAGGGTACATTAGGACATATAGCCCCTGTTTCTGGGTGATTGAATAATGATTAATTCTGTTATAATTCAGTTATAATTCTCTCTTCAGGAGTTCAAGGCCATACCTGTGGCATATCCTTTTCTCATAACGTACCATTCACCAGCTTACTTGCTCTTGAATAGTGAAGAATTTAAAGGGTTTACCAATCAGAAGAGTAGGGAAACCACTATGCGCTCTACCCTGTTGTGGTTGTAATTAAACCAATGCCAAGACTGCAAAAATGGAAGTTCCCTGTCATTTTTTATTAGTTTTAAACAAAAATGGAAAAATATTTAGCTATGTTTGATACATCCTGTCAGATTTTGAGTTTGAAAGGAAATGGAGGGCAGAAACATAGACACCAACAGTAATGGCCCAGCTACAAAGACAGATACTGTGAGTGCCAAGTGTTTCTTTTCAAGGGAGTGATGCTGATTGCATACCTCAGAAACTCATTTGACTCTGTCAATTTACTAAGGAATTTACAATTCTGGTGCTTCTGTTAAAATGGATAGAGGAAATGCACATCTCTGTGATGCCTCTGCGCTCTGCCTGCTAAAGAGCAGAGGTATACTTACAGTTTCTCTCAGGGCATCTTTGTGTTCTTTGATTTCATGCAAAGGACAGGGTAATCTATTGATAAGAGCACCTTCTTTTCCCAAATTTTCTTCTTCATATACTGATATCCTTTTCTTCAATTTTCTTTTTGTTTTCCCCATATCCGCAATCAATCTGCCTTTCCCTCTCTGCTTGTCTTTCTGCTGCTGGGAAGATTTTTCTCTTCTCTTTTTGTCCAGCTCATCATTTTTCCCCTTCATTGTCCCCAAGATTTGTATTCTGTACATACTACTCACTAGATGTTATTCTCTGTGCTCACTTCTGTTTACCGTGAAAAACAGGGGCCATTGTAGCTGAAAGTTTTCATGAATGGTATTGACCATGATAGTGTGAAATACAGCATTGCTGAGAAATCCTTACTAAGGTATCATATCTTCCTAAGAGAGAGCAACCAAGTGCTCCGTAACTGGTAGTCCGTGTTCAAAGTGCAGAGTCCAGCCATAATGATTAATGGTAACTCTGGACTGGAAGTTACAGCACTGGTGAGTCTTCAGCACAGTGATGTGTCTGCATGTAAACCAGCTCTGGAGGAAGTAACTGGTGAGGGAGAAGAAGGATCTGGATGTTTTTTTGCCGCTCATTAGTTCAGACAACTCATTTCTCCCAGAAAGTTCTGGTAATGCTGTATTGTACATAAGCCTCCTATGTGTCCAGTTCCGCTCACCTGTGCATTCATTGTGTGAAATGTAGTGCCTGGAGGATGATGGTAACTGGCAAGTGAAATTAGAATATCTATAGCCACAAAGCACCATCTTAGGTTTAGGTAGATTCTTAGTTGCTTATCTACATATCATTTTTAGGTGGACTTTTGATTCTGTTATATTGTGTTATATTACAAGAGTAAGAAAGAATGACAAATGAGAGAGAAAAGGTAGGGAATTAATTTTTTAAAAAGTAATTAATTACCAAAAAAAAAAAGCTAGAAGAGTTTAGCTCCTGGTCAAACTTAAGACTAAAATGGATATTTTTTTAATAACTTATAAGAATACTGTGCAGTTTTGCTATGTGAGTAATATATGATTTACAATCTCTTTAAGTGTTAATTTCTTTCTATTAAATGCTCACACATTTGTAAATGATGTGATATTCAAAATAAAGTACATTTTCTATGTAACTGTTTCTTAAAATGAAAGTCATTTTGGTTTGGATTTTATTGTGAGGGATGCAAAAGACAGTTTTTGCTGTCTTTCTCTGCTTTTAGGAGATGAAACTGGCACAGTTAATGAGACTAGATTGCTCCCAGAAAACTTTCACTCATTCTGGAAGAAATATAAAACACTGGTTCTAAATTGCATCAAGTTCTTCTGCACTCATAAACACTCCACTCTTTCTTGTCTTCTGTATCAGCCTTAGTTCTTTTTTGTCTCTTCTGTGTTGATTCCTCAGTTGGATAATTCAGAGCCACATATTTGTATTTTTAAATTTTTGGTTCATCAACTGAGCAACTGAAAAGCAAACAGTGCAAATGGGAACATAATAATATGCTTGTTAAAATCTGGTGCCTCTCTGTGACCCTTTGCGTTTACATTGTTTTTCTTCACGCTGCAAAATGCAGATTATTCCATGAAACAAATATGGTGCAGGGACCTGTTTAGTGTACAAAAGGTGTAATTTTGATAGTTAGCAGTTCCAAACAACACTGCAAAAATCTTCATTAAAAAGAAAAGAGCATCTGTGGAGAGCCACCCTGAATGTGATGGTTGCATGTTGGAAAGTGAATGGATTTTTTTCTGTTTTGCAGGTCACGGCTCTCAGCTTGAATATTCACAATGTAAGAAGTGTATGTACGGCATATTTTATCACCACTGCCAATACACCATTTCATTAAGTTCCCTTAACCTTTCGTGAGTGCTTCCTGAATGCAACAAAGTCATGCTCACAGATATGCACATTATGAATGTGACATTTAAAAGCTAATTTTGAAGCTCTAGCCGGGAAATAAACTCTGTAATCATCAATTTATTTTCTGGGAATGTGTCTTGGACAAGGTCTGTGTGACGCTGAGAGACAGCACCTTAAAATCTGTGCTAGCTCTCCCTGAGAGATAAAAAAGACTGGGCCTTCTAACCAGTAGAGTCGTATTTGTACCATCAGAGAGAGAAGCAATACCCTCTGATTTATATGATCAGTTAGAACTTGCCGGCACGGATAGATTTTGTTATTCCCTGTGCCGCTTAATTCACTTTACACTTGATCTATCTATCTACCTATCCATCCATCTATGATGTTAACCAAACCAAAAAAACATATAATCATTCCTAGCACTAAAATAATGAGTAAGAAATGATAATTTCTGGTAGACATTTGGTACAAAGTAGAAGGAACTAAATCCTCAGTCTTGTTACTTTCACTGTGGCAGAGGAATACAGCAACTGGCAATAGACAGTGTCATGTGCTCACTTCTTAGTCAATTTTATGATCTGGGTTGCTTGGTCAGCTCTAGTTCTGGCCGGTTTTCTGATCAACTCCATAGCTGTATATCACTTTCTGTTGTCGTCAGAAAAAATTGTCCACCTTTACATGGGTGTAATAGTAAAGAGTATCTGGGTCACTGAATCAGGATGATGTGTTTCCAGCACACCTGTGGGAGGTCACCAATTCAGGTCACAGAACTACGATGCTGGCTGACTGTCTCTGGAGTGGGTCCAAATGTATTCATTCCTGATTCGGAGTCTTTAGATGCATGGACATATTTTGTTAACACTGCTGCAAGACGGTCTCAAGATGACAAAGGTGGTGCAAACGTTTCTGAATAATATTTTTACTGTTGCCTCAGCTACAGGAAATGATGCTTGAATACTGCTGTAAGCATTAGGAAAACAATAATTCCTCCTCCAACAGAATATGCTTTGTTTAGCACCAGGAATACCACAGGTGAGGACAAAATGGAAAACATAAACAGAGAAAACAATGTAACACAACCAACAAGCTTTTAATCTCTGATGTCATAGGGAGATGCTGTGGGGATGAGAAGTTAACACAAGGATGCCTGCTGTAGCAACTAAATGTCTCAAGGAAACTTGTTCTTAGTTAATGAAATCCATTCATGAGTTACCTAATACAACTCAGAAGAGATTACCAGATTTATTCTTGGAAAGGAAAGAAAGTGAAATTCAGAGGCCGACAGACTCTAAACATGATGAAAATGTGACTGTTAATTCAAATTTTAATCTCCAGATGTTCAAATAAATTTTTTTATTTTGGGGGTTAAGATAGCAAGTTGCATAATATGTTGGAAAACCACATGTAAATGTACATAAAACAAACTAAGATAAAATCAGAAAACAGTTACATTCAGAAACAGGCCTGGATATTCTGTGAAAAACTGCTGACATTATCTGAGAAGAATTCTGGCTTTACCATGAACTCATTTTTAGGAAAACTAGGCTGCTGTGCTGCCCCTGGAGCAACCAGGAAATGGTGACTTACAGGAAGAGATTACTATACCAGATTTATGCTAGCTGCAGCATATGCAACAATATAGCTAAATCTAAGATGTATTTGATGTGTACTATTGCATTTCTCCTCATCCTTTCTCTCCTGTGTGCATTAGGAGACCATGGAAATGACAAGGGGTGACTTGAGGTCATTTTATAACCTGTGAGCCACCTCTCATGCCTATCTTTCTTGCCTATGGGAAGCTCTGTGTTGCAAACATAACTACTATTTTCCTTCTGCTGCAGACCTTCTATTTGTTGTAACACCGGAAGCTCCAGGTAACATTATTCATTTTGTTTGCCTGAAGAGATAGAAGCTACAAGTAGATGAAGAGCATCTTGTGCTTTAGACATGACAAGTCAAAAGCTTACACTACCCTTTTAAAATGTTTACAGTAAACTGATGTCCTTCATTGGCTGTCAAAGTAGCAAAAATGCTTAAATTATTTGAAGCCTAATTAGAGGCAGTATCATTTTTCTATGTATTTCACATGGGATTTTGCTATTGATCAAGTAATCTCAAGATTTGAACTCAAACTTTTAGGAAGTCCTTGATATAATGAGTCTCATTAGTGTCAAACTGATCAGGGATCTGACTAAAAGCCATTTGACATAAATGAGAATCATTGTATTAAAGGCTGTTAAAATCAGTGCCATATAGAGATGCAGGCCAAGTTAAGAAAGTTTATATATGTGTGTGTGTGCGTGTAATGTATTTGTCTGTGATTCAGTCCTATTCATGCAGTTGTTCTGCATAGCTTAAAGAATAGGAAGATATGGAGACATACAGAGGATAGTTTACTGCTCACCTTTAAACTCCATTGACTTTACTGCAAACCTCCTTAATTTTTCCCTGCATTATCTTATACTAGTTTTGAATTGTCTTGAAAGACAGATGCAGGTCCTCAAGTTGTTAAGATGTAAAACTGTCAATATTACATATTTCTTACTACATTCTCAGCAGGAGATTGAGCAGTGAAATTTGAACCTTCTTGAATCTGTTTCTTCCAGCAAGACAATACAAAAGGGCTGACTGTGCTGGAGGTTCTGAGAATGTGAGTGCAGCAGCTCATTTTTAGAACGTCCTATTTAGAATATTCATTTCACATTTGGATGTGGTTGTATGTGAGTACTGTGTGTGAGTAATTCAGACAGCAGGACAGAGGAGATAAAAGGCTGCATAACGTCCACACACATGTTAGATATATTTTTGCACCTCAAGAACTAACAAATAAGAAAACCAATTCTGTTTAAGCTCATAATTATCTTCACCTGATGTCTACAGGCAAAATTACACAAATGTAAGAGGCAAATTTTTCAAAGTTCTGCTCTTATTATATGGAACTGTTGTCTAAAATGTTTTGCAACCGATGTATAATGTTTGCTGCTAATTGAGCTCTGACATGCAGCCAAGTGGTACAAGTGAAATATAAAATATATGTGCCATCAGATTTCCTTTAAGGGTATGTTTACGTAAAATGCAATTGATATGCCAACAATCCTTTGTCATATTACTGCATGATCTTTTTAGGGGTGGTCAATTTTCTGACTCCATTTTTTTGTGTGGGTAGAAGATGTGTCAGAGTTACTTATTTGTTTGTGAAGTTATCTGTATAATTTTGAAGCCTGGACATGATGCTTGTGTTTGCTTCACAGGCAGTATGAGATATTTTCTTTAAGGAAATTCTGAAAAAACAGGAAATAAGTCATGTTACATTCTCTTAATTTTCTTTTTAGTTAAGTATTTGCGGACAACACTCAGGCTTTTAAGGGTTTTTTGTGGGTTTGGTTTGGTTTGGTTTGGTTTTTTCAGTTTTGGGTTCTTTTGGAGTGGGAGGAGCAGAATTGTGCTTGTGACTATGCCATGCAGGACAGCAGTTTTTTAGATTTGTTTACACTGTTCTTTGACGATCAGGATCTCACATGCATAGAGGTATCTACTGCGCCTGTGGATAAATTTTTGACAGGTGCTCTGTAAGAGTATATTGTGCTGCATGGCTTAATTAGTGATCTGGGTTTTTTCTTTGCGAGGCAGGGACTAGATAAACAGGTATCTGAGATTAAGATCTTTTCCTTCTACAGCTTTTACAATGCAGGCTGCTTTATATTTGCTTTTTTTGTGTGTGTTGTTTCCCATCTGGTTCATAGTTTGGTTTAGTTACCCACTCTAAGCAGCTTTGCAGAGAACAGACATTTATCAGTGTTTGCAGAGTGTGCCATCCCCTTCCTGCCTGGGAAGCAGAAAAGAGAGCATGGGGTGATGTCGTGATGATGACCTTTGGCAAGCTGAGATGCAAAGCACCCCGTAGGAATTTCCTCCAGCACAAAGGTATTTAACAAATTATCCAGTTCCATGGTGGGACCTAGTCAGTAGGTGGTCCACTTCAGTGTCTGTCTGTCTTTCCTTATCCTCCTCTTTGGTTTAGAGAAGCTGCAGTAAGAGGAGAAAAAAAAAGGGAAAAAAGGAAGCAAAATAAAAGCCAGCTATTAAACTGGAAAGACATGTGATCTGCATAATTGCTCTAATTGCAGCTAGTTCTGCAATGAATAGTCCTGATGGCAAATTCAACAACGACTTAGAAGAAAAAAATATCTCCAAGTCCTTTAGTATAACATGAAAGACATAAAGAAACTCTTATGATCATTACCATTCAGTTTAAAGAGCCAGTGACTAATTAAGAAGAAGGATAAACAGTCCCATTGTTTAATTATTGAAGAAAGGATTAAATTGGCAGGAATAAATAAACAAAATTAAACTGTGCGCCTCTCTGTCCTTTTTGAGTAGCACAAATTGGTATACAGTTATGCACGGGAGAGGTGGTGGTCAGAAGGGATTTTTAACATAATTGTAGAAAACATTGTATTGAACATAGCCTACTGCTATCTCAGGATTCTCAAAGAAACAGAGAAGGAAACCCGTGTGGGCTATTGTCATCCACAGACCTGAAAACAGGATTTAGAGAAAAGAAAGCTAGCCAGTCCTGACTCCTGTGCTTACTATGGCCTTACACGGGACACTCCGTGTCTTTTTCCTGATTTCTTTATCTTTAAATTGGGATAATAAAACACAATTACCTGTCTAATTTTTGTGTTATGACACTTAGTGTCTGGATAATGCATTTGGTGTACAGGAGAAAAAGATTTACAAGCCTCTTTCAAAATCTGTTCTTGAGACATGAGCAGTGATAAAAGTTCCATTCATATTTAGGAAGCTCATTTTTACAGAGAGAAGACCTAAGGAGGTTATCCAAATATAGTGTCTAGTTATAAAGAAGAGGCACCTGAGAGAAATATTTGTCACCTACAGGGCCATGGAGTATGGCCCCTGAAGATACTCTGGTTTGAAAGATGATCTACTTAATTTCTACTTCTATTTGGTGATATAGCACAGAAATAATTCTGTTTTCCTTTCTCCTCTTTGAAAAAGCAGATGCTTTAATCTTTGTGGTGGGTTGACCCTGATCAGCAATTAAGTACCAGCTGCTCATTCACTCCCCCTTTATCAGAATGGGGAGTGGATTGGAAGAGCAAATGTGAGAAAAACCTCATAGGTCTACATAAAGACAGTTTAATAAGTGAAGGGGGAAAAAGTATGGAAAAAAATAAAAGTAAAATCCAAGTGATAAAAAGGCTGTGGCTCACTACATCCCAAAAACAGGCTGATGCCCAGCAAATCTCTGAGCAATGAGTCCTTTGGAAAGACTCATCCCCAAGTCTTTATTGCTAAGCATGATGTTAGATGGCACAGGACATCCCTTTGGTCTGTTTGGGTCAGCTGTCCCCACTGTGTCCCCTTGCAGCCTCTTGCCAATCCCTGCCCCTGCCCATAGCAGGCAGAGTGAGAAACGGGAAAACCTCGATGCTTTGCAAGCACTGCTCTATAGTAGCTAAAATATGAGTGAGTTGACAGCAGTGTTTTGGTTACAAAAACCGTGCTGGCTGCTGTGAAGAAATTTAACTCCATCCCAGCCAGGCCCAGTATATGGCTGCATTATCTAAAGGGTTTTTTTAATGGCATTTGGGTTTCTTCTAAAATTCTAGAGTCTTTTTCTCATTCTGTATGTGTACATTGGACTGAGATGCCTCTAAGCTCAGTTCCAGGCACCTCGTATTCTGACATACAACTAAGATTCATACCAGAGGTTATTTATACCCAGTCTGAATCAAATCCTTAGATTCAGACACCCCAAAATCTGGTAAATTTAAGATTTACATTTGAGATTTGTGCTTTAGGACCATCTCTTATATTGAAGATGGGTAAAAAAAAAAGAAAGCATGCTAAAATAAAGTGACACCCAAGATGCAGTGGGTGCCACCCTCTTTAAAAGATTGAAAACATTCAACTAATTATTTTTGATCTCTTTATTTTCGTGCATTTTTGTACTTTTTTGGGCTTTCCATGACAGAAAGCTAAAGAGACTGTCAGGAGGTGGGAATTCGTGTTAATGGCATAAGAAAGCCTATACTTATGACATTTTCTGTCCAGTTTTCCTGGCTATACATTAAAATGCAATTGTGTTCAAAATGTCAACTGAATTTGCCTTGTTCCATGCCTGCCACCACATCCCTTTTTACATCCTTTAGCCTCTGCTCCCTATTGGCCTGTAGGGTACATCTTGGTGAGTGTGTAGTCCCTTTTCACAGAAACCGTGTACTTTGAAAAGGGTATCTTTTTTTTCGTGGTCAAGTGATCACGGATATCAGAGTTATGGAGTAGGGTGGCTTTTGATAGTGATTACTGATGTAGAGTCATGTTGCAAAAAGACTGAGTGTAGAACATGCTAGCTATTATAGGGTATTGTTTCCCTCAGTTAACATTTTATACTGTGTGATATTAACCTTCCTTCCCCACTGTTGTACTAACATGTGCCCTTATGGTAGCCTGACCTGTGAAACTGAAAGCTTTATACTGGTGTTTGCCTTACGTATGACATCCTTCCTCAGTTCTCCAGAATAAATGAGCGGTTGTGGAAGACAGGCAGAGAGACCAGCTTCAGGAATGAGGTTGCAGTTGTTTCATGCCCTCACAGCGTCCATAAATTGCAGGCTTGAGAGGCTGAGTCAGAATAAAGCTTGATTCTATTCTACTTTTCTGTTTCTGCTGATGACATTTACCATCATTTGTTTTGCTCAGTGTGGCTGCTTGTCTGGCCCCTTCTGATGGAGTGTTCCTCCATTGCAGTTTAAGTTGAATCTGGACACCAAATAAAACAGATGTTACACAAAAAATGCTGCCTCTGGGGAAAACTGAAACCTGGATGTACAAACAAATCTGGGAAAGGAACTGAGTGGAAGGAACAAACTTTAGGAAGTGTTCACACCTTAATTCTTCTGTTTGTAAAGGGGATAACCAAAGAAGACATAATTTTCTTTAGACTGAAAATAAAGGAAGCAGCAAAGAAGACAAAAGTTCCCATTATCTCTGGGAATGGATGAGTGTAATAATTCTGAATTTAATAATTTCTGTGGGCAGAATAGAATATTGAGAATATTAATTCTATCTGAAAAATTACATATTCCACTAGAAGTTGAAAAAACATATGGATGGTGTAGAGCATTCAGACAGGAAGTAAAATAACAGGAAAGTTCACCATTTCTTCTTGTAAGGCAGACTCAAATTGAATTGATTTAGAAATTTTAGATTCTGAGACCCCTGAGGAGGCCAAATTTCAAACATTCCAGAATACTGCGTACTCCAGAGAAGACGGAGGAAATACCTGCAAATCACTAAAAATATTTCCCCATATCCTGATGAAAATTTGTGGTAGGCAATCAGTATTCCAGTAAAGTGGAGAAAATGAAAATTGTTACACAAAAACAAATGTAAAGAAACACAGAAGATTGCATGTAGTGCAGATTTAGAGCCCAGCAGAGCAGCATGGACTGTATGAGCTGGGACTTAGCAAGCATTTGCTTTAGTGCTTAAGTGTATGCATATGGAGCATACCAGACACTAACAACAGCACCATTAATTTAGGACGTTTTCTCCAGGACTGTTAAGCAATATGGGAAATTATTGGACTATTGATTTGACAGTGATTAGAATATCTATTAAATTACTTTGGACATTGTTTCTGGCAACAAATGACACAAAAAGCAGTTTTGTTTACACTGAAGAAAAGCCAGTACCTCTGAAAGCAAACAATTAAACTGTAGGTTTCTACTGCTAAGCTTCTCCTCACTGCAGGCACAGGGAAATAAAATGTTTGGATAGGCAGGAATTTTCTGTAGTACTCTATGCTGAGCCCAGGAGCTTGTCAGTAGAAGACCCCAGAAAAACTGGAAGGAAGGATTTGAGTACCTCATGTAAAACACTCTGCCCATAACTGAGAAAAGACAAAACAATCCATGTTGTGTGATTCGTACTCCTAGAAATCCCTTGCAACTTTAGGTGGAGGATTAAGAGAAGATTTAGCTAGTTTTATTTGCTCTGGTTCAGTGTTCGGGAATACCAGAGCTGTACACAACCAGATCACTTCTTAGTACAGATTTGGATGGGCTCAGGCCTGAGTGTATGGCTGCATTTCTGTCAAATCAGCTAGAAAACACAGTACAGTATTTATTCTGGCTTCATGGTCACTGCAGGAGGACAGGTGATATGTGATCTGCCAGAAAATCTGCCAGGACAATGTTATCCTTTAAATACTTTTGTTTTGAACAAATTTGGATCCACAGAGTGAGTTTGAACTAGCCAAACTATTTTTTCTTATGAATCCACAATATTTTGGATGCAGCATATGTGCTCTAATCCATCCATTTTCATGAAAGCATGGCTGAGGAATCAGAGGGCTAAGAGGACATGTGGGGGAAAAAGTGGATGTCCTTCACTTGTGTATAGATTTCATTTACCAAGAAATAAATATGTAGGAAGTAGAATGTAACACATTACCTCTAGGAAGGTGGGGCCCTCTTTTCTTCCCTTTTAGAAGAGGAGGCGCACCATATTTGAGAGTTTGCCCAGACAGGCAATATATTTCACATGCTAAGAACCCCAATGCTTTGCTCAACCACATACGTGCTCTCAGAAGTATTGCTAGTGTTTTAGGGAGACTAAGGTTTCTGAATACATTTCAGGGAACTGAAGTCAATGTAAGGGTAGGGTTTTAAGTTCAGTTGATACAGTGAATAAATGCACATGCTTTCAGCATGTTATAGTGCCAGTTATACTCCAGAAAACAAAAAAACCCCACACAAATTATAATTGTGGTTTTGGTTTTTTGTGATTTAACCAGAAGTCAACCTTTCCTGAAGAAGCAGGACATGATAGGAGTCCTAAAGCCGATAGCCAGTGTACTTGTGGAGAAAGCTTTCCCTGAAGCTCATCAGACAAATCACAGAATCACAGAATTGTTAGGGTTGAAAGGGGGCCTCAGGAGATCATCTAGGCCAACTTCCCTGTCGATGCAGGTCATTTAGAGCACACAGGAATGTGTTTGGGTGGGAAGAACACATGTCTGGAGAGGGAGACTCCGTAACATCCCTGGGCAGTCTGTTCCAGTGCTCTGCCACCCTCAATGTAAAGAAGTTCTTCTTCACGTTGAGGTGAAACTTCTTGTATTTTAGTTTATGGGCATTGATTCTTGTCCTGTCACCGGGCACTGGGCAAATGAACCCTTTTGGCACCCACCTATGAGATATTTGTATCCATTTATGAGATCCCCTCTCAGTCTTCTTTAGACTAAGGAGGCCCAGCTCCCACAGTCTCTTCTCGTAAGAGAGATGCTTCATACCCCTCATTATCTTTGTGACCTCCGCTGGACCATCTCCATTAGCTCCTTTTCTTTCTTGTACTGAGAGCCCAGAGCTGGTCACAATATTCCAGATGTGGCCTCACCTAGAGCCAAGTAGAGTGGGAGGATCACCTCACTTCACCTGCTGGTCACACTCTTCCCGATGCGCCCCAAGATATCATTTGCTCTCCTGACCATAAGGACACTCTTCTGGCTTATATCAACTTGTCATCCATGAAGACTCCCTGTTTCTTCTAGTAGATAAAACCCGCAATGGTACTTGGGGTTGTTCCTGCTCAGGTGTAGGATCCTGCACATGCCCTTGTTGAACTTCATTAGGTTTCTCTCTGCCAATTCCTCTAGCCTGTCAAGGTCCTTCTGAATGTCAGCACAGCCTTCAGGTGTGTCGGCCACTCCCCCTGGTTTGGTATCATCAGCAAACTTGCTGAGGCTGCATTCTATCCCTTCATCCAGGAAAACAAGATAAACAAGTCTGGACCTGGTATTGATCGCTGAGGAACCCACTGACTACAGGCTTCCCACTGGATTCTACTTCAATGATCATGATCCTCAGAGCTCTGCCATCCAGACAGATCTTGATGTGCCTCACTATCCATTCATCCAACCCACAATTCCTAAGCTTATCTACAAGGATGTCATGGAAGTCAGTTCCAAAACCCTTACTGAAGTCAAGGTAGCCAACATCCACTGCTCTCCACTTGTCAACCCATCCTGCCATGATATCACAGAAGACTATTGGATTCATCAAGCATGATTTCCCCTTGATGAGTCCGTGCTGACTACTCCTGATGACACTCTTTTCTTCTGCATGTATGTTGATGACTTCCAGTATTCTCTGTTCCACCACCTTTCCAGGGATGGAGGTGAGGCTGACTGGCCAGTAGTTTCCCAGGTCCTCCTTTTTGCTGTTTTTGAAGATGGGGTTAGCCTTGTCCCTCCTACAATTGTCAGGCATCTCTCCCATTCTCTTTCAAAGATGATGGAGAGTGGCAGAGCAATATCTGCCAGCTCACTCAGCACCCGTGGGTGTATCCCACCAGGGCCTGTGGATTTATTGGTGTTTAATCTCTCTAGCCAGTCTCTAACCCTACCTCTGTGACCAAAGGGAAGTCTTCCTTTCTGCAGCTGTTTTCTCTTACCTCCAAAGTCTAGGACTCTTGAGAGTCATCCTCAGCAGTGAAGACTGGGGCAAAGAAGGCATTCAATAAATTCGTCTTCTCTGTGTTTTCTGTTACCAGAATACCCGTCTGATTTATCAGTGACCCTACATTTTCCATAATCTTCCTTTTGCTGCTGATACACTTCTAGAAGCTCCTCTTGCTGTCCTTTGCCAGACTCAATTCCAGGTAGGCTTTGGCCTTCCTCAAGATGACCTGATGTATGTCATGAGCACACACCAGCAGGATCCAGCAAGAGAAAAGGGAGAAATGTAATTGAAAAGTATAGAGCTGCCCTACTTGGAGGCATTCTACAGTTAAAGCAGATTTAATATGACATGGAACATGTCATATTTCGTATCTTATTTCCACAAATAGTGTAAGCCAGCATGGACTGGCACTCTTGCAAGAATGCTCCAAACCAGTCTGTGCTTTCTTCCTTGGTTTTTCCCTTCCTCCTCCTAAAGGTGTTAAAGCTGTACTTTCTTTGTCTTGTTCTCTTTTACTTTGCTGAGTTAAAATTAACTTGGATTGGTTTCCCAATCCATTTCACTGCAGGGCCACACAACAGCTTGTGTTGTCAGGACCCATTTTGGGGCATTAGGATTGACTTATGCTGATATAAACTATGTAACTTAGCTGTGTAGTTTAACTAGTTAAAACACCTATTTCATCTAGGTACGAGAGAGAGACGCGTTCTGGTTGCAGCTAGGACAGGGTTTCTTGTTTGCAGTAGTCAAGAGGAGGCATTGCTGAGGGACGTGGCTAGGACACAGAGGTTATTCTGTATCACCTCACGTCGTTGTGAGGGGCAGAGGGAAGGGGACTCCACTTGGAGAGAAGGATGTTCCATCCCCTCTAACGAACAGGGTGGCCAGGCAGGAGGGAGAACCATCCGGCATTGTTCATTGTTGCAGGCTCAGTGGTGAGCATTTTTTTTTTGCATGTGACTCACTCTTTCTTTATACACTTTTTAAATTAGTATTGTTGCTGTTACTGTCTGTTTTGTTGTCTCATTGCTCTTTCCAGTAAATTGTTCCTGTCTCAACACATGATCTCTAACTTTTGTACCTCCGGTTTTTCTCTCCAGCCACCCACAGTGGGGAGGGGGACTAGGGAGAGGAGAGTGAGCAGAAGGATTGTTTCATTTGGAGTATTAAGCTGGGGTGTACCATTCCTAAACCATGACAAGAGGAAAATAAACTCTGACTTGGTTTTCACTTTTCAGTCACCAGTAATTAACATGTTTATCTTAAAATGGTCTTTGTTTGTCACAGATATGTTGTTCTCAGATAAGCTAGTTCACAGATGGTGCTAAGTAAGTGTGTGCCATACTGTACACATGACTGACTACAACATGCAACTATTATAGAGAGAACAGTTTGTCTGTTTATGAGGTTAATGTAAGTCTGTATTTTTATTGTATACATTTTTAAGTGCTACTCTCTTAGCTTCAAGAGAATGCGGTGTCAGTGTGGACTGTGCCATAAAGCCTGAAGTTGCCAGAGAGAGATTGTGGACAGGGGGCTGTGAAGCTCTTTTTGTTGTTGTGCACAGCTAATTAAAACCAAATAGAAATAAAATCAGATCCTTTGCAAGAACATTAAACCTTTGAATGATTGCTACAAATGTCACCCAATCTTTCCTAAAGAAGTTGTAGTCTTAAGAGAAAGCAGAAAGCACTGCATGGGGACAGAGAGTAAGCAGGTTAGTTTACCAAAATAAGACCGAGCTCTGATACAAGACACTGAAAAAAACTCAGGAACATTTTCTAAACTGTCTGAGCTCTAATCTTTACTATGTAGGCTGAATTTTTTGCAAGAACTTCTGTTTTCTCAGTGTGCTTGTCTGGAGCTGGCTTTGTAGTGATGACGGTGATTAGCAGCTGTGGTGATACAGATCACATATAGCTTGGTCCATTACTTTGCTTGGCAGGCCACTCGTATTTTCTTTCTACTTTTGTTTTCCTTGAGAAGAAAGATGCTGCATGTGTGCGATCTCGCTGACTGCTCCACAGATTTTTCAGTGGTCCTATGTATGGCCTCCTGTCCTGGCTACAGGAAAAAGGGTGCCAATATGGGTGTAACTAGACTGTGTATTCTACTCCGATCTACATAATTTCTGATGAACTGTTAATGATGGGTCGTTCACAGCAGCTGCCCAGTGCACACCCGATCCCTCAGGCTACAAGTTGGATGTTAGATGAGAAGAGGCAGACCCTTCGAGGCGGGGTAGTGTTTCTTTGTCTTCACCGTGACTCCGCCTGTGATAACTCCCCCGGGGGAAGCAGCAGCACCACCCATCCTGAGGGGGTCATCTCTGCTGACGGGCCATAATGAGCAGGGTAGACACCAGCAGAATAGGCAGCTGAAACGACCATCAGGGACTCCGAAAATACCCTATGATCCATCGGACCACATCATTCCATTGTGAACTCCCCCATCCTGGGCGAGGTACCACCTGAGCTCCACGGCATGTAGTCTTGGGGTTTGGGAGTTTGGGACACCACCACCGCTCAGTGGACGCAGAGGAGGACCCGAACTTCCGCAGGAGGACCAGACCTTCCACAGGACCACCGTTTTCAACGAGACTGCAACCTTCACTTTAACAACACTGCAACCACTGCTTAATCAAACTGCAACCACCACCCTGACCACCACAACAGAGTGCCAGGTTGTACTCTGGCTTTGTGGGTTTAAGCCAGTTTTTCTGTATCGTTGTATTTATTGTAATCTTTCTATTGAATTGTAACTCCAACCTGAAATCTCTCTCAAGGTGTTTGTGTGGGATTAATTTCTCCTGCTGGTTTACTTTTGAACTGGCACACTTGCTAAAAAGTAGTATAATACTGCGGGCTTTTTCTCATTTTGTATGATAGGAAAGTTTATTTCTGCGGGGAGGAGAAATGGGAGGATTAAAAACAAATCCATTAGCTTATCTTAAATAATGGAGGATAAATGATGTCTCCTTTCTTAAAAGAGATCAGTGGATTGAATGCCACTCTTAATCTGAATTTCAGGTATTTTCTCCCTAGGCACTCATGTGTGGCCATCAGTGAAGACAGAATGGATATGCTGGAAAAACCTTTTGTCCAATTTGATGTGGCAGATCTTTTGTTCTCAGTGCCTGGGAGTTGTGAGGTTTTGGAGAATGAATAACTCAGCTGTGGCTTGGTGAGCTAATGTAGCTCCTAGAGGGTCAGAAATGTGGCAGAGTTGTTGCTAGTGCACCACCTGTACACAGCTGGGAGAGAGAAGAGGGCTGTGTGACACCAGCCCTTTCCCCATTAGCATGCTTACAGGTTTCATTGTCATGTAGGGCTGCTGCTCTTTGTACTGCACCTATGCTGTCCTCTGGATGCTCCCACTTCTTGGGGTTTTATTGAGGTACTGATTACTGATACATTGGGTCATCCAAAATACCTGCCCTCAGACTTTGTAAGAGAAACTGCAGATCAGTGGTGTCTTTAATAAGAGAGATTTCTTGGCCCTACATGGCCCCACTCACCCAAAAGAAGTTGTGTGTTGTTAGATATTGAGTGCTTAAGAAATAGGGTAAGTTCTTGGGTTTCATTCTTCGTTCTCTAATTCTCTAGAAATTCTATAAATCAAGATTATCAGATGGATTTTGTTTTTCAGCCTTTATTTTTCATTAAGAAAAATGAGAGACTAGCCAATTTTGGTATTTTTTGGCAATTCCAGATGAGACACTTTCCCTGATCTTCTGTGGATCCAAGGGATCTCTGGGTCTTCATGCTGGCACAAGGACTTTCCTGGGGAAGAACCTTGGATCAGTCTGGGATATTGGTAAGATCCCATTTCATGATAAGGCATTCTTTTGGGAATCTTTCCCATGTAAGATATGTGGATATTCCAGCACAGTGTGTGGGTTATTTGGTATTCTGAAATTTGGTATTTGACTTGGTTTTATCAATTGATAATAGTTTTGTATTTGTATCTGTACTGTAACATTTTGGGTCTACTATTCGAAAATGGGTAGTGGACAATCTAAAGGGGGCATTCTGACACACTTGGTTGCATTTCGCAACCTTGGAAAAAGATTGGCGGGCCCCCTGGGGAAACAGCTGCCAGGGAGAATTCAGGTTAGTATTGTAATCAGTAGTGGCCATTGTACAAAACTACGCTCTGGAAAAAGGTAGCCACAAAATGGAACCTTGAGCTACAATACATTGTTACAGTTGATGTTGTTTTTAAGACAGGAACAGAAACAAGATGAGGTTATGTACCTCATACCTGATATCTTTTTCACTTTAAGGAATCAGATGGAATGGCAGAAAAATTGTGGCTTGAATCCAGCTCCCTCAGACCCTTTTGTGCTGGCTCTCGAAAAGGACAATCAAGGAAAATGGTTAAAATATTGTTGTTCTATGTGCAGCATAGAACAAATTTGTCCTAAACATCTCTGCAATAAGGAGGATGATTTAGATCTTATGGTCAGTCCTAATCGCAACTTAGGGAGGAGAGCAGATAATCAGGCTGCCAAGACTGATATTACAAGGGAGCTGGTGCACAAAGAGGCAGATTTATCACATATAGATGAGAGGATAGAAGAGATAGGGAGGATGTATCAGAGAGCAGGGGGTTTTAGTCTGGTTGCAGGGAGAACTAGAACTAAACACAGAGATATGACGGTAGCTACCTCCCATGGACGGTTGGTGCCGATGGTCCAATCACAGTAAAAGTGTCATTTTCAATAACAGACCTCAGTAATTGGAAGTTAGTGGCTGGCACCTACCTTCTAATACTCAAAAAAACCCTCCAAACAAAAACAGAAGGTTGCAATTATAGAAGGATTTCCAAAGGAATGGTGCTCCCTTTCTTTCCCCAAGGGCACCATTGAACCCTCCTGGGGGACTTGGTATTAATCAACGTGCCTACTGTAGTAAAGACAGGTGTATGTTCGCAGTTGGAACATAAAAGCCCCCTTCTCATGGCCATCACTGATGATGACTGAGGGAGGCCAGAGGATTCTTCCCTAGCAAAACCTCTGATTATAGCTAAGCTGGGAAATGATGAAGTAAATGAGGTGGTAGAATTTTTAGTAGATTCAGGAGCTAGTTGCAAGGTGCTAAATACAGTGAAAGAAAACTTGAGTAATGGTTGTATAACAATCGTTGGTGCAACAGGGAATTGTGAAACTTGGCCATTTTTCAAGCCTATTGATTCTGAATTAGGAAAACAAACTCACCTTTTTTAGTATCTACCCAATTCACTAAAGCATCTCCTTGGGAGAGATTTATTGGAAAAACTAAATGCTGAAATCAGATTTTAAAATGGCAAAACACAGGGTATTATTCCAGGACCTCATTTTGTGGAAGGCTCTATTTTTGCACTACAGTCTCTGAAATTGGATGTGGTCCATCTGCCAGTATCACTCGAGGATGCAGTGATTCCAATAGTCTGGGCTGGAGAGGTGACCAGGCAATCCAAAAGAGCAGAGCCTGTAAAAATGAAGTTGAAACCTGGAGCGGGACTGGCAAGGCAAAACCAATCTCCTTTGGAAATAGGAAGTTGTAAAGGGTTATTTCCCCTTATGGAAAAATTTATAAAATATGGCCTATTGAATAAATGTGAATCCAGATTTAATATCCCTATTTTGCCATAAGAAGGCAAACATAGAGGATTACCAACTGGTGCAGGATCCTAGAGCCATAAATATGATAGTAGAAGATATACACCTGGTAGTAGTAAATCTTTAGTTGCCAACAACCTTGAGTGAAAAATGAAAATGGTTTACAGTATTAGATTTGAAACAAGCCTTTTTTTGTGTCCCTTTGAGTACTGAAAGTCAAGAGCTTTTTGCTTTTGAATGGGAAAATCCAAACACAGGGAAAAGAATCTAAGTTGAATGATACTGCCACAGGGGTTTTAATATAGCTCCCCCATGTTCGGAAATCAATTGGCAAAAGAACTGGAGGAATGGAAAAAATCATAACCGTCCTGGAGTCTTGTTACAGTATGTAGATGACATTCTGATAGCCACTGAAACTAAACAGCAATGTTGGGATCAGAGTGTGGCATTGTTGAATTTTCTGGGAGTAAGTGGATCCACAGTATCCAAAGACAAAGCACAAATAGTCCAGACCACAGTAACCTGCTTGGGATTCGAAATCTTCCAAGGACAAAGGAGGCTGGGACAGGAACAAATGAAGCAATTGTCCAACTTCCACAGCCACAAATGGTAAGATAGTTGTGTGCATTTCTTGGGATGGTCTGATGGTGTCACCTGTGGATCAGCAATTATGAGTTGCAAGTAAAGCCACTGTATGAGCTCTTGAAGACAGCTCAAACTTACTTCATGGTTACCCAGCTGGACTTGGTTAAAACATTTGTTTATAATAATCTCCATAATAATTGCTTATGTGTTTTATTTTGCATCATGATTCAGTGTTATACCTGTTGTAATGCCTTATGCCTTATGTTGTAATGCTAAAAAATGGAATACAGATATTGGTAGACCAGTTCCCATAAGGAACTTAGTCTCAAGGAGAGGGGGGACTTGATAAGAACAGTAGAACAGAACAGGATTTTACTCCCATAAGGACAGTAGAACAGAACAGCACAGCCTTGGAGAAACAGATAAAGGGTGTAACTTAGGCAAACAGGAGTTGTGCAAAATGCAAGCAGGATGCCAGTGCAGCTCTGCAAGTCTGAAGTACAAGCAGAAGTTACGCAAAACAACAACATTGTGCCAACTCAAAAGCTGGGGTTGAGGAAAAGCCACCTAAAAAGGGCACTGGACATTGAAGACAGACACTGAAGAACTCCATAAGGACTTCCATTAAGGGTACAACCATGTAAAAAAGTAATATATATATCAGGTAATCAGGGATAGCTGATGAATATGTAATCACTGTGTATGATAAAAGCTCTGTTTACCTGATGCTCGGGGCGCTTGATTAGAGGAAGGATCCTCTGAGTGACCAGTGTGCTGCAATAAAGAATGCCTGATTTCTAATACTCAAAACTGTGTTAGAAACTTTCTGTCTGTCTGATTTCAGTATCACTTCAAAAGCCGCTCAGAAACTGAGTTTGTGTTTCTCTTTAATAGCCATTGTTTATAAATTAACACCAAAAAGAGTGGGGCTATTTGATGTTCACACCCAATCACTAATTAGTCAGCAGTCTTCTGTAGAATGAGAACTGAGGTCAGTAGTGGGGAGTAAGCCTCCATCGTGGACTGCAGTGCCTCCCTGGAGTTTTGCAAGGTAATCTGCAGCATCAAGGGGAAGTAGGGTGAGTCAAGGTTATGTCAGAGCCTTCCACTGATTTTGCTAGTTTCTTACAGGGGCGGACTGTCCAGCAAAACCAAGTTACAGTTACAAACCAAAATGGTTTGGAAAAAAAAAAAAAGCGAAATACCTACTGTATTGATAAACACTGAAAACACTGAAAAACAGCAATGCTCAAGAACCACGCAGTTTTCCTTCTCATTTTCTTTCAGGGATTCTGAAAGGAACCAGCAGCTAATGGTTAGTAAATGCAGACCCTTTATGCAGGAATAACCATCCCTTTGGATGTATCTCACTGCAGATGGAAGACATGTGGTATTGGAGTTGTGATACAAAAAGGTTTACCACTGGATGCTTGTGACAGAGCATCAGATTGCTGCTCGTGTCCTTTATTTCTGCCACAGAATAAAAGAGAAAAGAAACAGTGCTTTTCACAGAACACTTACTATATCCCTTCATGCAGATCATGTGACAAGCCATAGCTGAATTCTTAAAACACCCCAAGAATTCTCTGCTTAGTGAAAATGTTGTGTACTGATTGTATGCTGGTTGCTTTCTGAGCAACAAAAAGAATGAGATCTAATGCATCTGTGACATCTTATTGTGTAGTCTTATAAAGCTGAATAGTAGATTTTAATTATCTGTCATTAAAATGAACACTTGTAATTTCTTCTGTATTAAGATGTGGTATGTAATGTCAAATCTCTTGCACTTTTGGTTACCATACAATTCCTTTCTAAGATGTGCTTGAGATTGTATAGATATAGATATATGTACACAGTCCAACAAACAAGAATGATAAGTGCCCTACAGGTTTCATTAGATGTTTTCATATCATCCTAGTAGTGCTGTTTCAAAGAGGCCATGTTATCCTTACAATGTATATATGTGTGTGTACTATTTTTCAGAAAGCTTCTTTACTTAATCCATAAATATTTAAAACCATAAACAAAATCTAATTTCAGATAACGTTGGGTTTTCATTTAAACCTGAAATGTGAGCTTAGCTTATAGTCAAGACAGACTTCGATTACGGGAAGATATTTTGAGTGTTTTAGGACTTTTTTAGGAGGCATGGGTAAAACTAAATTTATCTTGCTTTTTTTAGACATTTCACAGTATTAGTGCAAGTTGCTCAAGCAGTAACATGACATATCAATGCAGACAGGATCTGTCATATCTAATTCTTCCTTTCTCTGTGCTCATCTGCCTCTGTTGCACTCATCTGCCATTCTTTTGATTCTCCTTCCTATTCCTTCAGTAATCTCTGGCTCCTCCCTCTCTCCTCAGTTCTCTAGTCATGTTGAGGGTGCTGTGGCTTCCACAGTGAAGGTCCTTGTCACTCCACGGTGTCTCACCTACTCTCCCTTGCAGTCTCTTGGTCTCATTGCCTGGACAGATCCACACTCTAAGCCAGCCATTTTGATTTCTGCTTACTGCAGTTTTTCACTGAATTACTTTCTTCTGACCCTCTTAACTATTCCACATGCATTGTGTTGGCTCTCCTGCCTCAACTTCTCTCCTTCATTGTTCCTCTTGCCTTTTTCTTCCTTGGGGTCCTTTTAAAAGGCACCTTTCTTTGCATATTTTTAGTATTCCTTTTTTCTTTGATTTCACCCTGCTTTAACATCACTATGCCTTGCTGAAGAAAGATGCTGTAAGCATCATGCAGTTTTCAATTCCACAAAAAAGTTTTTCTGTTTTTTAAATTTTACATCAAGTTCGTGCTTTCAATCCCCATATGGGCCATTCACTTAAGAACTGGACCCAATGATCCTTGTGGGTCCCTTCCAACTCAGAATATTCTGAGATTTTTCTTTTTTCTTTAGCTAGCATGACCTTTGTCCCTTCAATTCTTTACTGTTTCTGAATTTCCTCTAAAACATCCTGCTCCATTCCTATCTCCTCGGCCAAGCATTTTCTGCCAAAGAAATTGTCAGGCTTTTTAAAAGACGGGAAAAAAGTCATTGCTTTCACTCAGGAACCATTCCCTTTGCTCGACCTGGCAGTCTCCTCTCTTTTTCTTATTTTGCCTTTGTCCTTCCTCTCATCTTAAAGCATTCCTCCTTTATTCCTGTAAAAGTTCTTTCTTTTACATGTATTCCTCCTTGTTCTCTGCATTTCATTTTTGATAGTCATTTATTCATCCTGAAAAGACCCTCGCTTTTATTTCCTCTTCTTTGGATTTTACTTCCACTGCTTATCAGAGGGCTCTCACTATCATGCCTTTATTTGATTTTAATTAACAGTTATCTTACAGCTGATAGTGTCAATTGGTCATTGATATTTTTCCCTTAATTTGATTATATTGCATGGCATATGACTAATGTCCTTCTAATAAAAACACAAAATTCTACCACTATTTCAAAATGCAAATACTATCTTTGCTCTTGCAGATGTTTGAAAAGAATACATTTAACTCTCTTCTGTGGAAATGAGCATTTAAATTCCGCTTGTTATTTCGGTGGATAACACTGATTCAAACTTTCTCCCACAGTGGCTGCAGAAAGAAAATATAAATTCAGAATGATACCCTGGTAGGATTATCTGAGTTATGCCCTAGACTCATGCAAATAAAAATATTAGTGACATTTCAACTCAGGCAAGTCAGAATACATATATGTGTAACACTAACAGATACCTTTTAATTGTGAAAAAAGCACCTTTTTCTCAATAAATCCATCTTTTGCATGCAAAGAAATGGAATTGGAAATGTTCAGTGAGGCAAAGCCAGGATAGAAATGGAAATCCAAATGCTTCCAACAGAAAAGCATTGCATATAAACTGGAAACCTGATTGTGTAAACCTTACTTATAAAGGAGATGTATGAATGACTATGCATGTGAAGGGTTTGCAGGATTCAGTCCTCTGATTTGAACTTAATGTGAACAA
Organism: Melanocharis versteri; assembly: GCA_013397845.1. Taxonomy (NCBI): domain Eukaryota; kingdom Metazoa; phylum Chordata; class Aves; order Passeriformes; family Melanocharitidae; genus Melanocharis; species Melanocharis versteri. The sequence goes on along the minus strand of VZTG01005545.1, from coordinate 1,104,473 downwards.
TCCTTGCTCAGGCAGAGGAATTTGTGTAGTGAGAAAGGAATGCAGGTTTCTGGCACAAGAAACCACTCACTGAGGTGGTAAAGGTCACAGTGAGAATCATCCTAAGAATTTTAAGGGATATTATAGTGAGAGATAGGTTAATTAGGAAGAAAGGCTACATAGAAATAGAGGTACATAAATAATGGAAAATTAGAAGAAATACATGTACTGAGTGTTGAACATAAATGAATCAACAGGAAGTGAACCTAGCAGCTCATTTTGAAAGTGAGAACGCGAATCCTCCTGAAGAAGAGAATTTGAGAGTACTAGTGTGGCTGTTCCAAGGCCAGAGCATAAGTGACTACTCAATTTCTCTTTTCCTCTTCTTCTGTTGTTAACTGTTTGCTGCTTTCCTCTGTAGTAAGCTTCTACTTCCATGTGTCTTTGGAGTTCCTTTAGAAACAGGGGATCAGATTCTTGAGATTTGCAAAGGTGAACCTCAATTTGCTCTTTTGCTTTTGATGTGGTAACACATTTTATCCTAGTGCAGGAATACAAACATTTTGAATGTTGTGTGCAAATACATGCACATGCTTTCAAAGATATGTCTTTAATTCCATTATTTCCAGGATTATGAGCAGAAATAGATCTGAAAATATTTATAAACTATCATCTGAGCTTTTTTTTTTTAACTTCAAATTGCATTTTTAGAAGAAATACTTGTGCCAAAGTTGTGAAGTGGTTGTCGCAACTGATCTGTTTGAAGGTAAGTTTGAAAGAAGGTTTTTTTGTTTGTCTGTAGATCTTGTCACATTGTTTAATGGTAAGCAGGTGAGTTAATCACCACAGGTTTGTGGAGCAGCAAAACAGGTTCTGTAATTTGTGTAGAGAAACAAGACCTCACAGAACAGTTCCAATGTAATGATCTTGATAGAGCAGCATGTAGTCTGCAATAAACACATGCAAACCAAACAAAAATTACTTCAGCTAGCTAAAAGCGAAAAAGCAGGCTAAGCCTTTCCGAACTTTGTGTTGGAAACTTTATCTTAGACTGTCAACAGGGCCAGTGCAGTTTCTTTTAGGTGATGCAGTCTCTAATAGGAGTAACACCCTCTATGGGAAAGACTGTGACTGTGAAGCCATGCTGACTGTTCTGAATGCTCCTTTAAAAACATTACATGTGTTCAGGTTAAAGAGCATCCAGACAGAGGTAATTTTTATAAGCAGAAAAGATAACCGTGACTAAAGGGATAAAAGGTTTGGGGATTATATTTACCTTCTGTTCAACTTATCATCTGTTCTAGAGAGAGAATTTAAGGTTAATAAATGCTGTGAACTTATTAATAACATTTCTGCACTCCAAAACATGCCATTCTCAATGGCTTTTTATAACTAATTTAAGTGTTAGATAGTAGAGTAGGAGACTGAAAGAATGATTCCCGGCTCAGAACAGCTAGGTAGAAAAAGTTAGGGAGGGGCAGGGCAAGTTCTGTGTAAGTGCAACGATGTACATCCTGCCCCTGGAGCCCCTGGTACAATCCTAGATTTTCTGCCAAGACACACAGTACATGAAAGGGCTCCATCTGACCACATGGGCCCCTTACTTGTGAAGTGTCTTACTTTGACTAGATGTTGTTTTAAATTTGCCAAGTACCTTTTTCTACCTTAATGTTCTAAAGTTTGCAAGTAAAAGTTTCTTATTGAACCTCTTGCGAATTTTGCTGTTTCCCCTGTGCATCACCAGAGTAAATCTGAATCAAAATTCCTCTTCAAAAACTGAGCAGGCTTGGGTCTTATAGGTAGTTGCATCCTTTATCTTTCAAAGAGTTTAAAATCCAGCTGCAATGTTCCACATCTGCATCTTTATCAAGCTTCACTCTACCAAGAATGGCATTTTATCTTGGTATGAATCGAAAGGGAAGTCAAGAGGGATCATGAGACTCTTCTAATGTCAAATTTGCAGCATTCATATGATGCAGTCTTTCTGCTCACTACTATGTCCTTGCCTCATCTGAGTTTGCATCTCCTGGGGTAAGAGAAGCCCCTTTTTGCAATGTTCTTGTTTAAAAAGTGGGGAGAATTTCTAACTATTTTTTTCTGTTTACAAACCAGTTATACATGGGATCCCTAACAGAGCCCCATTGTATTTGTGGTTTGTATGGGAAAGTAAAATATCTTGTTTTCCTAGAGAATCAGTGGGTCAGATTCTTTTTAAGTACAATCCAGGAACTGTGGAATGCTCTTCAGGCATTAGGACTGAACAGAACATATTAAAAATCTGAGTAAAGGAAAACATTAAGTCCCAGTGCCAAAAGCCAGAGGAGATCTCCTTTCTTACCTCTAGAAGCAGCAGTATTTCTTTGCTTTTTAAATTATACTAGTAGCTAAATATTTCTGCCTCCATTTCCTGCTTTCAAAAGCACCTTTAGAACTTGGAAAAGTGAGACTTATCTATCCTTTACTCTCTGTTGCTTGGATAGTATAGATTTGAGGACAATAGAAATAATTTCTAAGACAGATTGGAGATTTTGTCATTAAGAGAAAAGGCTCATTTCCCCTTGGAGAACCTCTCTCAGTCCTGGTCTATATATTTCATTAAACTTCCCTGGTGATGCAGTGAACTCCTGAACAAGCATCTGACCCAGAAAAGCAGCATAGATTTCAACTTGCTTTGATTTTCTGAAACATTATGTCATCATGAATTATGGGTCTTGGCTTCCTAACATCTGCAAAGCACTTGAAGATCACCAGATGGAAGGATAATAAAAATACTTTGCATTTATATTGTTTTGTATTACAACTGTAATTGGAACACATTTCTAATGGTGTTGATTAATATAACAATATAAACTCACTGCAGTGTAAACTCACTACCATAATGTCTCTGGTGAAGTTATAGTGGAATGGCTGCTTCCCTGATGAAAGTGTCGGCAAAATCCTTGCCTTCTCTTCTCTTTATCTTATCTGGTTTGAACAGAGTTTGAATAGAGTGTACAATAGGAAGAGGTTATTTTGCTCTGTTTATCCCACAAAGATATTTAATATGGCAGCCTAGTCATGAAACAGAAGGCAAGAAGGCAGTTCCAGCTTCCCGTTTGACTTTTCTGTCCCAATTTGTTGTTCTAACATATAACTCTGTCTATATTTTGCTTTTCTCTTTTGTTTGTAGTAATAAAAGGTGTGAGCTGTAATCATTTGCCTCCAAAACAAAACTTACCAAGCAAAGGAAAATGCCATTTTTTAACTGAAATAAGTATGTATGTGATATTATTTCTACCCAGAATGGATGTTTTGAAAGTAAAAGTATAATGCATGGGGAGAGTTTACTGCCTGTTTAGATGGCAGATGCAGAGATGGACTTGAGGTCTCAGTAACTTAAACATATGGTTACTCAAACGTTCTAGAGGTAGGGAAATGCAAATTCCTCCAGTGCCCCTCTGTATAAAGAGCTGACCCAGAAATTTGGATATAAATATTCCTTTGCAGTGTTAGAAATGTGTTCTCTGTCCTTTATCTTGAGGCCACCTGTGAGTCAGTGGTGTTAGGAATTAAACAATCCAAATGCTAACAAAACAGAGTGCAGATCTCATGTGTGGATGAATGGTAGAACATTACAGTCAGGAACAATCAATGGTTATGGCACTGGTTTTGAAGTATTTTTTATCAGTCCATTATCTTGTTTCACACATTCGGCAATACTGTTACAGTCAGGGGGAGAAACTTAATTTTGTTCATCCATTGGCCAGTTCTCATCAGACAGTGGTGCTGTTGAATGTTTCAAGGGAATTGCTGACTTTAAAATGGATAGAGATCCAAAATAATGTCCTTAGGCAGTCAGTATGTTCATAATGTTTTAGCTATTCCTGACCTCTCTTCTGCCAAATAGCTGTGTTGAGGGCACAAGGGACGGTGGATTGACAAAGGGTAGGAAGCACAGCCAAACATAACAACTGAAAGTAAAGTTATATTTAAAATTAGTCCTCAATGAAAAGAGTGGATGAAGCAGTTTGATCCAGCAAAAGTAGCACCGTTGGCATGGTGGCGTTCTGCACTACTTCAGCACATATAACAGCACTTTGATTCGGAACGAAACTGTAGTGATGCACAGTTACAAACTACAGCACAAACTGTGTGCAGAAAACCAAGCAAAAGAACAATTTGTATCCACTTAGATGGCTCATAACCTAAATTCAGGTCATGTCTTCTAGATCATACAGAAATAGAGAACCTGTGAGAGCCCACTGCTGATGGGAACATGAGATGGGAGGTGGCAGTTCCCTTTGGCTCAGAGGGCAACAGAAAAGGTGGGCATGCAGGACCAGCTCAAGCTTTTGGTAGGTTGAAGGGGATGCCAATGCCATCAGACAGCAGTTTTGGTTAGTCATGTACACTTTTTCTTCTGTGTTTGGTGCCTCCTCCACATTTCTTTCAGTCCTTCACTATTTCTCACAAACTCTTCTTTTTCACTCCCTCAGATTTCTCTGTGTCCTTTGATCTTTTCCTGGTTCTTCTCTTCTGTCACTCCTTTTTCTTCCCTTTTTCTTTGTTTGTAGCTCCTTTTTATGTAATCCAGAGTTATTTTGTTCCATGCTGCTTTCTTCTGTAAAAATTACGTAAAAGAAGATACAAACTGGTCATTCTGACTGAGCCCTTAACTAAGCCATCCAGGCTACCATATGGTATCGTTTTCCTCATACGTTGCTCCTCATAGATTTCCTCATACGACTGCTGTCTAGAACATGAGCTGCAGCAGTATCTTTTGCCTTAGATTTTCTGACATGCTTTCTAGAAAGCACCGTGCTTGTGAAAAAAAAAAAAATTTTGCACTTACTTCCACTGCAGTCTAAAGACCCACAAGGACTGTGTAATTTTCCAGTGGTACATGCTTTCTCATATCTGAAGAATCCTCCCATGTTTACTCACAGAATAAATAGCTAGCAAAAAGAGAATCAGAAACAGACAAGGTAGGAGGTACCTGCTTATCCATTCATTTCTCAATTCATCCATGACTCTGGATCATTCCTTAAGCACAGGTCAGAATGAACCAGATGTATCTGGCTTCATGTAGTTTTTCCAGCAAAGCAAAGCATGCCTTTTATTCTAGGACCTTTTTTAAACTTCTTCTGTTGCTCCTGGTCTCTTCTATTTTGTTCGCCAGTGTATTTCTGTAGAAGGAAAAAAGATACCTTTTTCTTAACACTCAAATTTGGTTTTACAGAGAGACTATTTACATTTTTAACATCCATACCCATTTATCAAGTGGTTCTGTCAATTACATGTATTTTTATCCTGATCCAAACTGTTCCACCAGCTTACTTGTTGTTTGTTTTTGTGGTTTTTTAGTACCCCCTCTTTAGTTGAAGAACTCATTTATTCCAAGTGATAACAATTTCTTTGTCAAAATTTGTTTTATTAAAACTAATATGGAGCCATGTCATTTCAAGCAGATTATATATAGTTACCAATGTAATTGGAATTAAGTACTCACTTGAAAGGAAAGGAAGAGTCAAAGACCTCTGTGTTGAGGTGTATTTTCCAGTATCTCTGCATCTGTTTTAATCAAGATTTTTGTCAGTCTTTGAGTTTCACCTGTCTCCACCCACTGTGCAGTTATGTCCCCATATCTCATATCAGGATTTGCACTTGTGAAATGCTCCTCAGCCTTTTTATTCAGTGTTGCAGCTGTAGGTTTTATTATGAACAGGTGTTCTGTGGCATTGTAAATCAACTTATGGAACCAGACAAGCACCAGTGAAGCACAGCAAGGAGAAGGCAATAGTGTGAAGAAAGAAGTGACAAGAAACAGTTCAGTGAGTTAAGGATTGCTGTGTAACTTTTAGTGTCTCCAACTACATGCTGTTTCAGCCTGTATCACGGTAAGGCTGGGATCTGTAACTGTGAGGATTATGAATGATAGTGATTTTATTTAACAAGTCAGCTCATTCAGGTGCAGCCACACACTCGTGACAGTCTTTGCCATCTAAGCTGCAGAAGGCAGCTGTATTAGGGAATGCTGATCCCTAAGCATAGAGAAACAGTTTGTCACTGGTTAAACAAGCTGCTCGTCAGTTCCACCTTACCACTTGCACACTTAATTTCATAGTTCTGCATTCTTGAGGAGCAGATCTGTGTCTTAGCTGGGTCCCCCTCTGGTTCTCCTGGGTATGTCTTCAGAGGACTCTGAAGTACTGTAGAATTACTTCTGCTTACTGAGGTAGAGAGACAAGAAGCACCTCTCTCTGAACATGGTGAATTCCTCTGTTTAGAGCTGGACTGTATTAGTCATCATGGTGGTGTATTAATCCTGCATCTGTTTGAAGGAAAAGCAAGTCTGTCATTTATCCAAATTAAAAATTCACCACCACATATAAGCACATATTGAAAACATACAAAACAGGCAAGACAAAAAAGCAGCTTTTCAAACCAGGTGGTCTGAACTTGAAGCAAAAGACATAAGATACCTCCTAATCAACCTCTAGATACTGTGGTGCCATACCAAAGACATATTTAGTGCCTAATATGCAGTCGCTAGCCAACTCACTCCCTGCCACTGAATTTAAAAAAGTGAAGACATAAGCCTGCGCGTGGAAAGTTATGTCCCGGTCTAACAGAGAAGGAAAGCAAAATTCGAAGCAGGGCAAGACAGTAATTACAAGTTCTCAAATGCCTTGCAAGAATCTTTTCAGCGGTATTTATTGCACCTTTTGTGTTAAAGAGAGTCAAATAATGTAAATTCCTGTGATAGCAGTAACTATTTCTTCTCTAACTAGTTTAACAGGTATGTGATTATAACAGAGAAGCTGATAGTGATCCCTAAAACCTCCTATGACAAAAGACCCCTGGGACCTCTTCAAAGTTATGCTGATTCCATTGTTTGTAGCAGGTGTTTGAAAGGTGAGAAGAGAAGCAGCTTAAGGGTAAAGAAATGAGGGATTTTTCTCTTACGGGATCCAGTTTGAAAACAACTTGAGAACTAAAACACTAGTCAGTTTTATGTGATATTAGCATGCTATTTTATTGAAGACAGTGAACTGCAAGGTGTACATTACTGTTCTCTTGTCCAGTACGGAAGAAGAAACTGAATTCTTTACTTTTTATTTTCCACAAATCTTTACTTGGCTGCCATGGAGTGTCCCAGCAGGAGAGGTCTTGCTGTAGACTGAGACTGCAAGTGAGGTGCATGCACTGGGGACCTCTTCATATTCTGTGTCCAAAGCTAAATGAAGCTTATGTTTTACAGCAATTCTTACAGTCCTCTCTTCTACCTCTTTTGGCTACGAATCCTGTCCAATGCTAGGGATTTCCTTTAACCTTCGGCATGAACTAGGGATATAAGAGCAAGCTAATAAGGTACAATAAATAACTGCGAGTACTTTGTGGGCATTATGTGCAGTTTATGAGGTTTTGCTGTCTGGGCATTTTTTATACCTGTAACCTTAGTGTTACAAAAACTGAAATCAGCTGTAAAGGTGGTAATGGTCAGGGAATGGGATTCTTATTTCCTTCTCGCTACACATCAGCTGAATATGGGGTTATTCCATATTAAGGCAGGATTCAAAGTTAGTTGGGCTCCTTAACCTTCCCAAAGGATGTATAGGGCTATTTAAAGGGAATAAAGGGTCCTGATAAGCTAGCTCAGAGAAAAAGGGAATGCCATCAGTATTAGCCTCAGCGATAAGATTTGGCTTTTGAAATTTGATGATGTATGCATATTTATTAAGCCCCAACTAGGAAATAAATGGACAGGCTGTATTTAGAAAGGAAAGAAAAAATAGGTGAGAGAGGAAACCAAAGACGCCTTCATAAGCCAAACACTGACAAAAGTGTCACATCAGTCATCATCACAGTTCTCTGTGGCCTCATAATCAGGTACACCTGAGGCACAAGCTGGCAGCCCTTCAGGGTACTAAGCACAAGCAGAAATGCTGCAGTTAACTTTGATTGATGTCAGTCTTTCAGCATTTCTGCCATCAAACATCTTCATTATTCAGTGGCAGCATTATCCTCATCGCTAAAAAATTTCTTGGGAAGTCTTTGCAGAATGTCAGCCTGAGACTTTTGCTCTACTCAGAAGGCATAAATTCTTCCCCTCATCTGTCTTATGATCTTAATTTCTGACCTTTGTGTTGTGATTTGGGAATGGTACTCCCCGATTTACTTCTCCTACTGATATTTTTCAAACCAAACTGCCACTCGCTTGCTCCCCCTGCCCTGGGAGAGTGGCTGGAGAGAAGAATTGGGAGCACACAAGACAGCGATCATGGGTTGAGATAAGAAAACAAACAGTAACAGCAACATTATTAATAACAGAAGTATTCAAAAAGAAAGAATGATTCACATGCAAGAATGCTTACTGCACGGCCTGGCCTGACCTCACTGCAGCCACATTTTTCCCAACCGGAAAGGAACGCCCTTCTTGGAAGCGAGAGACAGTCCCTTTTCCCTGCCCCTGGCAATGATGTAACGTGGTATCAAATAACAGAATGTCCCCATGCCCCCTTCCAGCTGATCTGGTCCAGAACCAGGATATTTTGCAATCTCCCTTGATTTTTGTTTTGTATGTTTTGCTGAATTGCTCATTAAAGCTAAAATCTAATAGCGCTTATTGGAGAAGGTGTGAAAAAGCAGGCAGGCACTTGTGTTATCTGTGCATGTCATTTTGCTGATAAAACTCAGAAAAGATCCGTGCCTTGTATACTACCAGTACAGGACTGGACTCCTAGGAGTGCTTCTCTGGCACAGAACAGAAGGAATTGAAGGTCTAAGAGACACAGACTGACAAGTGTGCTGTGGTCAGGAGTGTTTCCCAAATCCAAAGTTTCAGTGTAGTTGTAATCATCCTATATTATACTCCTCCTGTATATAATATTTCAGATATCAAGGTTTTTCAGTCAGTCTGCAGAAGTTTGCAGTAACAGGTGGGCAGGAGAAATAATTTGATCTCATGTAAACTGCTTTTAAATAAAGAAGAACAAAGTCTATCAAACTACTTAGATATCTAAATTCCTTTCATGTCAATGAAAGTTTGGTGCCTGGACTAGATTGGACCAGCAGAAGTCCTGTGCATTTCTGCTCCATGAATTGCACAAGTACTTTAAGAAATATTGTTTTGAAAGAGCAGTGTGAATTATACTCATTATCTAAAAGATTTTGTATGTGTAATTTGATGGCTATTTGAGATTATGTCAAAACTCATTTATGTTGAAGATGTACCTTAGTATAAAGAAAACAAATTTATACTGGAGTTCAACTAAGGAAAACTAACTTTCTTGCCTGAAACACATTTTAATTACAATATTAAGCCTTTTTTAAAACCCAAAAATGATAATGTATGGAAATAAAAAAAAAAGTTGTAGTTGGATTTCTTTTTAAACAGCCTAACAAAACATACTGTTTAGCAAGTATCCATAACGCACGGACTAGATAAGTGTACTCAGACAACATCTGTGCAACTGAATTTACAGCTTGGAGGCTGTACGTCAGACAGAATAACAGGCATAAGTTACACTGTGTGTTCTTTGAGACTGGCGAGAGGAAGAACTGGTGCTTCTCCTTTCCCCTGTGGCCAACTCAGCCCTGGAACTAGAATCTGGTTTAAATACTGGCTCCCTCTACCGTTTATTTGTAATAAAACTTGTAAATAGCATTATTGAAAGAATATTTCTCTTTTTTTTTCTCTGGCAATGCGTGATTACATCAGAATATTCCTCTATGAGATCCATGACTCCTCTTTGTCTTTGAGACTGCCCACTTCAAACCTCCCTTGTACATTAAGACTATTGTAATGCAGCATGGGAAGTGACAGCTCTGAGACAGCTGAACTGTGTTTCTACTGCGGTAGGAGTTACTGTATGCAAAAGCTGTCATTTGCTGAGGATGTTAATTTTTTCTTCTGGAATGTGGTTGTTGATGGGAACACGCATTTTCCTGGAGAATGTACCTGCGTTCAAAGGAGTGGAATGAAAGTAATTTTGCAGGCCTGTTTTAGATCATCACTCTGTGGCCTTGGTAAATCAGCCCCAAGAAAACCCTATTTTGTTCAATAATGACAGATTGAGGAAATGATTTAAATTATTTGGGGGTTTTGGGATCACAGAAAATAGCTCACCTTGCCTATCTTCTTTTAAATATCCCCTTAACTCCAGAGGTTTCACAGGTGTGATCAATAGTTAAATGAATGCCTAGAGATTAAATTCTTAGTATTTTGTGAAGTCACGGATAAAAGACATCTGAGATTGATGGCCCAGTAAGATTCCAGAATTTTGTTGTTCCGTGACGCATGGATTCTTTTAACACCTTTTAAATGTTTCGTTTCTTGGCGTTGTGGGGGTTTTGACAGGAAGTTTTGGGAAGAAATAAAATTTCCACTTATTCAGTGATGACATCCAGTTGCTGAAAATGGAAAGATTTATTTGCAGTACTGTTTGTGTTGTGCCTTGTGGCACCTTTGTAAGCTGAGGTATAAGTGTAGGAACATAAATATCTGTGTGGAAAAAGCCGGGAAGTGATGCGAGGAAGTGAATTTTAAACGTCATGATAAGGTTAACACAAACCATTGAAGTTGATGTCTTTGTGATAACCTGATGTAGTGTTTCTCAGTAAGAAACTATCGCTTATTTTAGGAACTGTTGGTCAGCTCTGAATTTCTACCTGTTTGTCAGCATGGGTTCTCTTTTTAGAGTCAATGTTCAGTAAGGCCTGGAAGTGCCAGCTGCAGAAAAGATGCCAATCTACTCCTTAAATGTTGGTTTGATAGAGTAACTAGTATTTGAGACTCCATCTCTGCTGCAGTTAGTGACTTCCTTTCTGCTGACAGGAAACCCTTTCCTTGCACAAGGCTGTCGCAGCATTGCAACGCCGTTTGACTCAGGCAGGGCAGGTCCCGTGGGCTGAGGCTTCTGGGGTTGTCTTTTGAGCCTTTAGGTTGCTTTGGACTGTTTTATTTTATAAGGCAATTAATGTAGTCTGATTTTATGCTTTCAGGTGTCTTGATTAGAGAAATAGGGATGTTATTTGGTCAACAAGCCTCCACAATAGACTGAGCAAATGTCTAAGTAAGGGTTGTGACTTGTCCATTTATCACATAGGTAGACAAAAGTTACACAGGGTGGAAGAGCTTGAGGTTCCAAACTCCTTCTTCTTCAAATGATTTCTGAAGGAGTGAGTATTTAAAAAAACACAAGCCCAGACAGAAAAACCTAATGCACACACACACAAAACCCCCCAAAATATAACCAACCAAAAAATTAGGTCTAATTCACGGATAATTTCATTTATTATTTATTAGTAATATTGTTGAGATATTATTTCAGTTCGAGAGAATAAAGACTGGCAGATTCACCCTTCTATAGAGAGGGAACTGAGGCACAGAGAGAGATGAAGTGGTTTCATCAAGGGGATGCAGAAAGAAAGGAAATTAATTTAAATCTCCCATGCCCAAAGACACCACAAAAAGATATTTTGTTTTTCTTTACTGCTTCAATCAAAGCGTATGCATGGTGGACTAAAATCAAGGCTATTAAATTGTTATGCCTCAATTACTATGCTGCAGCATAAAGTCTTTACCCTTATGATCTGGACAAAACAGAGTGTCCTTCCAGCAGAGGTAGCTCAACACTAAATCTTCATTTTTGTTGGCTTAGGAACTATCAAGATATAAAATTTCTAAGAACAGGTAGTGGATTTATTCTCATTGGTGTAAAAAACATGAAAAATTGCCATATTCTGGATACCTCAAATATGTTACTGTCTAGACCCAAGTTTGGATCACTTACACTGACACATGGATGCTCTCTACAGGCTATTAAGTGATGTGAGGATAGCAGGTAGAACTCTTCCAGTAAAGTAGCAATCCTATTAAATTAACATCTCCATTTCTATGCATCACCTGGAAGATCGGAGCTGCTGCTGAAGGCCAATACAAGCATGAGCAATTTGCCTTCATTCCCAAAGAAAATGAATAGGTCTTCAGGAGACAGATCTGCAAGGGCTTGCAGAAAAGGCAGTTCACTTCAGATATGCCATGTCTCCTGAGCTGAAAATAAGAGGCTAACAGAATTGCCAGGGGTAAATTACATTGACGCTGAGTCTTTTACTCATTGCTGCTGTAGGAGACAAGGCATTGGACCTGGGCTGTACAGGGGGTTTTTTATAATAGTGAGCTGTTCTTACATTTTAATAAGCTTCACCACCCAGTTAGGATCAGCCTTCGCAATCCCATATAAATTATTGGACTGAAGAGGAAAAGGAACAAGGGAATTACGATTTTTGTAATTTTGAATGCCACTGATGGTGGAATTGATTACAAAATCCAAAGTCCAGAAAGCAGTGTGCACTATAGTTGTAAAAATTAGTGATAACCTGACAGTAATTTACAACATGTGCTGGTTTTTCTGGTTTGGGCTGGGGTTTTTTTGATTCCAGTCCTATCTGTTTATCAATGCTTTTGAGGGGAAGAAGTTAGTAATGGAAGCTCTGATCTCTCTCCCTCACAACACATTTTCCTTGTGACATTTTTGTGTGTGTATACAAACTACCAGAATAGCTTTATCACATCTGGATCAGTTGCCAGTGTCCAAATTGAAATTAATTAAAACTCAGGCTTAGCTGATCATGGTCTCCACTTGCACCATCCAATACTCCTACAAAGAGTTACTTTGAGCCAGTAATGCCACTTGTGAAAAAGCTTTAACTGTACAGAACTAGTTTCTGCAAAACACTGAAGGATGATAGTTTTTTCCTGAAGGATGAGACTATTTCTCTCCCTGCATGTTTCTAAGTGTGTCATTATTGAGCTTGGGTGCCATAGCAAATGTAACACTATGGCACCCAAGCTCAATAATGCTTGGGTGCAGTATTGCAGTTTCAGGAACTTCTGCCTCGGGTTTTCTGGAAGTACACTTTGTGTCCTTTATTTAGTACAGTTTGAGACTAGACACGGTGACTGCTTTTGGCATGGAAGTTAATTTGCTTCAGGTCTTGCTTGCTCTGAGCAGTCTTGATCTGAGGACTTTGTCCAAGGCATGGGTCATCATGATCACCGTGTTGTGTCTAATCACAGACTTTGTTAACATCCTGGAATTTCAAGACCAGTTTACAATAATTTTTACCATCATAAACTATTTTCTTTGTTTCCTTTCATGTACTTTTAAAGGCATTTTTGCTCTTGTGAAATGTAGATGTCTCTCACATTTCTTGTCTTCTCTAGAAGACTCTATTCTTCTTTGATGACTAAAATTGTAGAAAATACCAAATGAAAATAAAAGAACTGTGTCTTGTGAGAAATAAGATTACCTTCTGGTTTACTTTCTGGCATGCTAGTGAAGCTTGCAGATACAAAGTTTAAGGAATACTGCAGGTTTATCTATCTATCTATCTATCTATCTATCATCTTTTGGCTAGCAGAATTTCAGTTCAGATGAAACTTAGAAAAGTTCTGGGTTTCTCATTAGGAATATTTTCCTGGTTAATGTTTTTCCTGGTGCCATGCCCTGTAGACAAATGGAGATCCATTGTATGAAGTGTTTCCTAGCAGGAAGTTTTTGTCACAGGAAGTTCCTCATGGTGTAAGGGCCAAGGTCCAAAGGCTGGGATCATGCCACTGCCAGTGATAAGGCTTCAGAGAAAACACAGTTTCTCTGAAGTCAGCCGTGTTACACTGGTGCTATCAAAAAGAAAATCTGGATACTTAATTCTAAACAGATGCTTAAAATTGGGCAGCAGACAAAGGCGAAAGAAGTATAGGGACACAAAAGAATATACCAAACACACCTTCCACATCAGAAATGAATGCTTTGCTTTTTTTGCTGTGGATTAAGTGCTTTTGAACAAGTAAACCTGTTAGCCTGAAGTGCAACCACTTGTAAAGGACACAGTTACTTGTCTCAAACCCTGTCAAGGCCACAGAAGCAACTTGCTGTAAGGTAAGCCACCACAACCAGAGCTTGAGATAAACACAGAAGGGAGAAATTTGTTCCAGGATGGCACTAATTCCAGGCCTGGCAGAGAGGAGATTTGGATCCCACAGCCTGCTTAGTGCATCCAGACAAAAATTCCCACTGTGGCGAACTGTGTGAAAGGAAGCAACTGCACATATGCCTATCTCCAGTCAAACAGATACTACCCCAAGTGATGGGACAGACGGCATCTGCGACCACCACTGACCACCGGAGCACCTGCCCTTCTGCAGAACGTGGAGGTTTTGATTGGGCAGGGCCAGCTCGATTGGTGGGCCAATATCAGGTGTTAAATAACCAGGTGGCTTTTGCTAAATGTAGCTCTCAGTGTATGAAGGCGCCACCACCCATTGCTTTCAAAAGAGTGGTGTGAAGCCTTTGAGGATATGTCTACCAAGTCTCTTTTTAGGAAGTAATCTCTCCCCTCCTAGGAATATTAATAAACATAGGAAAGAGTCTGACCCTGCTTCCTTTTCCCACAGTAGGACAAGATGAACTCTACCATGACTGTTTCTGTCCATTAAAATGTTCTGTGTTTGGTCAGTATAGGAGTATGCTTTTCGTTACAACTGAGTGACCGCATTTATAACCAACTGAAAGTATATAGATAACACCTAAAAGGAAAAAGTTCTTCTGTGCATGTGGTATCTGCTACTACTTAACCAAAATGCTGGGGTGGGGAGGCAGGCTTTTATTAGTAATTTTTCCCCCTTTGCTATTTACATGCGCAGGTTTGATCATAGGCTGTAATACAAGATCTCTCTGACAGTAGGGATAATCCTCCTTCGTCTATGTCTTGTTTTATGATACCTCTTAGGGGAAAAGACATTGAGAGTGTTTGCAGGACAAGGATGTTTTCAAATGTTTGAAAGGAATCTGATGTGATTCTTCTTTCTTTCTTTTTTTCTTCTTTCTTTCTTTCTTTCTTTCTTCTTTCTTTCATGTTTGTGAATTATTTTGAGACTGGTAGTCCTGTGAACAATATGTAAAGCGAATTTGTACAGATCCTTTGAAAGCATTAAAAGATTAATAATGACTGTCCTGTGGAAACAAATTTACTTTTGTCAGTGCAAGCAGTGCAAGGCAGTGGATATTAATTCAAAACAGATATTTCACCTTTCTCACCTTGACCAGCAGTCCTTCAACACCATGGGGATATTTGTAGAAATAAAGTGTTCAGCAGCAATGATGGCACCTTTGTTTTTGCAATGCATCAGACTATAATAAATACTGTTTGGTTTTAATGTGCCTAGTCTATATACTTCTGACAAGAAATATGCTTCTTTTCTTTACACTATCTTCTGTTCCTTTGAAATGTTTGCTTTGGCTTTCTAGATGGTACACACACAGAGACACGCACAGACAGACACACACACATGCAGAAAGCCAAATAATGCCATTTCCTGGAGAAATGTAGTTGGATTATTCTCAAGTCTTATACCAGAAGCTAAGAACAACATAGATACAAGCAATTGAAATTTGAGGCTATGTTCAAATTCCTGGCCATTTCCAAAGATTACTGCCTCTCTCAGGTGCATACATAGGGATTAATTTGAGAGATAAACTCAAGAACACTTTTCTGTATAAGATGATTTCCAAACACAATTAATTTGCAAATCATTCCTGAATGTTGATGAAATACAGGAGTTAGGTTGATGGCACCAGAGGATATAATTTTGCTGATGTGGATCAGGTTTTGCCCCTCTCAGTTGTCAGAAAAGGCACAGTTACAATGAGTGTATACAAAGAAAAACAAGCTTTGCAGTAGATGTGTGTAGAGGGTCCTCCTGCATTCATCAGTCCTACTGAACTATTGAGAGCTTATATTTACCTTAGAGCATGGCCTAGATTTTAGATGTGAAGCAAAACTACTTTCTGAATGTAATAAAGGTTCAACCTTTTTAGTACATTAAGACAGCCACTAATTATATTTCTCTCTAACAACCTTTTCAGCACTAAGATTACTCTTCCTGGATGCTGCAATTTCTTTAACCGTGGGGTAAAACATTCATTTTCTATCTCCCCGCAATACAATCCACTGTTTTATTTTTTATTATTAGGCAAACCCTGATATTTGACATAACTCCCTGGTAGCTGCTGCAGTGCTTTTAGGGAATGCTGAATGATGTACCAGCATGAAGGATTCATTTCTTCCTCACGCTTGTACACACACCTATGCACCACATACATTAACACAAATGTAGCACCAGGCTTTCCAAGTCACCTGCACAAATCACTAGGAGATTAATTGTATGGGTCAGAAATCACAGCTGCCTTCCCTGGACCTATAATACGATCAACAGAGGCTTTACACTTTCACTGTCAGAGATGAAAGGCCAGAGTCCATGAAGCTGTCTAATGCACAGCTATCCCTCAGCTTTCAATTTTGGATGAACAGCCTTGGGAAAATGCTTCTTCCTAGGGCAAATAATAAGAGATAAAATATTTTCTTTTTTCAGGAAAAAACAAAGGCATTGTGGAACAAATGCAAGAAGCACCAGATAGAGCTCAATTGTAAGGCTTAGGGGACAAATTTGGCTAACTTTACATGAATAACACCTGTTTTCTTTATGCACTGCAGGGTGTGTAAGAGATGTTTCTTTATCCCAGCGTGTAGTAAAACTCAACCTCTTTTTAGAAGACCAAAGAATGTAAAGAATCTAGTCAGAATGGAGGCAAATGCATTGACTTGCAGGCTTGCAGGGGATGAATTTGTTTTACTGGGATTACTCCCATGAATGACCTAAAAAGAAGTAATTATTACATGAAAAGTCTGGAAGTATGATTCATTATTTAAATTCAGAGTGAATCTCACTGAGTGTTTCTAACAAGCTTAACTAGGAAGCTGCACAAAATAGTCAGAAAATCGTCAGAGAAAGAAGTAAATACTTCAGGTGAGCAAACTGCAAACTAAAAATTTTTATTATTAACAAGAATATGAAGTCAATAGAATCCTACCAAAATCCATGGGATTTTCTCAGAGAGCCTGAGAACAGACTTGGACCCTAAGTGTCTGGGCAAAAAGCTGAACATGTTAAATAGCAATATTAATTAATTATTTTACCCCTGATAATCAGTTGCCAACAATTATATTAATGAGAATCCTACTGAATTATGAAGAGTAAAACAATGAATTTAAATAAATGAGGACCCTCCTGTTTGCTTTTATACCAGTAACTTGCCTAGACGTTTTTAGCTTGCCTGACTGGCTTCAAAAAGATGGAACTTGGCCCCGACATTTCAAATCGCAGGCCATCACATTTGGTGTATTTCTTGCCTAACACAGTTCTAGTGCACAATACAGTGCCGTAAGACATAAACAAAGGAAAAAAGTAAAGTGTTTGTTCACAACAAATGTTTCTGGAACCTTTTGTTTCTCTGAATTGTGTCATAGGTCTTTTAAGCAAAGGACAGGGGAGCTGGATGTAGCTATGGAGATGGGAACTATTTGGAAGTCAGTGTCATTTTTATTCTCTATTCCAGGCCCACAATTTCCAGTGAAGAGTTCAGCAGGGTATCTTTGTTGTCATTGTCACCTTTTAACGGGAGCTCGTGTACTCAGTCATAATTTGTTTGGCTGTGATAGTATCCAAGGTTTTAGGTTGTTATTATCATAAGGCCAGTAACCTTAAATATCTCTTCCATTTCACACCATATAATATTGAAGGAAAACCTGTGTGAACCCTCACCTGTACAAACTGAAACAACACCACTTTTCCATTGTTAAAAAAAGGTTTTTTACTTTATTTGTGCATAGGTGATCTTATACTCAACAGTTTGCCCTCCTTGTTTGCAAAGATTGAGTGTTGAAAGTATTTTAAAAAAAAAGTTCTGCCCCTTCTCTTGAGGGAGCTATTCCCAAGCCTGTTGAAAAAGAAAATCTTTTAGCAAGTTGTGTGGCTTTTGGAGATACTCTGGTACTCAATGTTTGAACAAATTTTCTTTACTACAGGTGTATAGGGGTCTTATGACACCTCAAGAGGGGACCTCAACAATTGCATCCTCTGTTTACAGATGAGATGTAGAGAAAATAGATTTATTTCTGTGATTGTAAGGACGAGGAAGTTGTTCTGGTAAGATGAAAACCTCCAAGGACCTGGCTTCTTTTCTGTACTTTAAACACCTCTTACATACTAAAAACAATAGCAACTTACTGCTGTAAACCCCTCCCTTTAATAAGCAGGGATTATTAATTTCTGCAGTGAAAAGAAGTTTGTCACATCCTCTGACTTTGCATGTGAGAAGCGTCAATCTCTGATGTGCTCTTGCTTTCCTTGTTAATGCAGAGCAGCAGCTGATATCCGGCAGTTTAGTTTGGGGAAGGGTCAGCAAAGGGTTATGGTCCTCTGACCAGCTGAAGCCAGCTAAATTATGTGGGAGCTCTTGGATTACCTTTGCCAGGCTGGTTGTGGGAAATAACAAATATGGTTGAATAGCAAATATCTTTGTTGGAAGCAGGCCAGAAAAAAGGGTAAATTCATGGGACAGCTTGTTTGCAGATAATTTTCTGAGTCCTGGTAATGCTTAATGCTGAGGATTTGAAGGGCCCTTGTTACTGAAAGATAGTGCTCTATCTTTTTGCTGCAATGCCTGACACTGAAAATGATACGTGTTGACTCAATGCTCTTCATTGCCGCATTATGTCAGGATAAGATAGCAAAAATTTTGGTTGTCCTGCTTTGAGTCCACCGTACTCATTCTGGCTGCTTCAAAATCTGGATATAAATTCTATTCAATCAATCCGTTTCACTAACCCAACTTCTAGCTAAACCAGCCTAGCCTTTACTGGCTGATGATGACTGTTTACATTACCTCTGACTTACACTACCTTTGCCTTTGGAGACAAGAAGAAAACAAAAGAGACATGACTGAGATGAAAGCAGGAATGCATTGCTAGGAGAAAAAGAAAATTGCATTTAGATTACTTCTGGTGGATCAGGTATGTTTTTGTAGGTTTTGTCACAGTGAAAACTGACAGATACTTCTGAGTCTGACACTCAAAGTGGCAAGCTGAGGCTGTTACCATGACAGGAAGAGCTGACAAAACTTCTTCATAAACCGAATCATCAGAAACCTGTGATGTGCATCTCAGTGCACAGTAATGAAGGTTTTAACAATTTTCATTTGATAGTCTTGGTTATGAGACATATATAGCTCTACTTATGAGTGTGCTCTGGACAAGTGTGAGTTTATCACTCTACCTTTGCCTGACCTTGGTACCCGGCAAGATTATAGAACAGATCATCCTGAGTGCAATCACATGGCACACACAGGACAATCGAAGGATCAGGCCCAGCCAGCAGGGGTTTAGGAAAAGCAGGTCCTGCCTGATCAACCTGACCTCCTCTAAGGACAAGGTGACTCACCTGGTGGATAGGAGGAAAGCTGTGGATGTTGTGTACCTGGACTTCGGCAAAGCCTTTGATTCTGTCTCCTGCACCATTCTTCTGGAGAAGCTGGCAGCCCATGGCTTGGGCAGGGGCACTCTTCACTGGGTTAAGAATTGGCTGGATGGCTGGGCCCAGAGTGTGGGGGAGAATGGTGCTACATCCAGTTGGTGGCCAGTCACTGCACTGGTAGTGTCCCCCAGGGATTGGTGTTGGGCCTTGTCCTGTTTAATATCTTTATTGGTGATCTGGATGAGGGGATTGAGTCCACCATTAGTAAATTCGTGGATGACAACAAGTTAGTGGACCTGCTGGAGGATATGAAGGCTCTTGGGAGGAACCTGGACAGGCTGGATCGATGGGTGTCAATGGCATGAAGTTCAACAAGACCAAGTGCCAGATCTTACACTTTGGCCATGACAACTCAGTGCAGTGCTACAGGCTGGGGACAGAGTGGCTGGAAAGCGGCCTGGCTTGGAAGGACCTGGGGTTGCTTGACAGCCAGCTGGATGGAAGCCAGCAGTGTGCCCACGTGGCCAAGAAGGCCAACGGCATCCTGGCCTATGTCAGGAACAGTGTGGCCAGCAGGACCAGGGAAGTCATTCTTCCCCTGTACTCAGCACTGGTGAGGCCCCACCTTGAGTGCTGTGTCCAGTTCCAGGCCCCTCAGTTTAGGAAGGACATTGAGGAGTTCAAATGCATTCAGAAAAGGGCAACAGAGCTGGTGAAGGGTCTGGAGCGCAAGTCCTGTGAGGAGCAGCTGAGGGAGCTGGAGTTGTTTAGCCTGGAGAAAAGGAGCTCAGGGGTGACCTTATCACTGTCTAGCTGGAGGCAGATGTACTGTAATTGGAAGGTGACTGTAGCCAGCTGGGAGTCGGTCTCTTCTCACAGGCAGCAGTGACAGGAAAAGAGGACACAGTCTTAAGCTGAACCAAGGAAGGTTTCAATTGGACGCTAGAAAAAATTTCTTCACAGAAGGAGTGATTAGACACTGTAATGGGCTGCCCAGGGAAGTGATGGGGTCACAGTCTCTGGAGGCGTTTAAGAAAAGACTGGATGTGGCACTTAGGGTCATGGTCTGGTTGACATGGTGGGGTTGGGTCACAGATTGGACTCGATGATCTCTGAAATCTTTTCCAATCTAATTGATTCTGCTAGTGTATACAAATACCTTAGTGATGGATGTCAAGAGGACAGGGCCAGGCTCTCTCAGTGTGGCCCAACGGCAGGATAAGGGACAACAGGCAAAACTTGAAATACAGGAGTTCCATCTCGGTGTGAGAGGAAATGTGTTTACTTTGGTGGTGGCAAAGCACTGGCACAGGCTGCCCAGAGAGACTGCAGAGTCTCCTCCTCTGGGGATATTCAAATCCCACCTATACACGATCCTGTGCAACCTGCTCCAGTGATCTGGTTGGACTAGATGATCTCCAGAGGTCCCTTCTAGCTCAAATAATTCAGCAATTCTGTACCATTATTTAACATTCCCTTGCACCCCTCACCCTTTAAAGTATCATATAAACTTGAATGTAGTTCATTTTATTACCAAGGTAGAGAGACTGAATTTGTCACAAAGGGAATTTACTAACAAAACAAAATAGCTAAAGTGAGTCAAAGTTTTCAGAAAGAGATGTCCCCTATCACTTTTAAGATGATTTGTCTATCCTTTGTCTCCCTTACTAGTATAACTGAGTATAAATACATCTTACTGTATCTTACCTGCAAACATCTAGCACAATTATACATGAAATATTTTGTCTCTTTTTGAACAATTTTCTTTGCTATTGCCTTTTGGATAATAACTGGAAGACAATGTTTTCATCATTCTTGCTGCTGTGCAATGAATCAAGATGGTGTGTATTTATTCAGAGTATGAGACACCCAAGAAAATAGATAAGTGAAGAGAGAAGAGCATAAAATATGGGAGAGAAAACATGTACTATAGAATACAGAATTATATGGAGCTTCATGAGAATGTTTTAAGTTAAAGAGGACTTAAAAGAGAGAACAGAAAACTTAATTAAAACAATAATCCTCAAAATAACTTTTTTTATTATTGAAAAAATTATCTCAAGCATCGTCATGCCATTTATTCATTGCACTGATAAGTACTAATTAAGATTTTGGGAATATAGCCTTTAAAGGCTGTACACACGCACACACACATACACACACAGAGTTTCCATATTGAAGTTTAGATTAGAAAGTGCTCAGTCCTGAATCATCAGATGTCTCTTAAAGTCTGGCAGGATTTTCAACATCTGGTGTACTAACAGGCAAACTAGTCTGAAAAGATGTGGCACTACAAGAAACTTGCATCTGATTTTTATGGTTTCTTTATTTTTCTAAGAAAGGACCCTCTGAAAACTGTCCTTTTACATATATAAAATGACGGCTGTGTCTTTAGCAGGACAGATCTGACCAGTTCCAGATAAGCTCAAGTTTTTACATAATTTGAAAAGTAATCTTTGTTTCTTCAGTTGCTCTCACAAAGCACCAGTATTTGCTGAAGAAGTTGATTCACATAGAATCATACAAAGGCCAGGGTTGGAAGGGACCATCTAGTTCATCTAGTTCCACTGTTTGCTATTTATTTTGACTACCCTTCTCTCTGCTCTACAGAGACTGTCTGCTCACAGGTATCTTGAAATACAGGGCTCAGCTTCATGTCTGCCCCTTGGTTGGATATTCAGCTTCCTTCACAGGAGGAAAAAAACCACTAAAAAGCAAATGTGAAATTACACACATCCAGCATCTTTTTTGGAGGTGCCCCTTTCACTTTATTATTTGAAAAAAGTCCCAGAATTTAAGGATGGCTGGGAATAAGTCCTCCTGACTGCTTATCAATTGTGCTTCACAGACTTCTCATAATGGTGACTCAGTGCCACACTGATCGTTGTTGACCTTAATCCAGCTACTTGGCCTACAGATACCAAAGTATTCCTTGAGAAGACCAAAGGAAGGCTACGGCTGCATGTGGGCATGTTTTCCTTATCTGCTGTGTCCTTTGATAAAGAATCACTACAGTGATAGGGAACCAGGCTCCCGATTGCTGTTCTTCCCTTATGTGCAAATGAGATGAATTAACAGATGGGATGAGCTTTCCAAAATTACCACATATATAGTTGGTTTTTTGTGAATCTCTATGGTCACAACAGTATTACAGTTTCTCCTACAGAATTATGAGAAATCCTACTTCACTCCAGGCAGGGGTGTCACCGGAATCCTCCATCAGGATAAGTAAGACTCTCTAACACTGCCTTGTTAGTGTTAGGGAGTAAGGCATTACTTTATTCTTGGCCAAGAGGTGTGTGTGGCTGACAAAATGCTGGCCTCCACACAGATGCCAACAAAAAACTTATTCACTTATTTATACATTTTTAGCAAACAAAGAAATGTATGCTCACTGGTTCTAATTTGCGTAATTCTTTTCATTAATTAGTATCCTATTCGTTATTGATTTCTCACTCTTCATGCTAATTTGGTCCACATTCTTTAGTCTTTTTATCATCTTTTCGTCAGACAGGGAGTCTCCAACTTTCCAGGCCTTAATCTCCTCTGTAACTTCTGGTTACTCCAATATCCTTGAAGGGCCATAAATATAAGATCCCAGATGTTCAATCTTCCACTCCCTTTGACTCTGTTTTTTGAAGCTTGCCAGGGTTAGTTTTAGCAAACTTACGGTTTTGGTGATTTAATGTTATAAGTGACAATAAGAGTCTCTGAAAAAACTTAACTAGTGTTGGCTAAAAGTGTGCACTGCTTCCAATTAATTTTAAAAACTAATTAAAAATTAGTTGGGAAAATTACATCATCACCAATTGGGGGGAATAGGTAAGTTAGATAGGTTGATCAATTAATTTTTTTTCTTTGAAGATATAATTTTGCTGTTAACATTATTTAGTTTTAGAATTATACTTCCATTATAGGTAAATAGAAGAATTTGCTCACTCATCCAAGCTCCTGAGGGGATCTAGGGCAGTTCTAGAGCAGTTCTTCACAGGATTGCAGGCACAGGAGGGTGTTGTCCCACTGGTTTCAAGGTCCTCTTTTAAAGATTTCATTTAGTGGGCATTGTACCACTAATGTTAAACCATGCTCTGAGCAGCCTTGTTCTGGGCTGTCACCAGCTTTCGCCTGCTTGTCTGAGTCTCCTCATCAGACCCAGTGCAGTAGCTATACTCTCATTCTTCCATGAATTTGGGAAGGCAAGAAGTCTCATTTCAGTACAATTTCACTTCTTCACATAAACGTGTTCTCTGCAATCAACTTTAAACATCCTGGTTTAAACCAAAGCTGGGCAAAAAACTCAATGGATTTGTTCTGTCTTTAACAGTATGTAGGATACAACCTCAAATATAAATGTTAGTTTTCTGCAGACACCCCGGCAATTAATTTTTTAATAGCTGAAGTGTTCTTGGAAAAACTGAAAATTGAACAAATTGATCATTCTGATGCTAGTCTATCAATAATAATAAAAACTAAGATTTTGACTCAGATCCTATCCCTGAGATGAGCTCGGTTGGTTAGAGTATGGTGTTAATAAAATCAAGGTTCTGAGATCAATCCCTGTATAGGCCATTCACTACAGAGTTGGACTCAATCATCCTTGTGGGTCCATTCCAACTCAAAATATTCTGTGAATTTGTGAAAGTATAGTTATTGGACACCAAATAACTGGATAAGGTCAGCTCATGCAGTTGACTAAGAAATATACATGATGATTTTGGTGACAAACTGGAGATTTTTTAATACCAAATGAACACTTTGAAATCAATTATTTAACATTCATATCAGAATGCACTTATTTCAAACCTTGAAAAAATTATTTTTGTGAAGCTGAAGTGAAAAACCCATTTAGCAATAAGCCTGGAAATTTGCCTATATGTATAGATTTTATTTGTAGGCTATAGGCATTGAATGCCACTTACAATATAGCCTAAAGAGAGATCACAAATCTCTAGAAATAGAGATAATATTGCAATGGGAAAGGTAGTGGGACAAATTTTGTTAGCAATATGCCCCACAGTTTTCTAATGATTCTTTCAAAGCTCAGGCAATTTCTGTTGCCTCAATGCTTTCATGCATTTACATTTTTGCAGCAGAAAAACATCTCACTATTTTCCAGGCTTTAATAAATCGAATCTTTCCTCTCTGTCTCTGATTGTACTTACAAACCAGTAGCACAGCTGTTTATCAACTTAAACCAGAGCTTGAGCTCCATGTGTGTAGATTTTTTTTTCTATTAATATCTGTGCATTGCTGTCTGGTCTTTCCACTAGGGCTGTTGTGAGAGGGGTGAATCTGAGCCTTTATTCAGGTTGGCATTGTTCAAGTCCCCTGTGCAACCAGCATGATGGAGGCTGGAAGCCCGAGCTCCACAAGCAGCTGTGGCACAGCCGGGTCCCTGCCTTCATGCAGCCTTGCAGAGGCAGGGCTGCAGTCCTGCAGCTGGCAGGGGAGACAGCAGCACCTGCAGTCTCACTATCTCCTCATCATCTGACTCCACAACACTGTGTGCTAGCCAGAAGGATTGCTGGGATAAGACCGTGGTCTCTTTAAACAATCCCTGGGAATGACTCCTTGTCTTTTTCAAATCATTCAATAGTTTGCAGTTAAGGTAGTCAAAGTATTTTACTGATCTTAAATTTTATTTTCTGAACCTTAGGTTAGAAAAACTTGAAGCTAGTTGGTAGAATCAAACCTTTGTCTCTTGCTCATAAGGAGCAAGACCTTTCACTGGTTTTGGTTTTTTGGGTTTTTTTTTTTGTTTGGTTTTTTTTTTGTTTGTTTGTTTTGTTTTTGTTTTGTTTTGTTTTGTATTGTTTTTTGAGTTTGCTTTTTCTTTATATTGAATTTGAACAAGGTTTTTTTGTTACTCTGAGTTGCTGGGGTAGAAAGAGGAAATTGGAGTTTCCTGTGCTCTGTGTCTGAAGTATTGATGGAGGTGTTGTGTTGGTACACTTGAAGGTAATGAAATGCATAAATGTACTAGTTGTTCAAATAGCTGTAACTGTCTTTTTAGTATTTATTTGATCATTGGAGTCCATGATTATTACGATTCTCTAATTTCAAGAGTCAAATTTAAGCCTTAACATCAAAATGACAAAATAAAAAAAAAAAGGAAGCCTCGTTAAAAACTTAATCTTGCTCGAAAACTCTTGTCATGTCTGTAGAAAGCAATGTTTTGGCAAGCAGAGGCAGTGGTGTTCGAGAAATGAGCAGGAACAGCCAAGCCAAGGGGTGACTCTTATTCTCTCCTGCCTCAGAGCTATACTGGGCAAAGCCAGCTGAAACTGGGCAGTGATGATTTCTGGGGAAACATGAGGTGCATCTGTTCTGCACGTGTAACATGGCTGAGGGAATGGCTGTTGTGAATGTGCAACGTGCTAACCAGCCAGGAGCTGCTGTGCTGGTAGCTTGTTACATACACTGCTCACAGGGCATAAAAGTTATCTCCCTAGAAACACTGATTTCTTTAGCGCTGAGTCTGAATAGGAGTGGTAGCCTGTGGATATGCACTAAGAGAACTCTCTTGGGCTTCTCCACAGCACTGTGGTGGTCTTGAGTTAGGTTGTATGATCTTCTCTCTCTTCCCTTCAAAACACCTAATTTTTTTATACGATGTATAATATTCATTATTTCCAGTGGATAAAATGAAAAGTCTGCTCTAAGACAAAGATAATGCGTAACTTCTCCCCGAGTCAGTGCTGCCAGCTTCAATAAAGGATGACTCTGTCATCTTCAGATACCAAATTTTTTGATGGAAATCATATTTTTGATAAAGCTCTTGTGATGGATAAGTGGCTCAAAAATAGCAAACTAAGGCTGCTTCTCTGCTGTCAAAGAAGTCTGCCAAATAATTTGCCTATATAAACTGTGTAAAAGCAAAAGCCCTATTGTAAAGCCGATGCTATTTTTAGAGGTAGATTTTTTTATTGACCCTCACTTCCTTTCCCGCCAAGGGATTTCTTTCTTTTCAAAACAAGGCCATGATGGCTAATGCATACGATCTGATTAATAAGAGCTCCAGGCAAGATATCCTGCAATTCTGGATTCTGCTTCTCCAGAACACGTGTGGTTTTTGTGCTGAAACTTGATCTGCAGAGGCTTCAGCACCGACCTTCTCCTGCAGCTCCGCAATGCAGTCACTCTCTCTTCACTGGGAAGATCACTAGTTTGCTTGCAATAATGTGACCCCATTCAATACTGATGGATGGGAGTTGTCTTTACTGAAAGAAGTCATGATATCGAGACATGAAGTAATAACCCTTGCTTTATCTGCTTCTCTTGCACTATCAGGGTCTTGTAAAGGGAATGGCCATTGTCAGGATTTTCATCCACTTCCACTATCTTCTCCTGAGTGCTATTACAATGTTTCTTGTTCATAATTTTACATATATTTCCCTAAGCAACACACTTCTCTTTTCAGAGGACATCAGACACTGATGTTTTGACTTGTATTGGAAGAGGCAATTTGAATAAATTCACTTGGTCCAATTCAAAAAGAAGACAGAAACTCCCTAAATCTAGTGAAACATGGTAGAGCACAAAACATTTGGTGTCTTTCTGTTCAGAAAAATTCATCGTTTCAGCATAAATATGTCTATAGCATGCAAAAATAAGAACAATTAAGAACAATTTTCTAGTTCTGTGGACAGTGTTATTTTATAAGGTTCTCATGAATATTTTTTTAGCTGCAAATCCTCTTCCCGTACAGTGAGTTTCTTGTTGTGCAAACCTAGTTCATTCCTGTACCAAAAAAATTCTAAGTGGTGGAGTGGTTTAATCTGCACATACCATATGTGCAACTTCCATCACAGTGTGTGCAATGACTGGCTTGGACACCACATGACTGTGAATGAACAAGGTCAATCCACTTTGTAAGGCTTTCTGGAAAAATCTTTTGCTGTTTTTCCATTTACATCAGCAGATTCAAATAAATTTAGAACTAAAATAATGACCAAAAAACCTGAACAACCAAACTAAACCAAACCGAACCAAACCAAACCAAACCAAACTCCAACAGCTTCTTTCAGAAAAAATAAAAAAGCCTTGCTCTTTAACAAGTAATTTTGCTCCATGATACTTCCAGTGTTTCCTTCATCACTTGCTTTACCTAAGTAAGAAAGTCTTTCCTGTGGCTTTTATCAAATATCAATCACTTCAAATACAATCTTTCTGAACAGTATCTAGAAACCTTTTCCAACCATTCAGTAAATGGTTTTGGGGCAGATTTCTAATGAAGGTGAAACTCAGAGGTCTCCCAAATGGTACTCGAGGGACCTATTTCCACTTATGTAGAAGAATTAGTTGATGGGAAAACTCAAAGGTTTGAAAGGGGAAAACCAAAGAGAAAGCCAAAGGATGACTTCACCTGACATGCCCCTCAGGAGGACTGCAGCCTTTATTCCTATAAGGACTACATAGCAGAGGATATTGAACTGAATTTACTAAGTGTCTTTCAATCGTTTCTCTCTTAAAAAAAATATTTATACATTGAACTGTCAAGTATCTTTAGGAAGCTCTATTCTACTGTGTCTTCTTAATTAAAATTTGTCCTCAGCAATGCTAATTAAGATATTTTTGAGACATTTTTGGAAAATCAGTAATACCATTTGAAGCAATAAAACTTTATTGCAAACGTATTTAATTCCTTTATTACTCTTGTGAATTACAACTTTTTGCAAACCCACTAATTGAATTATAGTTTATCTTCCATGTGTATCTCTGTTTTGTTAAATATATTGGTTAATTCTGTGTGGGGGAGGGAAATTTCTCCACATGACAGGGAATTGTGCCATTAAGTTATGTTGTTCCTGGATCACTGCTGTCCATCACCCGTGGAGAGTTTTGCCATGAGCTGATTTTACTCGGGAACACCCAGAGGGAGTAGAACCCTCCGTTCTGTGGCTAGAGTTATACTGGGGAAAAAGCAATATATTTTACAAACTTGAGCTGTGAAAGTGTTGGCAAGCTAAATTAAAGCCACGTGATGAAACATAGCAGAACTGCTACAGGCCTGTCAAATAGCTGTGATCATGCAAAGAGGAACATACACAGAGCCTGGCTGCCTAGAACATACTGCAGGTCCCAGCTGGTGGCTGCTCTAATGATTCCGAGACTGTGAGGCTGGATTAACGTCATGCGTTTATGTGAACACATAGCTATAGTCCCTGGTCTTTAGCTTGCTAGAACCTGTACTTCAGTTCTGAAACTTCTAGCTCTTTCCTTGACAAAGATCTTGATAGGGTTTCCAAAGTTTAGTATCAACAGGTTTGTCTTGCTAGTACATGAAAACAGTAATAAACAAAACTTACCTACCGCTTACTTACCAAACATGTGTGCTGTTGGGGTTATTTTGCTTTCTTTTAAAGCCAAATATTTGGAAAAAATATTGTGATAGGTTAGTTTCCTGTAAAGTGGATGAGAAGGTGATGATCAATGAGCACTTGTGGTTCATGGACACAAAAATCCCACTTGTAGGTCTGCACAGGAAAGAGCAGATGCTTGCAGAGGAATCTGGAGGTGCTTCAGCAAGAGGTCTGATCGGTCTGGAGTGAGCATTGTTTCATCCTGCAGTAAGGTACAAAAAGAGTTGCAGGAAATAGGATATGACCTGGGAATAAATTATTTAGTACCTAGGGTGGTTGTTATGATGGAAACCTTTAATAAGTGAAGCTGTTTATATTAATGACCCGGACAACATCCATGACTTGCAGTTCTGAGTTCAGTCTAAATCAAAGAAAAGGCAGTGGACTGTGGGCATTTTTAATAGGATTCCTGAAGATAATTTGAATGCCTACATGAATGAAAAACATCTACTGGGCCATGCACAATGGCCAGTAAAGCCTCAGCACTAAGCCTTGCCACGAGAACTGTCTGCCTGGCAGAAGCAATGAGCAGAGAAATGGAGGAGACCACCAGTCTGCTTCTCCTTTAGAAGTGTTCTGCTTTGGGAAAATCCAGGCAACTCTTACTCAATGTGAGCCTCTACCACGAATGGGAACTTCCTCTGTGCTTGCTACCAGCAACACCGTACCTTAATGTGATTTCCTATACCTGACAAATGCAAGAAAATCAAGTAACATTCAGTTGGTTTTGGAATAGCAAGTTTAAGTATCTAATGTTACCTCTGGATCACTGGCAGGTCAAGAACAGGAAATACATAGCTGAGATGGAAAAGCCATAATTTTTAAATGCCTGGTTATGACTTTTTAAAGTTATTACGGACTAAATAATTTCTCTGCGCACTGAACCTGACAGTAATAATCAGAATTGGCCATGAATTATGATTATGTTTGGCAACAATCACCATTTCCCACTGTACTGTGAAATTAATACCACACATTGTAGCTGTGGAATTTATTGAACACAAGAGAACTGATTACACTCCAGAAACTCGAAGAAAATCTCTGCTACCACTTAATTAGCGTCAGTACCAATGCATAAGTTAGAACAGCATTTACAATCACTTCACTAGTTAAAGGCTGAACAGAGTCTTCACTGTACCACCTGTAATTTAAATAATAACCTCAGACCTTGAGATGTATGTCAGTAAAATCAGGTTTGGCTTGCAACACCGCAGACTGTATTTCAGAATTAATTTTTTCTGTGACTCATATTTTCTTAGCATACATTGAGTCTATCCTAAAACAAGTTTGCATACAACATTAATCTACACAGAATTCTAAATTCCATTTTATTGATTTCTCTCCTTTATTCCTTCCCTTCACCCCCACTCCCTAAAGTGGGCTTTTTTTCTGTGGCTACAGTGCAGTAGTTCTGCGTTCAAACAGAGAATCATCTAACACCTTCAGAAGGGAACCTCTTCTTTATTTGTTTCTTTTGAGAAAGCTTTTCACAAAGCTCGTGTTTTTACTTTGCGAGCTCAGGAATAGCATTGCAGACATGAACTTCATTCAGTACAAATACTTGTCCTTTTGCAATAGGAAGTTTAGTAGCAAACTAATGCAGGATGAAATGGCTTAGCTGGGTTTTGCCAAGCCCGGCTTTGTTCAGGATCTACTGAGCACTGACTGGGACGCTGGTGATTTTTCCAGTTTCAAATAGAGGAAGAAGATTCTATGGGTTGAACCACAGGGAAAAGAAATGGCCTGAGAGGAGGAGTGAAAAAGTAAGTGGAAATGTTTCCATGGTGTTTGCCATACATTCCTTCTTCTTGTTTCTCTTAATCTAAGGGTTTCTTTAAATTTTTTTTCCCTACTGGAACTGAAAGACCTTTCATTCCTTTTTGGGCATATTTTTAGACACCAGAGGAGACACCATCTTCTTGAAAGATAAGCTCTATGGTAAACACGTTCATATTGTACACGTATTATGTCTTGTATTGCTCTGGTCTGTATCACCCACGAATACTTAGATTTTTCTTTTCTTTTCAATGAAAAATAGAGAAACACTATATTGGTGAGTTTAGAGATCATCTTTGTTTAAAGTGAATTTTCTTGGATCTACAGATATTCAGAATTTCTCTTGCATCACCAAAGCAGAAGTTTGTGAATGAAAGATTCTATTTTTAATTCCTTTGACATTAGTTGAAAGTATTTTTGGAACAAATTTTCCAGGAAACTTTTTTGTTAACTGGTAACAACTTCATACTCCTCTGTCTGCTCCTTAGGGGACTGTTTTTCTTAAACAAAAGGAAAAGATGAAGTTTATTATCATGACTAGTTTACAAAAGTTTTATTGAAAAATATACTGGAAGTGCTGGGAATTAAACATCAGTAAGCAGTAAGAGAGTAATTGGCTAAATGTAGCTCAGGAGAGCCAGTTAAACAAATATTAAACAGGAGATAATATAAAGGAAAATAATATATATAATAATATACAGGATTGCCTTATTGCCAGGATTTTATATACTGTATAATTATATATAGAAAAATGTGTCTATATCTTCTACGTGTAGTTTTCCTTTAAAGCTATGCTTCTTTAAGTGTGTTTTCCTTGAACATTTTATGGTTTGAGCAGAGAACAAAATACTCTTGCTTTCCTTCACTCTTTGCCTCTTACCAATATCTCACGAGATTTTTGTCTCCGATTTCTGATTCCTTGCCTGTGCCTGGCAGTCAGTGATTGTATTAATACATTAGGTCAACCTAAGATCATGTGTGCTCTCTAAGAATATTGGGCAGAGACTTTGCTCTCCTTCCAAAGCCACAGAAATCAGGCCTGTCCTTCTCTCGAGGCATTCATGAGTTGTCCCCTGATTCCCAAGAGAAGGAGCTAACAGGACTCACTTGGTAACTTTCTTCTCTGAAAGCAAGGAAGTAACAGGATTTTGAGAATTATGTTGCCTTCTAAATGTGTCTGCAGGGAGGATTTCTTCCTAAAGGAATAACTAAGCAAGAAAAGGGAAAGAAAACCCAGAAAACCTCTGCCCAAACTGTATATCTGTTTAACAATGAACAAGTGTGAGCCCTTCATAATATAACTTGGAGAAATGCATATTTGGACTGCTACATTGCTTCACTGCACCTTGGGGTTGGTTTTCATTTTAATCCAATACTAATGGTGACTCTGCACTCCTAAAAGTGGCTGTAATTTCATACTCCTTCTCAGTCTGGAAAATGTCATTGGATTTGGCTTGTATCTGCACAGTGTTTGTCTCCAATTTTAAACTAAGGATTTAAAGGGTTGAGTTTATTCATTTAGCCTCTCATGATTCTATTAATATCAGATAACTTCTATTTTAAAACATGCTTAGGTAGTTAGAACTGAACTCCAGATGACTCTTTTCAAAATAAGCAAAGGACCAGTAATGTAATCTTCCTTATCAAGAAAATGAAATGTCCCATTGAGTCCTTTCTTATTTCAACTACTTTCCATTTTTCTGGTTGATCAAGGATACTGTGAGAAACTTAATTGTAGCAGAGTCTTTTATACCCATCTAGGTCAAGAAAACACACTAAACTTAGTCATAATAATTGGGTGTTTCAGCTGTTGAGAAAATGATCCACTGCTGGGCAGGACTTTTCTATCAGCTTAAATTAAAATGAATCAGGCTAAACATCACCTCAGGTGGCTGGCTTTCTAAAAACCATCTGCACAATAAACCCTGCAGTACTTCAACAGCTGACAAAGGGAATAATAGATGACACAGGTTATAGAAAAGGTATCCAGGAGCAAGAGTGTCACACAACACAGTAATGGTAGCAGTGTGTAGCACTGCATATTTCAGCACCTACCTTTCAGGCAAAAGGTGGCTTCGGAAACCCTGTCCCATGTATTAGTCCAGTTCTGGAAGTAAAATGTCAGGTACTTGAAGACTGACAGGGAAGAAGTAGTCTGGGAAGGCACAGGCGTTTCCCCTCTATTGCAGACCAGGAGTGGATCTTACAAGAAATTATTTTTTTGCTCGGGTATGCGTGGTGATGTCTGGTCTGGACTCTGAGAAGACTCTGAGAAGTATAATCCTGGTCATTATTAGGGCTGCCACAGATAAAATTTTGCCCTAATAATTATTTTGGGGCGACTCAAATTTTAAAAGTTTCATGCCTAAATGCAAAGATTTAATATTTTAAAATAAATGGCAGATTATTGAAACTATAGGTTGTACCTTTTCTCCTCCTTTGTTCTCCTCTGATTTTCTAACCAGACATTATCTCTACCAATTCTTCGCAACCCCCTCTGATTTTAGTGAATGCAAAGGGGGAAAAGATATCTTTTTTATCAAAGTGACAGAAGGAAAAGTGTTGTCTCTCCTCCTGCTCTTCATTATTTTATTTTGTGTCATCCTTTTTCCAGTTTAATTTTACAGTTACAAGAAATAATTCCATTCCACATACCCAAGAGAAAGACCAAGGATGGCTATAGTAAATAATAGACTGCTAAATAAATCAGGTTCAATCTGTCTTTTACATACAACTGCCATGTTTTATTCTGCCCATATTTCTTGTATTCATCTACTGAGGGTAAAAAATCCCACTGGTGTAATGCAAGATGTCCACAGGTATTATGAATATCCCTTCATAAATCTGCATTGAGGGATACAATATGGGGTCAACTCAAAGTCAGTCCTGATTTATTGATACAAAAAACCATATTATTTGCACAGAAAATAATACTCTGTCCCACAGTTAAAGAAAGATAAAGATGTTAATACCAGAAATTATGTTTAAAACAAGACAATAACTTTCTTTTGCAGGGAGAACTGTTTGCCATGTCCAAGATTTATGTCTTATTTCTGTGAATTTTAAAGGGAACATGAGGGTAAGGAGGTACACAGAACATGCACTTAAAATTTCTTACATCAAATGTTTCATGGTACTGAAGCCTGTGGGTATGCCACACCAGTTTATGGAGAAAATAAACAAGGAGCAATAAGTGTAAACTGAATATTCTGTGCATTAAAAGGGAAAGGAAAACACTTCATTTTCAACTCTCTGTATGTTTATCAGTGAAGTTCTGTCTTTTGTTTTAATCAAAAGCACCTTATCTGTAAATGAGACCTCTAAGAGAAGAAAAATACTAATTTTTCTCGACTGTTAGTAGGGGAAAATATTCAATACTGTTGAGGAGATGCAGGCCGGAAAACCCTGACTTTGCAGGAAAAAATAGATTCTTCGCAAAATGCTGTTATGAAGACTGATGTCTCTGATAAACTGAGATGAAGTGCTGGCCCAAAGGCTAAATTAGAACCAAAGTTCATGGACAGCAACAAAAAGCAGTGAAGTCTGAGGAAAGAAGAAGTTATTAGCTAGGAATAATGATTATGTCCAAACTGATACCTACATTCATCAATTTAAAATGCCTGCAATTATGTATTTATGCATTGTGTCATCTGTTGTTTTGAGTGTCTTGATCTTCTTCTCATCTGCATCAGATCCTTGTGGATATAACCCTACTGCTAAAAAAAAAAAGTGGAGTTGTGCTCTGGAGTAAACCTGCTTTGGTTTACTGTGCTGGAAGTATGGAATCAAATATTGACTTCCATGGATTTATTCTGTGTTTCCCTAAAAATATACTCTATTTCAGTGTTGCTTACACTATTAAAACATGCTCTTAGTCTTCAGATTTGCAGTGGTGGGAAAACCCCCACATAATACAGATTCAGCATGAGGTAGTCACAAAAGAGTAAGTATTTGAATTTAAGCACTATGGACACAATACCCAGATCCTCATGTGGTATAATTGAAGAAAATGGCCTGTCAGGTAAAGATGTTCTGATGGCAAATGCAGATACATGTATATACTCATCTTTCACTTAAATCTGGTTTTCGATATTTAATATGTACCATGATGACAAAGCTTGCATAATAGTTTTTTCCATCTACAATCATGGGAACATGATGTGAAAAAGTTAGACTTCTGAGTTTTGAGTGCTCCAAGATGACTTAGTCTTTCTGTTCCAGATATTCTTAATAATTACTTTTTTTTCCCAGGCATTTGGTAATTAATTAATACAATAACAACAACAACAATTTTCAAAGCAGAGATGAAGACAGAAGTCCCATCGGTTAAAGAGAAATGAAGCTCAGCTGCTGTGGAACAGTGAAAATGTCTCATTTGCAGTGAAAGGGTGTTTAAATG
This sequence comes from Melanocharis versteri, assembly GCA_013397845.1. NCBI lineage: Eukaryota > Metazoa > Chordata > Aves > Passeriformes > Melanocharitidae > Melanocharis > Melanocharis versteri. Next base: position 1,069,603 of record VZTG01005545.1, on the reverse strand, counting down.
TTTCCTGTCTTGCTCATGTTGGTCTTGTTTCAAAATGACCTCGTAACAGTTCTGTTGGTTGTCTTCAGATGTGCTTCTACGTGTTAGGAAAATATGTTACCTAGCCTGGTTCCTCGCTTCACACAGCAGTATTCTAAAATAATCAATTTCTCTTCACTTCCAGCATTGAAGAAATGTGCTCTATTTTTGAACTTTGGTGCATGCCGAATTTTAATGAAAATAAAAATACTTTCCCTTCTACAGTAAAGAAATTATTAATAGGTAGTTATTATTTTTTTTATCTCCCTGTACGTAGTCCATAATTCAAGACCACAATTACTCAGATTATGGGGGTTTTTTCAGTGCTTGTGAAGCCTTTTCTTCCCCCACCCCAACACACCAGAGTATCAAGGAGCAGAGGAGAAGCTAGAGATGGAAAGGATGTACCAAGGACCAGAGAGTTTTAGCGCGGTTGCAGGGAGAATTAGAACTAAACACAGAGATGTGACAGTGGCTGCCTCTGTCAGGCACTAGGTACAGACAGTTCAATCACAGTAAAAGTGACATTTTCAATAACGGACCTTAATAACTGGGAGGCAATGGCTGTCACTTTGTCTGAGCTGACCCAGACAAAATGGCAAAAGCTTTTGAAATGATGATTAAAACTCAAGGTCCGGACTGGAAGGATATAGATAGCATGTTAGAAATGTTGTTTGATGGTACAGAAAGAGAGATGGTTGTTAAAACCTGTAGGAGGTTTGTGGAAGAGCAAATTGTGACAGATGATTTGCTGGGTACATTGGACACTGATTTTCCCACCGCAGATACCGAGTGGGACCCTAATGTGCCCATGTTTAGAGAGAGATGAAATAGATATCAACAATGGATACTATATGGATTGAGACAGGCCATGCCAAAGGCCATCAATATGTCAAAATAATTCTAAATTTAGCAGGATTGCAAGGAATCGCCTACCGAATTTTAAGTCATCTGAAAGAAATGGTTCAAAAATATACTAATATCAATCCTGAAGAAGAGGAGGGAAAAACTCAATTATCCCCCACATATGTGGGGCAATCCTCAGATGACACTAGAAGGAAACTACAAAAGACTCAGGAACAAGACCAGTATGATTTAGGGAAGCTGTTAGATGTTGCTTGTGGAGTTTATCAGAATAGAGAAAAAGACTGAGAAATAACGAAACAAAAAGTAGTTGCAGTTATGAAAGGAATTTCCAAAGGAGTGGTGCCCCTGGGGAAAGGAAGGGGACAGGGACATGGACAACTTACCTCAAGTTCCCCCGTGAGACTCGGTATTAATCAATGTGCATGCTGTAATAAAGACAGGCATTGGAAAAAGGATTGTCCGCAGCTGAAACATAAAAGCCTCCCCTCTCATGGCCATTACCAATGATGGCTGAGGGGGACCAGAGGATTCTTCCCTGGAAGAGCCTGTGATTACAGCTGAGCTAGGAAATGAGGAGGAAATTTACATTTTCTCAAACCTGCTGTAAAGGAACACCCATCTAAAAATTTTGGGACCCTGGACTTTGAAGACCACCGAAGAAGACACCAAAAGACCAGATGAGGACTTCTGACAAGGGATGTGACTGTGTAAAACAAAGTAATACATATAAGTAAGTGGGGATAGCTAATGAATATGTAATCAGTGTGTAAGGTAAAAACTGTTTACCCAACACTCAATTAGAGGAAGGATCCCCTGAGTGACCAGTGCACTGCAGTAAAGAATGCCTGATTTCGAATACTCAAAACTGTGTTAGAAACTTTCTATCTGACCGAGTTTGGTATCAGAGGTTTGATGGTTCTGGGTCAGTCTTGTGTGAGAGCTTTGGAATACCAGTCTCTACTTTGATTTCTGGCTCCTTTAGGAAATTGTTTCTCCTGCATCTTTTGAGTCATGCTGTTGACGCCTCAACCATGCATTGGATTTTGTTAGCATAGCATATAACCCTCCCTGAACAGACTTATATTCAAGGCGGTATATCCAAAGTCCTTGGCACTCCAATTTTCATGGTATTTTGCTGTTGAATTGTATATCTTGCTACAGAGAAATTACGAGCTGTGCTGTATGAGGGACTGAGTGGGAAAACAGTTATTGCTGTTGCTATTTAGCTTAGGTTTGCAGTGCATTTCTGGATCACAGCAGTAGATGTATTTTTGGGTTTTTGTTTATGTCGGATGGCAGTTCCAACATTAAGTTGGAAAGTGACCCTTCTGCTTTTCCAAGTATTCCTAGGAACGCTGTGGGCTGGAATACCTTCTCCCCTGTTGTGGTTTAGAAATGGTACTCCCCAATTTAGTGCCCTCCCCCACTGAGGCTCCAAAACCAAGTGCTGCTCACTTGCTTCCCCCTCCCTTTCCCCCCCTACCCTGCGGCAGATCGGAGAGGAGGATTGGAGGCACAAAGGGCGAAGATCATGGGCAGAGAAAAGAAAAATTTACTGGAAACAGCAATGAGATAGGAAAATAAACAGTAACAGCAACAACATTAATAACAAAAATGCACAAAAGAGAGAGTGCAGAGTTCGACTGCAGGCACGAGTGACAGCAGCCACGTCACCCAGAGTGCTCCCTCTGGCTTGGGACAAGCATTCTCTCACTGCTCCCTCTGCCACTCTTGCTCCACTGGAAGGAACGCTCTTTTCCTTGAAAGGGAGAGAGAAAATTCCCTGCACCCTGGCAATGACTTGAGGGAATGTTGAATAACAGGATCCTGGCTGAAGCTAGGATTCATTCATTCTGGATGCTTTGCCAATAGCAGAGTTGCCATACATGGGCTACCGAGGCTGTATTTGCAAATAAATTTATTTTTTCAGTGATATGGTAACCCATGCAAAATAACAACATACCATTTCTTGGTCTGCAAATTGTCCTTTATTTTCATATGGAGTTTTAACAAGATTGATGATTCTAAGTTAATTTTTCCAGTACTAGCTTTATGAGCATAAGTTGAAATCTAAATGTGTATGATTAAACCTCACATTGATTTTTAATAAAGTCCTCTACAGGACAGATACCCTTCCTAAACTTTTAGTTGCAATTTAATATTTGGTCCTAAGGTAAGATTAGTCTTTTGATGTACATTGCACCTTTCTCCTCTTTCTTCCTTATATTTAAAATCCTTCCTGGACCCTCTTGAGAAACAGTTTCATCATTGTTCTACATTTTCTTCTGTGAACAAAAATTGTGTCAGGTCATCTCCACTAAATTTTCATCTTGTCACAGGTTACAGGTCCCTTTTTCTTTTCTGTGTCAGCAGGAGAGAGATAAGACATGGAATGAATAGGAGGAAATATGAAACTTCCACCAAATGACTGTCTTTCCTTGGAGGAAATTAGTTTTTCTGGGTGGTTTTTTTTGTTTGTTTGGTGGTTGTTGTTGTTGTTGTTTTGGAGAGGGGGTTTGTTGGTTTTGGGGGGTTTATCTTTGCAGGGACACTGACCCAGAAGAAATAGCTTGGTAATTAAAGTTTATGGGTTCTCTTCAGAAAGGAGAGAGGCCAAACTATTTCCCAGTAATTGTTCTGCTAATTTCCTGGTCATGTAAGAAACTGTGTTTGTTGAGGTAAAGTGGTTTGCATGTAGGTGTACAGTGTAGACCATAACCACATGTCTCCTCTTGTGGGCATGAAGTGTGAGAGCTTCTCAGTCTGTCTTAAGAAAAACCTGCATGTTCTTCCTTTGGGAGCTCAAACTCCAGACTAAATAGCATCCTTCAAATCACCCCTCACAACAGCTCCTCAGATGAAATATCAAGAGCTTCAGTTACAGGCTTGCAATTGAAACCCTGGCCCTGATATGCTGAGAGAACTTATTGCTTATGTAAGCAGAACTGCCTCTGGAGTTTGTGGGCTGCCCTTTCCACAGCTGAGGCTGAACGGCAGCTCATGGGTACCCAGCAAAAACAATGACAAACAGGTAAAATGATCCTTGTCTCAAGAAGTTAAATGCCAGGTTTCAAGTCCAAGTGGCTTATGAATCTTTCAGACTTAACCATACTCAACTCATTGGCAGAGTGGAAATAAAACATTACATCAGAACACAGGATTTTGGCTTCTTGACAAAAGATACCAATTTAGGACACTAGTGACTTCTAGCTTTGTTTGGCTGTCTCTCTTGCATTCCCTACAGAAACAAGACAGGAAAGAGGGAGAGATAGGAGAGGAAAAGAGAGAGAGAGAGAGAGAGAGAGATAGAGAAGGGGTAAGAGAGGGAGCTTGCAGCTGATGTGATGCTATGCAGACAGCAAGTGGCTATAAAAGGGATAAATGAGGGGTTTGGATTTCTGCAAAATTTTATTTTATAGAAAGTTTGGATTATTTCAGGGCAGGACATCCCACTTTTACTCAACATTTGAAGGGGCTTATTTACAGTGTTTTGTGTGACATTTGTTTTTGTGCTAATGCCTGTTTCAGTAGGATCTTGTCAGTCACAAATGTTGAGATTTGTCTGTAAAGGATCTTTCAATGTACTGCACTATCTTCTATTCTATGTAATTTGGACTGGAACTTTTTTCCCCCCCTCCCTCTCTACAAAGAAGCTTTGAGGTCATTTCCAGCAAATGCTGTAAGGGGTGAAAGGGTCAATGCAAAGTTATGTCTCTGCTCTGGTGGAGTTCCTTAAAACCTACAGGGACAGAAGGCGGCTGTCACAGCTGAGTGGAAAATAGGGCTAGCTTGCCAAAGAGATCTGCAATAGAAGTTGCATCTGTTAGAGGCTATTTGTAGCAATTCAGCAAATCTTAGAAAAATCTACCAAGGGAATTACCTCCCTGTTGCCGTTTAAGCTGAACTGGTGACTGAGCACCATGCTCGTTCAGTCCTCCCTCTCTCACTCCCCAGCCCAGTGAATGGGGAGGAGACCAAGAGTAAAAATTTGTAGGTTGACATAAGAACAGTTTAATATTTGAAAACAAAGTAAAACATAGTAAGAGGAAATAACAATGATAATTAAAAGGGGAAAAAAAACCCCAATGAAGTGATGCACAATACAGTTGCTCATAGCTCCCTGATTGATGCCAGACCCTGTTCACAAACCCAGATCAGCCCTGTTTCCAAGGAAATCCCCCAGTTTATGTACTGGGCATGACACTCTATGGTGGAGACTATGCCTTTGGCCAGTTTGGATCACTTGTCCCACTTATGCTGCTTTACAGTTTTTCTTTTGTGTACCTCCTCACTGGCACAGCATGAGACACAAAATACCAGTCCTTGATATGGATAAACACAACTCAGCAAAACCCAAAACATCAGTATGGTATCAATATTATTCCCATTCTGAATCCAAAACACAGTGCTATGCTAGGTACTGAGAAGAAATTAACTCTATCCAGGGCTGAAACCAGGAAACTCCTTTATTTGGTTTTCTGTGTTCTTAAAAAGCATCTGTTGTGAATATTCAGCTGCCACCATTTGGCAGCTGGAAGCCCAGACATGCAAACATGAAGGCAGACCCATGTGCAATGGTGTGATTTCCACACGTTCTGAAGTGTACAGTACACCAGGGCTTACGTAGCTTACATGGCTCCCTTGAAGGCAGAGGAGAGAATCACCTTGGGTTATGTGGTATCAGTGCAGGCTGGAGGATGAACAGATTGAGAGCAGCCATGCCAGGAAGGACTTGGGGGTGCTGGTGGATGAGAGGCTGGATGAAAGCCGGCTCTTCTTGCAGCCTAGTAAAACAGTGTGGTCTTGGGCTGCATCCAAAGCAGCGTGGCCAGCAGGGCAGGGAGGGGATTCTTCCCCTCTGCTCCGCTCTGGTGAAACCCCACCTGCAGGGCTGCATCCAGCACTGGGATCCCCAGCACAGGAAGGACTTGGAGATGCTGGAACAATGGAGAATCACAGAATTACAGAATCACAGAATCAATTAAGCTGGAAAAGACCTCTGGGACCATTGAGTCCAGCTTATGACCTAACACCACCATGTACACTAGACCATGGCACTAAGTGCTACATTCAATCTTTCCTTCTTTTAGAGGAACCAAACTCTTAACACGTTTCTCTGCTTACTGTAGAATAACATTCCTGTGTTTATCTCATAGAAAAGTGCATAATGTTAGGTTGTAACTAGATAGCATTATTTTAAACTGAGACCTAATTTCTGTTATCCAGGAATATACATTCTTGGACACAATTTGGGATGCTTACCTATTACTCACAAGTGGCGGTGATGGGACCTAAGTGTAGAACTAACTGTGGAGGATCAGGTGTAAGCATGTTTTGTCTCAAAGATTCCTACTGTTACAAGAGGAAAGATGTAATTGAAGCCAGGGTCCTGCAGAGGTGGGGCAGCACTTGTTCTGAGCCAGCTTCCTGCTCCACATGGACACTTGTGCTTAATATTTTTGTAAGAAAGCCAATATACCCAGATATGTTAATTAAAATGTTTCCTAGATTTGGTGATGTCCTAAGGAGGTTTTCTGGACCTGGGATAGAATCTGTTGTTAGCAGGAACCAGAGGCCTCAGATCAGAGGCCTCTCTATGGTGGCTGACTACATTACTAACCAGATATTTTACTCGTCTGAGGGACAGTTTTCTGTCTTTTTGCCAGCACAATTCCAAGCAAAATAAGTGCTAAAGACAATTCCTGCTTTTCCTTTGTTTTTAGATGTATTTCTGATAAACCTCGAGAATCTGAAAGTAGCTAGTGGTCCTCTTGTACTGATGCCTGACCATGATTTTTCTTATGAATATTTAGCTATAACCTTAAGAAATGTTACAATTAATATTTAACATTTATTGAATGCACACAGAAAAATTTAACCTGACTCATCTTTAAAAGAAGGAGACCTTGTGATGGAAAGACTATGGTAAATGGGTTAGTCCTTCCATTTTCAGCTTACTGTCCCTCGGTTTAGACTTTATACAGCACAATAATTTTTAACCAAATGAAAGTGCATGTAGTGGCCTACAGCTGGAGAAGTAGGAACTGTTCGAAGGTAGAGTTTTTTAACTTTTCTCACTTGTTTTGATATGAAGCACATCTGCAAGAGTTTTGACAAGCTCCATGTTGTGCAAGCCCTGCAGTTAGAACTCCTTTACCTCTAAAAATTTTCAGCCTAGAGAGATCACATTGGGCCAGCTATAATGTTTTGTCTTTTTAACACTTAATCCAAAGAACCATAATGGAATAATAGCTGTAAAACGACATGGCCATCTACTGATAGAAAACTGTATAGCTTCTAAAAGGTGTGCAACTGTAAGAAAGGGAGCATAGATTTCAGTACTTGGCTAATATGAGTTCTCTGGAGATTCTGTCATGCACAGGATGTCAGTGCATGAAGAGCCAACAGCTTTTAATGAAGACTTGGTGTAAACAATGGAGTATTGCATTGCTAGAGTTTGTTGACCCAGGAAAAAAAAAATACTATTAGAATTAAAACAGCACAGATCTGTCACTGAAACTGCAGGAATGAAAGAAATTCTCCAACAACATCTTTTAAGTGTTAAAGAATCAGGCATTATTTTATTCTGGCCAGGATATGCAATGGAAATCATTCCATCCACACATGCCAGGATGTGCAGTAGAAATCATTCCATCACACATGGTCCTTTACCAGAATTTTCACATATTTACCTATAAAAACCCCAAAGAAATTATCGTTTGTTGGTTCTACATTACACAGTTCTTAGCATTCAATCTCCTACTGGTCATTGATCCCTTCACTTTCAATGCTAATTTGGTCCTCATTCTTTGGTTCTCTTATCAATCTTTTCCCAGACCAGGTGTCTCCCATTGCACCAGGGGGTAATGTTTGTTAATGTCCTTTTATCTTCTCTGTGTCTTCTGGCTAGTCTCAACCTGTAGATGTTAGACTCTCAAAGTCTAGGAATCTTCTTTTTGTTGATTGAAGCTCATCAGGCCTCACCCAGTGAACCTCAAACCCTTGGTAAACAGATTCTTTTGAAGAAAAACTTCAATTCCCCTCCCCCTGGGCAAAGGCGAACAAACCCATGACTGAAGTTACTTAAAAGAATTTTAAAAGCTGTATCATTTCCCACAGATCCTCCTGGGGATAATCTCTCATTGATAAATGTGTGTGTGCATGCATAGATTTTACTGCTCTGATTTTGTGCAGGTAGTTGAACTTTCAAGTCCCCAGTGGGAGCATGTCCCTAGAGGTAAGCAGGTCATTGTAGAAGCTCAGATGCTTAAAGAACTCCAAGGTCTTTTATTCCTGTTTTCCTAGTTTTACATGATGGGTAGAGAACAAAGATTGCAAAAAACTCCTGAATATGAAGGCAGTTACATAACACAACGTAAAACTCCAATCAGCTTTCTAAGTGGTGTGCCACAGATACTCTGCAAGAAATACAAGTCTCTATCCAAATCTAGAACATGTTCAGTTTACATTTTGGTAAAAAATAACTGATGAGAAGGAGGTGTGATATTTAGAAACTGCCTTCGTAGAGGCAATGTTGGAAACACAAAGAATATAGTGAGAAATAAAACCATGCCGGTATTTAAGGGGTTACCCATCAGGTTTGTTTGTGATTCATTCTTTCTGACCCTTCTGAGCCCTTTCAGCACTGCTGTGACACAAATGTCAGCAAAGTAATTATCCTGGGGACTTCCAGGCCTACCCACCTCTGACAGCTCTGTGAATACTCTACAAGGACATGTAGAAACCAATTAATGGCTCTTCTGTGAGTTGCTCTGCAAACTAATTCTTGCACAAAAGGATCAACTTTGATACTGACTGCAGCCTTTTCAGACATGGTGAAGGACCATCCTAGGGGAGCTTATACCAGTTAGGCCTGCAGTTTAGAAATCAACATCTTCTGCCATTAAGGTGGCCTTTCAGAAAGAAATCGTCTCTATACTCGATATTCTGCATGAATATCAAAATTACCTGAAAAGTAGGTGAGATCACAGAAGTAGGCAGAATTTAAATGCTAAGCAAAAAATAAAAATAGCAACATTTGACAGGGATAAGATAAGTTGCTACAAATTGAGACATATATGCAGTATCTTTCAATAAACATTAAAATGCTTCCTAAAGCTAGAAATAGAAAGTTTAACGTTCTTATCATGGAGTCACACAATGATCTGGATTTGGTCTTGTGTATGAGCTGTGCAATAATAGGTGAGACCTTATGTAGATACATGTTTATTTGCTCCTTCTGAAAACAATGATGCAGATACCTTCTGATGTACAAGTAAATAGCAAGAGTCAGATTCCCTGTGCCATCTGCTACTGCTATGTCCAGACAAATTCCCTCAAAATGTTATGATTAATTTAGAGACGTAACTCATTTTAGAAAGACAATGACATGAATGACACAAGCACGTATAAGTATGTAGAAGATATCCTGGCAGTTAACTCACCCTCTGTGACTGAGGGACAAGGAATGAGCCACTGGCAAAGCTCACAGGCTGTCAGCCTCTTAATGTCTCATTAGCTAGGAGCCCACATCCAGCTACACTCACCCTAGACACCTGAGAGGAAGGTAAGGGCAAAGTTAGTCCTTTCCTGTCCTACAAATGCGGTCTTGAGTTATTTCATCATCAATATGTCTCCTCCATGGGCAGAAATACACACTGATATATGTTGTATCACAGTGGCTACCTGGCAGGTGGGAGTTGCAAAACACACATGCAAAAGAGGATAAAAACATCTGGTACCTAGGCCTGAGTTATGCCAGAGAAATTACTGTAAGATTCTAACCAAAGACATTGGCATGGGAGTCGGTAGATCCAGGGTAAAATTGTGTGAGGCTTTATAAATATGAAGCTACAGCCTTAAAAAGTGCTTTTTTAGTGTAGAAGCCAGAGCTAATGCTCAGCTCAGACTTGTGTTTGTGCAATAGAGAAGTATCAACACCATTCTGTGAGTAAGGGCAGGAACCTGACCACTGAGATTTACCTGTGGGTGCTAGGTGGCTGAGACAAAATTAAAGGCCTCTGCCTGGAGATTTCATTTTGCCATGGGCAATAGGCATTGCTCTGTGCAAGCCTTGAAGCTATACACTTGGGAAGCATGTCTTAGTTTTTATCTTAATGTGTGTGCTGGGCTTAGTCATCATTTGTTCAGAAAACAGAAAATACTTGAAACAATAGATTCTTTTATTCAGTGGCAATATGAGGATAACAGCAGTTGTTTGAAGGGTTTATTTTTTTGGTCAATATTTTGTGAATAATATAAATGCTTTCAAGTTCTCTTTTTTAGAAAAGGTTTGGCAGGAAAATAATATTTTTTTCATTTATTTTTAGGCTTTAGTACTTCTTTTGCTCTTTTGAGGTTTGTGTTGGTTTTTTCTTGTGGGTTTGGTTTGGGTTGGTTTGGTTTGGTTTGGTTTGGTTTGGTTTGGTTTGGTTTGGTTTGGTTTGTTTGTTTGGGGTTTTGTTTTGGTTTGTTTCTGTTTTGTTGTTTTGTTTCTTTGGTTGTTTTTTTTTTGTTTTTTCAGTTATGAGGGCTAGAAATGTCTGAACTTTTAATAAAAAGTGCACTAAGGTTCTTATAAAAGATTTTGACTTATGGCAGCCCAGGCTTGAAAGGAAGAATGGCAAATATCACAGAACTTTCATTAAAATCAAGATAGCTGCCAATAAAGTGTGCCATCTTTGAATCTTCCTGGTTTTCTATACTTTTAGCCACAATTCTTCACAGATCATTATCTCCCATCTGTGAATAGAAGTGTGCTGTAAGATGAAAGAAATAAAGAGAGATAGGAAGAAAAAAAAGCTAAAAATACAAGGTACAGCATAATGATTTAACAAAGAATTAAACTCAAAGAAGCCCCTGTCCTGGAAACTACAGAGCACAACAAGCCAGGGCATACCTTGAAATCCAGTCCTTGGGTTTTTTTGTTGCTTTGGTTTGGTTTTGTGGGGAAATATGTTCCACTGTAGCCTTTAAACTGCTGACTTCTGATATTTTTCAGGTAAGAACCTTATCAATTACCAGAAATGAAATCACAGCTGTTTTAATATTATAGAGAAAATAATGTATGGGGGAACCTGTGCTTCTTATCTACTGCTATAAATGTGTTATGCTGAAAACAGATTTTTTTTCCCTTTTCTTTTTTATCTGTAAAGATGAAGATTGCCTAAATGATTTTTTTTAGGATTTAAGGATATTCAGTGTTTCTCCTGAAAAAAGCTTTTATTCCACTTTCCCATTTTTTTCCCATAAGAAATGACTACTGATTCCTTTCCTTGAATACTATTGTTTTAATAATCTGAAATGAATATTTTCCTAGAAATAGAAATTTTGATAATGATACACTTCACAAGACCAAGTCCTGTTGGTGTCATCACATGCTCTAATGCAAGAAGATCTCATTTGGCTTGCTGCTGTGTGATGAGAAGAGAATTAAAACACTTTATCAAATTATACTTCTTAATTTTTCCAGATTTCTCCTTTCAGTTCCTCTTGGTCCCCTTGTTACATTCAGACACTGCCTTCAACTTTAGCAGCTTTTCTATCATCTTCAACTTTATTTAGGTTTTTGACCCAGGGTCTGCTTTTGTGTTCTGTGTTACCAGACTCAAGAATGAGAGCTGTGCTTTCTAAGAGGTACAGATATTGGCTAAATCACAGAATCACAGAATGAACTAGGTTGGAAAAGACCTTTTGAGATCATCAAGCCCAACCTATGACCTGACACCTCCTCATCAACTAAACCATGGCACTGAGTGCCACGTCCAGTCTTTTTTTAAACACACAAAGGGACGGTGACCCCACCACCTCCCTGGGCAGACGGCTCCAGCAGCAGTCCCTCTTTCAGAGAAGAATTTCTTTTTAACATCTAACCTAAACTTCCCTTGGGGCAGCTTAATGCTGTGTCCTCTCGGCCTGTCAGTTGTTGCCTGGGAGAAGAGACCGACCCCCACCTGACTACAACCACCTTTCAGGCAGTTGTAGAGAGTGATAAAGTTTCCCCTGAGCTCCTTTTCTCCAGGCTAGACAACCTCAGCTCCTTCAGCTGTTTCTCATACTCCTTGTGCTCCAGACCCTTCACCAGCTCTGTTGCCTTTTTCTGAATGCATTTGAACACCTCAATGTCCTTTCTAAGCTGAGGGGCCCAGAACTGGACACAGCACTCAAGGTGGGGCCTCACCAGTGCTGAGTACAGGGGAAGAATGACTTCCCCAGTCCTGCTGGCCACACTGTTCCTGACACAGGCCAGGATGCTGTTTGCCTTCTTGGCCACGTGGGCACACTGCTGGCTCTTGTTCAGTCGGCTGTCAGTCAGTACCCCCAGGTCCCTTTCTGCCTGGCGGCTGTCCAGCCACTCTGTCCCCAGCTGTAGTGCTGTAGGGGGTTGTGGTGGCAAAAAAGTCTGTTTAATATGAAGTCCTCTCATCGAGGACGTATCAGATATTAAACTGACAAGAATCTCAACTCTCTACAGCTTTCATAATAATTTCAAAGCCTGGTTCTTCTACTTTGAAGAAACATTTAGTATTGTGTCGGTGGAATGATGGAATGATGCTCAAAAGGGACTGATGCAGCAGCAAAAGATCCGGTGGAGTATAATGCATTCAAACATACCTACAGATAAACTGAGACATGCTTCAGATGCTGCACAACAACCCAACAGTTTATCATTTATAGCGATCACCTCGCAGTTCATACTTGCTTTTTTAGATTTTGCCAGACTTATTGGCAAAGAGAAGTTAAAAATATGGCTAAGGATTACACAGTCAAGTCCTAACCAAGTACGGGTGACAAACAGCACCTACATCTCCGCATTACAAAAGACATTTGTTCTAATGGGTTCCTTAAAGACTACTTGGTGCCTTTAAGAAGGGGTATTTCCTTCTGGCTTTTACAATGAAAAAAATCAGGCAGCTGGGAATCTCCCTGCTGCTTTCTTCTACCAATCTTTCAACAGAGGTAACAGTACGTACCTGAAACTCTTCCCTAACAATAAAATTTCTGAGCTCTGAGCAGGAGCATGAGGAAGAGGGAAGAAATTAGTTGGTATAAAATGTCAAATATTCAAAGAGTGCATTTTTAGATTCAAAAAATGATGTAATTAAATTGTTGTAGGACAAGGAGGGAGGGAGAGGATAATGCACAGCTAATGACTAGAAAGACCAACTTATGGTGAAATACACTTAGATAATGCTCCTTTAAAAATGAGAGCAATCTAAGGCACATGAAGGAATCAAAGACTGTGTCAGAGAGCCTTCCAGAGCATTTCTATTCCATTCAGCATATACTCTCTTTTTCTTTCTAAGGCTGAAATTCTACAGTCTCTCACCATGAAATCTGTTATTGAGTTGTCTTTTTTCTTTAATTAATACCTTCTACACTGACTGATGAGACTATAAAAGCCATTTGCAATGTTTAAATCTTTCCTTGCTTTCCTCTTCAGATTCCATATGTGATTCCATGTATGACCAACAGAGACTGACTTGTATTTTGAAGCTCAGCCTCAGCATAATCAGTATGTGCACGTCTCCATGCTCTGTTCTTGTCTGGTTTACAGAAGGGAAATATGATTTCCTCTTCTGCAGCGACATAAGAATGATGTAATAGTTTCCACACATTTTATCTTTAAATTGTGATTCTTCTTCAATTTTTAAAAACCCCGATCAGTCTCCTAACATAAGGCTTGTGAAGCATTTGCACACTTCAGCAAATCTTCCACACCCTGTCCCCCAGCAACTTTCAATCTTTCAACTGTGTTCAGGCTTTTAGAAAATTCAGTGGCACTGTGCTGTAGCTATTCAAAGCAGCCACCTTGTGCTTTCCTGTGCTTTTCCTTACAAAGAAGTTTCAGGAGATACAATCTAAAAGATCACAATAGAACTGTGTCTCTTTGGCAAGCTCTTCTTCATGACAAGTTCTGAAAGAATCTCTTCAAGGAATATACAGCAAACTCAGTAACAACTATTGACATGATTTCTTGCTCAAATAAAACAGTCATTTCCAGGCTGTGTTTTCTCCTTGGATGACAAGTTACCTCTACAATCAAAGTCATAATACCATTTCATTTGTGGACTTGGTAGACAGTGAAGTTCACAGAGCCCTGTTCTTTCTGCATTGCCATTAGCCAGACTTAAATTGGTCTAGACTCGAAATGTACTTAGCCAGACTGTATTTTTAACTTTTTTTTAGATCCTCCATAGTAAATCTATACGCTGGTAGAACCTTTTGGAGGTAGAGGAACAGCATGATACAGGAAAACAAAAGTATATTAAGGCAAGAGAGTGTCCCAAATCAGAGAGTAAACAGCTTCCTCATGGATCAGTATTTGCTTTCCAGGGAATGGCGCAGGTGTAGGAGGGAGAACTAGGAAGAAGGAAGAACTGTGAGGCCAGGAGTGTGAAAGGACTTTTAATTGTCCAGGCCAAGTTTTGAAATTAAACTATTTTGTTTCCCAAGGTCTTCAGGTCACTCTTAGAAGAGCAAAGTCATCTGAATGGCCAGAGGTCTCCTAGCAGGAAGGATGAAAACTTCCTTGGGAATTTTACCCCCGGGTTTCAAATCATAGAAACACCGGATAGTTTGATCAGGAAGGGACCTTAATGATCATCTAGTTCCAAACTCCCTGACATGATCAGGGACACCTTCCACTAGATCACTGAGAAAACCCAAGAGGACCAAACTTCAGACTCTTCCAACATCATGGATTAAGAGGATGGGAAAACCTGCAGATATTTCCTACCTCAACCCACTACAAATAATCTAGATGTAAGGTAAATTAGGCGATTCAGAGGAGAGAAGAGCCTAGCAACACATCGGGTGAGTTTGTGTGGTTTCTGTCATCTTTTACAAAATGGTAAATAACACTTATATTGGCAGGCAAGTCAGGTCAGCGAGTGATGATATTGATCTCTCAGATAAATAGAAGAAGATCTTTCATGTAAAGTTGTTAAAAGTGCTGTTAAAGGAAAAGATTGGAAGCTTAGTCAGGAAGGACTGGTATCACCCATCAATAGCGGAAGCCCAAAGTAAAGCAACAGATAAAAACAAAGTTGATACTGGAAGTCACAGAGCCATGCAATATTCTGTAGTATTCTGTGTGGCAGCCATAGGTGTCATCCCAAAGTGGAACAGGGAGATTTGGTCCAAGATACTAGAAAATGTAGGTGATTTCAGAGTATGCTGTCTAAAGGCCCAAAGCTGTGTGTTGCAAACATATTAAATGGCACAAAATAACACTTTGTATTGCTGGGTTTCACAAAAGAGCTGTTGGAGGCAACTGTTCTCAAATCCATTGGCTTCAGGGATCTGCTGCTCACATAAAAAACGGGCAGCAAGCTTGCGCGATGGTATTCCTCTAGAGGTTTACAGAAAGTCTGTTGAGTCATTTGGAAGTTTCCATATGGTGAGACATAAAAAACCATCTCAACTATTAACCTCCAGGTGTGAGTTAGCTTGCTTGAGGATGGTGTCCCACGGGTATCTACAGAGGGAATGGAAGTTGATCTGAATTTTTTCAAGAATGTAGAAGCTTTCAGTCTTTTACAGAGAAAATATGTGATCAAGAAAAAATAAAAAAGACAAAGAGAACTCCTACAGTATACTTAAATGGGCTTTTATATCTTAAAGGAGGTTCTTAGCTTGGAACTGGCTTAAGCTTTAAAAAAATTACTTCAGTGGAAATATGCATCAGAGTGTGTAGGAGTGCAAAACCACCCAGTTAAAAATTAGCAGAAAAATGGACCTGCAAGAGCAGTAATACACAATCATAGAAAAATGCCGCCCTATATAAAATGACATTACAAACAGCAGTTTTGACCCTTATTATTTATTTTCACATTAGTATGAAAAGGTTTCATTGAACTGATAACATATAGTCATATGTAAGAACGTCATCTATGAAATGTGACTAAGGCCATGTATAAAGTATGATGGTCTTGCAGACTTGACTTAAATACCAGTAACAGGGAATCAGAAAGTTTTGGGGTATTTTTGTCTTTTTTTTTTATTTAGCCATCCACCTTTTTCTCATTTCACTTCTGAATTCTTTTGCAGCAGATCAGCCAAATGCTATCACAAAATCTGATTGCTTGGATTGCAACAGGTTCTCTAGTATTTGTGGAGAAAGACTGTATAAAGTGAGCTCTTAGTGCTGGCTTTGCAGTGATATTTTATACTCATTTTTCTTATGCCATAAATCAATAATTTAATGAAAACAGAATAATATCTCATCCATACTTGCACATAACCTCTCCCCCAAACCAAAAAAAAACACAAAACCCCCAAATCCACAACAAATTTGTCACCCTCAGCTGCTGTGTGCTGAAAGATATATGGGATGACTGACTTATCCTTCAAACACAGCAAAGACTGGTAAGAACTGGGAAAAGAACAGAGATTCTTCCTCAGAGGATGAAATTGATATAAGGGAGCTTGAGCAAAATCACAATTCGCTGTTCTCTTATGGTGTTCTCTTTGTTCCTCCTTCCTAGGTCGTAACTTTGCATCCTGCTTTCTTAAAAAAACTCTTCATTTGAACGTATCTTCATTAATAAGAAATGGCATCACTATTTACTATTTCACAAGTTTGCCACTACAGCCACTAATCTGGTCAACAGTGATTGTAAATTCCAATAAAGCTATTTTAACACCGTCATCAGAATTTAAAAGATGTTTTGCCAAAATAAACCTTTTTCTGAGATGTGACATACCTTGCACTGCAATGATATCTGAATATCATGCAACATTAAGTTACATGTAGTATGAAAATATGCTATTTCTGAAAATGGGTCCTCTTCACAAATAGCACCATCAATTTGATGAGACATCCAGGCCTTTACTGGAAAATTCCATCATATCAAATTTCTGCAGCCCTACTGCAGCTGTGCTGCTTTTGTTTCCCATGTATGGACACATTAGTTTACTTCCATCTGCCTGGAATTTTCTAGTGTTCAGGATTATGTTTAAGCTTTAAATACTCACCCTTAAGAATGTTTATAGCTTTTCACATCAAAGAACTGGAAAATACTTCATCATGGCTTCTGAAATTAATGAATTACAGTATTCATATTATCATTTTTCTTTGAGTAGCTCTCTGGGTTCTCCAGCATCTTGTGTTGTGCTTACTCTAAGACAGCCAGCCTTGACACGATTCCTTAGAACAATTCATGTTGGCCATTGTCTACTGGCTTTCTCAAAAGGCCTCTGGACTAGAACACAAATATTAACACATACTTAAGGTAAGTGCAGCAGAAAAGAATGTTTTCTCTGGACCTGTGGTGAAGCAGAGCTGCACATTACATCATGTGAAGGGGATGTGTGTGCGCATGGTCCTGACGGTGGGTGGGCAGACCACGTCAAACCTTATCAGATTTTTGATGTTTGACAAAAGCCAGCCAAACCCTCCTTCTCACTTAGTCCCATTAGAATCACCCACTCTAGTGCAGAACTCAACACAGTAAGTGTCTGCTGCATTAGGACTGTGTCAAATGGTTGCATATGTCAATAATATTAAGGTAATTGAGAATGCAGTGACTTGTCTTGCCTACAAATTATGTCTGTTCTGCCTTTAAAATTGAGAACCAAGTCATCTTCTTAAGTAATTGGTAAACAGCTTGGAAATCAAATTAGTAGAAAAAACGTTTTTATCTTGTTTTAAGGAGAGAGGTATCTTGAAGCATTGGAGAGCAGGACATTGATTAACCACAAACCAAAGCAAGTCATGGCTCTTAGCTCTCTTTTCTTGTTCCTTCTTCACTCCCTAGGCTACACAGGAAGGTATTTACATATAGCATTATATACTTTAAGGAAAAAAAGCTGTTTTGGAAGAGTAGTAGAAACAATACGATTGACTTCAGATCATGTCTGGATCTGCTTTGAGTCTAGAAATCTTGTTATTGGTTACACTTCATTACACATCCTGCTCTGCATTCACTACAAGTTTAGATCATGAGAATATCACTCAAGTAGGCAAAGACATATTTATCTAGTGAAATGAAAGTAAAATACTGAAGGATTGTTTAACAGATTTTTGCAAAGTGCCTGGATCTTTTTTTCAATCAAAATTAATAAGTTTCACTGCAATCACAGGGTAAACATTCATGTAAACTGAGGTGTACATATTTATTAAAACTGCTCAAGAGGGGAAAATGATACACGTATTTTTATTAGGAGAACCAATCAGGATGTTGTTCTACAAATCAGGCTGAGCTGTCTAGTATGTAGAGATTTTTACATTAATAAGGTTATGTCCCCCCTAACCAGAAATCGAGAGACCGGGCACTGTTCTTTAGCTGCAGTGTCCTCGACTGCAGCTGCACTTTGCAAAGCCTGTCTGTGTGGCCACAGCGCACAGTGAGTTTGTTTGTACAGCAGAGTGATTAGGGTCTGGTCAACACAGAAAACAGAATTGCATAGAGGATGTAGTGAGATCTGCAGACTTGATACGGAAAGCAAAATAATTCAGCTTTGCTCTTTAAACCCATATAAGAAACCACTTAGCTTATTAGCAAAGTCCACTTCAAAGGGACTTGATGCATTTGCACTTCCCCAAAGGGAAGTGATACATTTGGATGGATCAAGTCAGATGTGTGATCAATTTTCAGAGCACAGCATGCAAAAAATCATTAGTTTACATAACTTTACTTAAAATAAAATGAAAATGATTGGTTAAATAATAAAGCTCTGACATTTAGGAACAAAAATCAGTAATATACAAGAGTTTGGATTAAACTCTTTTAACACAAGTGGGAAGTACATTAGACTCAATTAATGCTCAATAGCTCTTAGTTACTTTGTAAGAAGCAGAAGTTTTCAACCTGTGTCTTAATATATGAAGTACAAAGCAGATTTTTTTCAACTCATGTCTCCAAGCGTTAAGTAACAGGTTTGTAAAAACACCAGATACATGAAAAATATTTTTTACTTCTCTCATGTGGGACTGAAATTCTTTCTTCTAACTTAAGGCCAAAGCAAATGCATCCTGGAAATCATAAAGTAACTTCAAACAAATGGTAATTCAAGAAACTAAATTCAACTAAATTTAAGAAAGCCAAAATAGATACGTGCATACTTTAATTACACAATCGGGTAAGAAAAATTTCAGGCTGTCTGTATGGATTTACACAAAAATAATGCTATTATATTGGTATGTAGGTACTTAAATAATGGGCCTTTCTATTGTATTTCCAAAGAGATTTCATATTGCACTCTCACCTTTTTGCACCTGGCACATGAGTTTCTATGCTCTAGGCTTAAGTTTTTAATTTATTTTTTCCCTTTTCTTTAAATTTCAAGATACTTTTTAACTGTGGTAAGGATATAGCTACCAGGGCACTTCAGTCAGCCATCCAGTTTGAACAAATGGAAAACTAAGCCTAGCACAAGAATATTTAATTTCTTTTAAACTTTCTAAGTACTAGACTGAAATGGAAAGAATAATAGCTTGTAAGCTGCGGCAACTGGTGTAACCAGGAAAAGGGCAAAGCCAGAACTGAGCTAATTAACAGCTAACGGCCCATAAAATGGAAACACACAACTAAACTGGAGTTTCCCTAAAACAACATGAATAAAACCGGAACTTTAAGTGGTTAGAAAACTGCTGAAGCTGTGTCTGGTGTAGGCTGGCTTCAGTTAAAACTGAATGGAAATTACTCCCAACTAAATATAAGCACCACTAGACCCTTTTAACATATTTTCTCCTGGGTAATAATGGCTTTTCATTTCAAACTCATTAGTTTTGTCACACCTACTGGAAGTAATTCAAACACTTTCAGCACTAGTTGGAAGAAGCCTATGCAAACTTTTCATCTTCTGACATTGTCCTTCAGATGAGAAAATATAGCTGTGGTTAAGCCTCTGAAGTGATTTGAACTTTGGAATTATTCTTGTCTGACTAGAGAGCACTCTATAATCTCTTAGCAGAATGAAATTTGGTCAAAATCGTATTACACCAGGACTTTCCACTGCTGTCACTCCATGTGGAAACTATTTTTTAGAAAAGTACTCACAGAATTGTAACTGAATTGGGCACATCCTCCAATTAGATGGGAGTTGTTAGAGCTAAAGTAAATGCTAGCTCAGGGCTCTAATAAATCTAAGTTTCTCTTAATTACAATGCCTGCTACTCAATCTACCTCTAACACAACTCTTTGGTCAACAAAATGTTTATTGCTTTTGATTTCCGTGTAAGTGCATGTAGGCCAGATATATTTAATATTTCTTCATTCTTCTTCCTGTTCAAACTCATAGTTATGCAGCTGAAATTTTCTAGCAAAATTGCTTAAACATAAATCTTAGGAAAAAGCATAAAAGAGAAGTAAAAATTGATAGACTGAGAAGAATATATACTACCTTTTAATGAATTTCAGATTATATGAAACGTACCATATCTTACCATAAAAGGGAAATTATATGAAAAGATAAAATTAGAGCCTTCAATTAAGAAAGTCTGAGCAACTTACTAACACTGTGAAACTACTTGTGCTGTACAAGTCTGCTGAACAGGAAAGGCACATTAAAATGGAATATAAATTTTGAGGATTTAATTCTAATTTTATGTTGAACATGTCTGAAGATGGTTAAGGATTGATTTCACTATGTCCCTGTAGACATGAAGTTAATTGGCATTTTGACTGCAGTAAAGCTGTGAGCAAAAATATGCTCTATTAAGCAAAGTAAATGAAGAAAACAAATACAGGTTTGTGCTGAGCTTAAAAACAGAGGTCCTCCATTGTCCATGTATCTTCACTGGATTCCAGAGACTTGAGATTTCAATTCAGAAATATGACTATATCAAACTTCCAAATGTCCAACTTTCTTGTGGCACTTTGTGTCTTCCTACCTGTTTTATACGAAATCTTACTAAATTTCCTTGCAGTTAGAAGTCCATCTCTGGATAGAGAGGAAGAAGGAATAGAACAGAGTTACTCTAATGTGTGCTTCAGAATTGCAGAGAAAGGAGCAACTCGCAAGGGAACAGCACAAGTTACAGACCCTTTCCTGGCTGTGTAACTTGACACGTGCAACAGCTGAGTGCTGGTACCCTGCCAAGTTCTGTGCTGCTCCACATTTACTTTAAAAATCCCACCTAAATTACCAGTATCTCTGCAAGAGATTCCTTCAGCCTCCGATCTTAGGAGTTTCTCACAACCACAGGAAACAACGCTGCTTTTGTAACTGGGAGGGTGAACATTAGCTGGACCACACTATTTTTCCCAGTGGCATTCCTCATATGTCACAATGTCACAGAAGAATCTCTTCCAGGAGAATTCTCCGGTGTTCCAAGGTCTGCTCTACAGACCCCAAAGGAAGACCATTAAGCTTGGTAGAAGGATTAAGTAATGATGTGGCTTTCTAGAAAAGGCTGCAGATGGGACACATCATCTTCAGCATCAACTGTCAGCTGGGAAACAACAGGCATCAGGTAAATGGGTACTTGGTAGTTTTTTTCTGCCACAGGCAGACACTACCACCAATCCAAATTCTGTTCCAGAACTTGTGATGTAAAGTCACTTTTTTTTTCTGAATTGCTTTGTAGTATTGTCTTATTTTTAGCTTCTATTGGCTTAGTATGTAGCTTTAAAAAAAACCCAAACAACCAAAACCAACCAATCTGTAGCCTTTTTATTTATTTAGCAAGTTAGGATATTGATACTGTGCTAAATTAATTTCTTACGAAGATTTCTGTTCCAAGTTCTTCAAAACCATTTCTGCTTGTTTCTGTCTCCTGATAAGATCAAAGTACAGTTGACTAATATCCTCCTGAAACACTTTTAGTAACTCCAGCTTTTATCTGTCTCATGAAGCAGGTGACTGATGGCCCATTATTTGTTACTCGGCTCAGTGGTGTGTTTCAATGGTTTCATTAGAACGTAGCAATGGCTGCAAACGAATTTTTAATTTTGATGTGCCCTGCATGTTCAAACATTTGACTTTGTAGCACATGAATGAAATGAACACAAGATCAGGCTAACTTACTTTCAGCAATTTTTGGCCCCTGATACTAAACCCAAACACAAGAAACACAATAGTGTCTTCAGAAATTGGAAGTGAGGGCTCCAAGCTGGAGACTTAGAAAATGGCCACTCAGTTTAAACATTTAGTATGACCTTAACTGTTTTAGGGCAAATTATATTCCAGGTTATGGGATGTATAAGAGTGGAATTCAGTAAGATGGGCTTTGTCTTAGTAAAACAGTATACTAACTTGAAAATTATCAAGAATCCAAGAACTATGCTAAAGACAATGCAAGAAATATCCCATTTTTTCTTCTACAAAACAGGTATCAAGCATTTGATTCCTCTGATGAAGCCAACAGGAAATTTACTAATTTAGTTTGAAAGAGCCTCAAATCAATCAAAACAATTTTTATTCCCTAACAGCACAAAATTTCTGACTGGAACACAGCTGATTTTCAACAGAAAGGCACACACATTAATTCAACCAGAAGTATGCAAGACAGAATATCCTTCCATGTTCAATTCTAAGATACCATGAGCTTGGAAACTTTCCTTCTGCTGGTCTTAAAAACCCTATTTTTCTTATTGTTACACACCTGAACGTACCTGCCTTTGGAAAAAGTCTTCAATTTAGTAAGTCTATAGTGGTACAAACATTGAAGGAAAGTAGGGAGAGCAAGTAAGTTTGCATAGCTAGTAAGATGGTGTATCAGCTTCTTCCAGCTGTAATTTCTTCTAGCTGTAAGACATTTGTTTTGGGGTTTTCTGTTTGTTGGGTGGTTCTTTTTGTTTATTCTGTTGTGTTGGTTTATTTTGTTGGTTTTTTGTTTTTTTTTTTTTTTAAATCAAAACTTTACTCCTGGAGTTAGACAAAAAGTAATTTATTGCCTGGAAGCTTTCACAGTGATTTGTATTTCACAAGATGAATAGGCAGTTTCATAAAGAAAAACAAAGTTGTGGGAAAAAACCCAAAGCAGTAATTTTTGTCCTAGAAACAAATGACAGCACTCCCTAGGTGCCCTGCGATGTAAATGTGCTTCCTTCAGGACACTCTGGCAAGAACTCTGGATGCAATCCTTGGGCTCACCTTGTGCTTCTGTCGCCTTTCCTGTGCAGCACTTATATCTTTCTGCAGAAGAACACAGGGTCTTCTGGCAGCTGTTAACTCCACAGACACAAGCATAACATCTTCCTTCTAGGCTGCTGAACCCACAGCAGCAGAACACATTACATTAGGAGTTATTTATGAATACAGATTCTGCCTCCAAAGCTCAACAGAAAAAGCAGTGACTTGAGCCATTCTCTCCATGAACTGTGACACTGAAGAATTTTAAGCTTTGTTTATGTAGGAAAAAGACTCATGTAACAGATACCTGAACTTTCTTGCCTCTCATTACAGGACTTTAAAGCTTGCACTTTGAAATCGCATAATTTTAATCAACAGTATGCAGCATAACATGTGGCTTAACTATGGTAAAAGGCTGAGCTAGTAAAAGAGCTGGCTGATTAAATGTGAAGCAGAACAGTCTTAAATATTGTGAGTTATGTTCAACAACTGTTCTAATGAAAGCTAGAGAGAAAAAATTGGTGGCTTTGGTTTTTATTTCTTTCCCTCTAGGATCTTCAAGTTCACACAAAATAAAACATCACTGTTCATTTAACCACAGTATTGCATAGGGCTAAAAGATTTGTTCCATCGTTTTAACATTTAAACAGTCTACAATTACATCTGCAGATGACTGCTTGTGCAATGTTCCCACCTTAAACAGTTCTGGTCAACCAAACACTGCCTTCTTTGATAAGAGCTTAACAAGCTTTACTGGCATCTAGTTCTTTCCAGGATGATAAAAATAAAAATCTGGCTCAATGTATTTTTAAAAATGGGAAATTAGGAGTGCTCTAGACTTTTAAAAATCTCTTAAATACTTAGTGTGATTTTCATTTATCCCCAGACTTCCACAAGAGCTTTTCATTTATCCCCAGTCTTTCACAAGAGCTTTTTTTTCTCTTTTTTCGGTTTTTAGTATTGCAGACTGCTGTGTTAGAATGAATTTGTTAGAAGTCTCTATTAGAGAAGTTAGCAATAAAAAATTAAACATGAGATTGTATCTCAAAAACTTGTAACATTTACCTACCATCACAATAAGAAAGTATCTCTCAGTAATGTGCAATATTCGGCTACAGCTATTTGAGCAATCTGAAGGAAGTACTATTTTTTAACTCTGCAGGGAAGCTTGACGGTGGCTGAATTTATTTTCTATTTTTCTTTAATTCACAGGAAGCAGCAATACATTTTAAAAATGTTTATTCAGCTTCAGGTATCTCTTGTAAAGATACCTGTGGTATATTTGATGCACATCTTCCCTCATTACTTCAAACACACTTAAACTTTGAGGTAATTTAGGACAAAAATAAGAGCACTTGCAAAAAATAAAAGCAAGAAATCAGTATTAAAATATTTCAGGCAGGATAAATAGAAAAATATTCTGTCTTCCTTTCACTACAAATAGTTTCAGCATAACACACTTCAGAAAGCAAAATAATCAAGCCACAAAGTCCAAGTGAATTTCTAAAGCAAACCTGACTTAAGCAAGCATTTTACCTGCATTAACATTTCAGGGATTGGGCCCACAGCAATAGAGAAGACAAAGCATTCCTGAGGCAGATTGTCTCAGGTCATTTTGCACCTCACTCAGAGGGACAGAGGAAGGAAGGGAAAAAATTTTACCAAAATTAAAAATCAAACCTCGTCATGCTGTCTCCATGAGGGCAAACAATGGCCCCTCTCTACAGTGCCTACCACTGTATTTATGCCTGCCAGCCAGTACTGACTGTCAGCATCAGCTGCATGAAGGAACATATACCCAGGGAGATTTGGGGAAGTGTTAGCAATGGTGTCCTGATGTCCCACAAGGACCTTTCAGTATTCCAGAGATACAAGGCGCTTGCTGGGAAGGCCTGAGATGAAACCTGTGAGTTTAGAAGATGGTCCTCTGCCCATTCAGTGATAATGGTGTGCCACACTTCCTCTGGGAAAATTCCAAAAAGGAACTTTGATTTAAAATGTGGCATCTTCTGGCTATATGAAGATTATTCCTTTGTAAAGCATGATTTCACCCTCTCATTTATATGCTGTACTGCGATACTCTAAGTGAGATATTTTTACAGTTGTGAAGATATGTTTTGAAAATGACATAGACAATGCAAGTTATAGTTTTTCATACTGAGTTAAAAAAACTAATCGGAGTCTTCATCATCAAGGTATTCCTCTGCATTACTCAATGTTCGGACTGTACCTGGAAAGAAACAAAATTTAAAAAGAGTACTAAAAATACCAGGCACAGAGGTAACAAGACTGACATAATTCACAGAAGTGATAACCATGTTATCCCAGATTTCTGGAACAAGAAAATTAGTAAGTTTAAAACTAACCTGCTCAACCATTTTGAGAAAAGAAATCTAACACAAAACCCCCATGTTTCTCTTTTTTAGGAGGAGAAGCAGCAAAGGGAGAATGGGGAAAAAAGAAATTGCAGAGCCCTGTGCTCAAGGGGCCATACTTCAATAAAGTACAAATTGCATTTCTTCTGTACATTTCTTCTGCTCTCTTTTTTAGCAGCACAATTAACACAATCTTTTTGCCTTTCTGTGACATGATTTTAATAATTATTTTAGAATGTACTTCAGCAATTGACATTTGAATGTCTGTCTCTACATGTAAAACATCAATCTGAACATTGAAGCAGATACAAAGTAAGCTTCCTCCAATAAAACAGTTTTAGAGATGGACTATAATAGAAGCCTTATGTAAACAGGAATAACAGACAGAAGACTGCTGATACAGAACTGAATCTCTGAAAACAGTGTTTCACTTCCAGACATTGGAAATACTTACATGCAGTCTCAAGAGACAGAAAAATTAAATTAGTGAAAATAACCAAGAAAACACAAAATGCAAGAGAAGTATACAGATCAGTGGTGTCAGAGATATTAGAAAAGGCCAAGTTGAGACAGAAAAACTAACAAGGATGCTAATACTGAAACTGCAGTTAGACTGAGAATATCAGCTGTTATATCAAGGCAAGCAAAAAAAGACAGGGTGTGAAATCACCAGAGACTGGTGATAGACGAGGTGACGAAGGATGAAAAATCAGTCAGTCATTGAAACAAAATTAATTTAAAGGGAGTGAAGAAGTAGATTAGTTATGTAGATTAGTTTCTTAGTATCAGGAAATAAAACATTACTATAATTATTGGGACACCAGAACAGGGAAAACACCTGTACCAGGTGCCTACAATCGACATGAAAAGATAAATGAAGTGTTCCTAACAGGGATTAAGTAACTTTAGGAAAAAATTATACAATGTATTATATATATATACACGTATGTATGTACATACACACACACACAGGAGGACTTCTGCCCTTTTTTACAACTGCTTTCTTAAGAACCAAGATTGAGAGAAGTAATTTGCCAGTTTTCTGGGAAATCCTCATTTTACCTCTACAAGAGAGCAGGACAGTATTTTTGCTGCAACTGCTCCTCTTGGCCTTCTCAAGTTGCAGTCAGCTATTCCTCCATTTGATTGCCATAACCTCGAGGCTCCTACAGGGTAGCATTCCCTCTGGTCTCACTAGTCCTGTGACGATGCAATTGCTGTACTGCATATCCCACCAAAACTGACTGTAACCCTGTGTTTTCAAGCAATTTCTCATTTCACTTAGACCTTCCACCCTAACTTCAGCCTCCTGAAAGCTGCAGGCAATAGTAGTTACACAATACTGAACAATTCAGTCTTTGTTCAGCTTTTTAAAATAGCCTCTTTAACTCTTTTGGACACGGACACTACACTTTTAGGAGAGATTAAGTGGGAGGCAGTGAGAGTATTTTGATAAACACCTGAAAGCATTCTTCCTTTATTTCTCTATAAGCCAGTCACTCAGAGACATATTGAAATAAGAAAGTTAAAAAATTTAGCCGTAAGAAAAGGAGGATCATATATTGTTGCTTGTTTGGCTTAAGTTTGGAGGAACAGACAAGAGTATGGGGGAAGACAGCACATTGTTTTACTCTTGTACCAGGTCCCTTGTGGTCTGCTACTTTTAAAATAGTTTCTAACCTTGCTTTCATTCTGTCTGAAGGGCCTGTCTTCTATTTCCTTCTCTTCCCTTACTACTTTCACACCTTCTGAACTCTTTTGCCTCTTGCTGACACAAGGTGGCATTTTGTGTGGAGTCAGCAGCACGGCATATGATAAGCCATGCTCATATCACAGCTCTCAAGCAATCCCTTCCAAACACAACTTTTAGCCCATGTGCCTCCCAAATGGTTTTTACGGCTATCAGTATACTGGTATTTGGTTAAAATACTAAGTGCCTGCCAAAAGTAAAATCATCAGAAAAACAAAATCAGAAATACCCGCACTCTGTTTCTTCTTAAGCAAGGAAGCACAAGCTGCGTTCGTTGCCATATCTAAAGCCAATTTCTTCTCGTTGTTTTTCAGATCTATTCTTGCCCCTTCAGGAAGAAAATTTTCATAATTAATCACTATCCCAGTTATTTCTCAACCAATGTCATTATGATATGAATTTCACTAATGTGGGTAGAACAGTAATGGACAAGGGAATCTGACCTACTGACTGCTCTGAAGCAGAACAAAAGCTGTGGATGCTCTTGCATAAGCTACAGCTGATTAGGGAACTTGCAGGCTGCTCTTCCTTTTTAAGAAGCAGATGTCATTGCTGTTCTGGGGTTTAAGTGTCTAATTGTGTCTGTAAAGCAGGATGAAATTATCTTGAGCATGTAAGATGTCTACCTTCCAAACAGCTGCCAGAATATTCTGCAAGACTTTTCCTGCAAGTCAGGCAGGTAAGCTGGCTAATGACTGTACCTGAGTTATATAGAAACACTTAAGAAATACAAATTAAAAAACATTCAGGAATCTAGTCTGCACATAGATTGTTGAAACCTTGGTGAAGATTTTTACCCTTTTCCAGTAGCATCTCTACAATATCTGCATAACCTTTCCATGCAGCAGCATGCAAAGCTGTGTCTCCCAATTTGTTCTGTGGAGTTAGAAGGAAAAGCAACAGGATTAAAATGCAGCAAAAAACCGTTCAGCTTCTAACAAGGGTGAGTAACACCACACTTCTACTGTAAGAGTCTATTGGTTTAACCTACCTGTTGGTTTAACTCTAGGTTTGCCTGGGTAAGCAGGACATCTACTACATCTGCAGAAAACAGGGAGAGATGTTAAGAGAAGAATTTAGTGGAAACAAATTATGCTTTTTTTGCATTCACTGTAGTTAAGATTCAATGAAAGATCAATCAAATCAGCTAATGAAAATCTGTAAGTCAGACTGCATTGGGCAAACAACATTAGTCACAAAAAAATGCTTCTGCAGGAATACCCAAAATAATACCACAGTTCTTTTCGATCTGTCCTTCTTCCACTCTGCTTCTAAGTTACGCTAATTAGCATGCCTGCTTCAACAGCAACAACAAAACACACAGCATTTGATGGAGCTGAACCTCCCTCCTAGCCTGATTTTTATTAAAAAAAAAAAAAAAGAGTGACATTGAAAAGACCTGGGTTTATTCTTTAGCACTGCAATATTTTCAATCAGCCTGACAAGCACATCAAGAAAACCAGAGAACAATGATTTCAAATTAATTCTCTGATACCTTTATGGCCTCCATGGCATGCCCAATACAGAGCTGTGTTTCCAGCTTTGTCTAAACCATTGACACCAACTCGATTATCCAAACATTCTCTCAACCAGCTTAGGTTGCCTGAAAGACAAAATCAGTTTTGATTATCTTTTTTCTTTGAAAAGTTAAAAGAACTATTAAAGGTAAATAGTCCTTTCTGAATGGTGTCAGTCCTCCCACGAACTTACGAAAAGAGGAAGTGATTAGCAGCAACATTTATAATTCATTGAACAACCAGTCATACCAAAGTCATACCAACTCATACCAAATATCTTTTCTGCCATTCCCAGAAGATCTTTATATCCCTATGTAGTTAAATGATAGTACCACACTTTTTCTGTGTATAGACAGAGTGGCAATTCTACCAGGCAGTATCTCACCTTTTTAAAACTGTAAAACTTACAAGATAACTTCCTCAAGAAACAAGGCAACCAAAACAGGCAAAACACCTTAATTCTAAATATATTATTATTATTATTATAGCAGAAAACAGGCAAATCATCCTTTAGCATTACACAACTAAAACACCAAACATACCTCGTTTGGCAGCTTCATGCAGTGGATTATCAATTGACTCTGCTTGCTCTGCCACTGAAATGAAAGAGTAAATTCTAACTACTTCTGAAACATGTACTTGACACCTGTGTGGAAACAAAACATATTTGATTCTAAAATGAAAAGAGATTTGTGAGTAACAAACTAGTGAGATGACCTTTAATTTCCGGTGTATGGGAAACTAATTCAGAGAAAAGCTTGTGAAAACTTCAAACAGCATCACATTGCACAATTTGTCTAAATCAGAAGATGTGTTCCTAGTACTCTTTGTTCTTAAGGTCTGCAAAAGCTTCCATTCCGCTTATACATGGAATTTTTGCAAATGTGCAGACAGAGACACCACCCCTCCTACCCTGGTCTAAAACTGAAGCTTTACAAATAATTTCAATACGAACATGAATTAATAGATTGTTGGGTTTATTTTAAATATAATGCACTTCAAAAGAAATTTGAATGTACATACGTAGCACATATAAACTAGTCTTCTTGCATATTAACAGTGCATGACCTCTGATCTCTGGCAGATAGCAAGAGTAGAGTCAAATTGGAAGTTACAAACTAAAGTGAAATTTTACGTAGTCTCAATGACTACACCACAGTTTTCTATTAATGTATTTCTACTAACTACAGGGCAGGGAAACACAGCGTTGCTACCATAATGTCTCCTACTGAAGAAGGGACAACATGAAGCAACTTCAGTCATACTGGCAGCTGTGATGCAATCTATCATGAGACACTGCTACTCTGCCTACAGTTCTTGGAAGGACTTGGAGGAATTGCATTGTGTCGTCTGTACTCATGGCTTTTGAAAGTGATTTTAGTTGAAACTAAAAAAGCAGTTTCTATTCAGTCCAAACACATATGGGATATTTAACGTGGTGCAATCCCCAAGAAACCAATGTTTTCTGTGGCTGAATATATTCACTAAAAAACAACAAAAAGCAAACAAAACCCCATCCTTTAGATCCAAGTGCTCTTCCCCTCAAAACTGAGAGTATGTCAGTATCTGTTAACTGCATAACCAGAAACATGAACACTCAGCAAACTCAAGCTGTCTCTAGGTTATAAAAACACAAGACAGCCTGTCCACTGCTGATGTACAGTGGTAACTGGTACTGCAGATGGATGAATTCTGAAATACATGGTGGAGTACTGTTAAGTACCAATACTGTGGTCTGTTTTTGAAAAGACGTCTTCTTATTTAGTGATTTCCTCTGATTGTGAATGATCTTACCAAATAAAAATATTCTAGACTTTACCATAGTTGCTTGGAATTAGTCCAGTTCTCCCTTTGCAAGTTCCTTTCCACCAATTTGTATCACTCTGCAGAGAAAAGGGAAAACATTTTAGATGGGGTATCTTGCATCTCAGAAGTATTCAGTCTGTGTGGACTGTCTTAGACTCACCATGTCTGAGATGTAAATGATATCTCCTTCTTCAAAGTACAGTTCATCTGGCTTTAAAAAAAAAGAAAGGTAAACAAATATATCTGAATGTGTGTATGTAGGAAAAACAAATGCCTGGATAAGTCAGAATACATTCATCTCTTCATTCAAAAGAATGATAACTCAAATTCTCTATCACCTAGACAACAGCCTGACAGCCCATAGTTTGACTCACTTACAGCTAACTTTCTGGATCAGTAACTTTCCTAACACCACAGAAAGACTGTGGCCTTTCCAACAAAGCGCTATGCAAACGAAGCAGTAAAATATATCTTATGTTTGTTAACTTCATCCCCTTTTTGGCTGGTCCCAGTTCACCAGATCTCTTAGGTCTCAACTATCACTGTTGTCTTTGGAAGAAAAAACAAATTATTTAAGATTTCTGATCTTTGATTGTAAGTAACTGATACTACTGCTGCTTTTAAACAGAGCTGTTCTTAAAAGAGGCTGATGATTAATCAGACAGTTTTATTCACATTAAGAATGACCATCCATCAACAGGCTTTATTAAAAATTTAGTACAGTAAATCTAATATGCCAATACTAGCACAACTGCAGAAATATTAAAGACAAGGTTAAAATTAGGATTCTCAAACCACTGAAGTCTAGATGTACTTACCGTTCTGGGCTCAAATGTATACAGGGCCCTGAACACTTTAACCTGCCCTAAAACAAAACAAAACAAAACAACCAATTAAAAAAATCAGTAGCAGTGTCATGCCTTTAAATGCAGCCCTTAAATCCAAATACACTCCTTTCCTTCAAACTTAATGCTGGTTGCTGAATGAATTTGTGCTATGCTTCTATCAAAGAAATTCATGATGAAAAGACGCAGCAGCCCGAGTTAAAAACCCAGCAACGTGGGTTATGAAGGAAACTGGCCAGCAGATCAGTTACATGCAAGTAGCCTCTTCTGCACACCTACCATGGTCTTTACAGTTCACTGTGCAACGAAAGTGTTGTCATTGATTTCTGAGGAAAAGTGTAGTTTCAGTCATATATACCCTCACACATTCATACGTGCTGTACATACTTCTATTACTAACATCGTATCTATCAAATGACAAAGAATTAAGAAATGAAGAAAGAAACAAACCAATGACCAATGTCAGCAATATGTTCTTGTACTCACTTGCAGTCATTATTAGGAAAATAATGCAGTAGCACAGAACTCATTAAAGAAAAATGACAAATGGTCACAAAGTCCTACTTAATGTACAATTGATGTCCTGTTCTATTCAGATCCTTAAAATAAAGTAAAGGTTTTGCAATTCCAGTAAGTGGCTAACAGTTGTTTTGATAGGGCAGTTTGGAAGAGACTCTCAGCAGCATTCAAGCCAAGAGAAGATAACCTTAATGCAGAGAGATACAAATTTAATTGCATAAACTGCAAAAGAAGCTTCCCTCCCAACTTTTTACAAAAAATTCAGAAGGTACATTTCAAAAACATGAACAGAGAGTAAAAATACAGAAGAAACATGTATGTTACATAATTTAATTAGCTGAACTGCTAGAGTCCATGGGACTTGATGGAGGAATATATTATGTAGACTGTTCTGTATTGTTTAAGTATCTGAAATCTTAAGCATGTAGGTTTATTTACTTTTAAATGTTTTAAGCTTGCCAGTGTAGGTTACCCACAGGTTCTTACACTATATATGTTTATACAGATTAACTTGTGACTGAAGCAGTGTTTGATCCATCAGGACAATGTGTACTTAGGTCACACTAGGCCCAGGCTATTTTGTGTACTCAGAGAAACTGATGAACGTACTACCAAAGGCTATACTGTACAATAAAGTGTACATACACAACGTTTTGTGTAGTTTATTAAATGGAGTTAAGTAAGTAAAGACAGAGTAGGTCTCAAGAATAAGCCTTACCTTTTTTATTAAGAATCATCACCTCTAGAATTTTTTTGTCTGGTTTTTTTTTCTGCTAGATGTAGTCTTCGTTACCCCAGTATCTAAAATCCTACTCACAACAATGATCATTTTAGGAAGTCAACTTAAGGGCTTTAGAAATGACATTCTGGAGGAGAATATGCTGACCACCTCGAGAAAGGAGGATAGTACCCAACTGTCATTTTGCAGCCCCCCTTGGGGCGGCTCTTAAATTATATTTCCAAATGCCTCTGGATATTCCCTAACAACAACAATGCCAAGGCATAACTACTAAGCAAAACATTTCTGTAGTCCTCTATTCTCAGGCTTTTTTGTGACTAAGTGTATGTAAAACTACAAACATAAAATGAATCTGTGTGAACACATTGCCAAGTGCATGTAGATACTGTGCTTTTTTTTTTTGTTTCCAATATGTAATTACTCCTCCCAGTTTTTAATTTTTAATAACACAATAGAACTTCCATTTGGCTTTATTGGTTGGTTCTCTCTCTCACACAGCAGCCGTTTTCTAGACAAGAAAGGTCCAACACTTCTCAAACCTTTGCCCCAGAAACTAAATACTTGCAACTGTGGCAACTGCTAAAAGGAATGAAACTTGAGTTATTTAATGCCTAAACAGAGATGATGAACAAGGACAGCAGACAGTAATGCATCCTGGACCAAAGAGCTTCAGCATGAAACATGTGAACTGCAGCTGTGGAGAAGCCAAGCAACAACAACGAAAAATAAAGGAAGAAAAAAAGAAAAGAAAAAAGAATAAGAGATGACAAAACAGGATGGAAGACAGGGCACAAAAAAGAACTGCACACTAAAAACTATGGAGTCTACAACTATCATCCACCGATTTTCAGTGTTTAATGTAAGTAAGAGGAGGAAATGGACAACAAAAGGGAAGAATAAGAAATATTAAAAGGGGAAATGAGAAGACGGAAGAAGACAGGGAAAAGGAGGAAATATGCATTTGCGTGTTGCATGTGTCTTTCATACTAAAGTACTGCATATGTGCCAACAGATTTTCTAAAGCTATCACACCTGTGCAAAGAAGACTGGAAATACTGATGCTGATTACAGTACAGCTGACACACTGTTTAAACAAAAGGCAATTCATTGTTCGTTTGTGTTTTTTTTTTTTAATTCTATAAACCTGAAACAGGGAGTTACTTCCCCAAACTGCGTGGTGTCGCAGACAGACCAACACATGCTAAAACATTCTCCTGTGATGAAATAATAAGTACAGATCTGCATCTATAGAACTACACGTCTGGTTAATGTTAATTTCATAGTACTTTATATTGAAGTTAAACACTACTCATTACTGGCACCAATCTTTTAAAAATTTCTTGATAAAGAGACATTAAGCCTGTTTACTTTGTTTCATTAAAGAGCTTAGAACAAGGGGACTTTAGCATTTGTAATAGATTTTTTGGTACCAAATTCTAATGCAAAAATTCAGTCTGGAAGATTAAAATAACAAAATGTTAGCATGCAAAGGGCACATTAGACTTGAATCTCAGTTCTGCACACACAGAGAAATCGTATTTTATTAGACACATGGGTACCTGTAATCACTGGAAGTACTTTTATCTAGCAATACCTATCTCTCGGCATGCAGACAGACTTAGAGCTTGCGTTGGCAATGATTTTTGCTTTGGAATATGCAAAAAGTTAGAAACCACCTGAGGTCTTCCTCTGTTCCCACCTACCACCATCTCTCTAGTACAAACCATGTTTCAAGATTCCTGTAGGACAGTGAACCAGTAATTAGCACTGATTCGAATTTATCAAAATTGACTGACTGCACTTCCCCACCACATACTTTTAAAGGACAAAGTAACTAGAACACAGAACACATACGTACTTTACTAAGATTTCAAAGCACCAGGCACACATAAATTACTTTATTCTCAGCATGATTAATGAGAGGAGCATCCCCTTTAAAATCAAAGTACAGGCACAGGGCAGTGATATGTCCCACAACAAATCTTTTTCTAAGCACAGGGACAGATTTAAAGGGTTCTTCTTGTAAATCCTGTTATGCCCTGGTCTGCTCGATGGGTTTAGGGGAAGGTTGGTTGATTCATTTAGAGCAGTGTGCAGGAGAAACAACAAAAGTCTTCAATAACAAACTTATAATTGCAAGCTTTCAGAACATTAAGGTAGAATTGGGTACTTGGCAAATTTTAAAGCAAAATCCAGACAAACTAAGGCACCTCACAAACTTTAACTTAGCCAGCTTTAACTTAACCAGATACAGGGTATTTACTAAGGACTTGACTGGAATTTTTTCGTCTGGTTTTCAATATATTTCAAGAAGAAGTTAGGAGAAGAAAGACAGAACGAAAGGGTAAGAGTAGAAAGATATCACCACCTATGGACCCAGTGGCAAAACTGTAGCAATTCTGACATCCACGGTCAAAGCGATGAAGTCACAACCTTGATCCACAGGAAAAAGCCATGAAGCACAAAGTAAAATGGATTAACATATGCTCAGGTTCAGGTGGGAATGCCCAGGTACCTCCTGGGCGATGGGGAGGGGAGCAGAAATTAACATTCTCCATTATAACACTGTGGATCCCCTGCAGTCCTCTGGTGGAAGGCCTCAGGAATTGGTTTGGGGTTGGGGCTTTGGACGGTTTACAGCACCTTCTAAGACATGACAGCTGCCTCTCAAGTCAGCGTAGCTGAGCTAGTTATACCCCACCAGAAAGGACAAATACCTTCAGACCTAGTGTGAATGTCCGACACCTTCCCCACAGAGGGGAGTTTTCACACCTGAGCCAGTTGAGAAATGGAAGACATGCTAAAACACTTCTCATAGGCCTCTTCCCTTATCTGGCTCAAACCCCAGCTTCTTGCTAAACACAGGCTGGTTGGTTGTGGTCACCTTCTGCTGCTCATGCCCTCTCCACCCGGGCTGTTATCTTCCACATCATTGGCAAAGCACACCCTGCTTTTGCAAATTTGGGACATTAACCAGTAGTATTTCAGTCTTGCAAATCCCAAACTTTAGTCATAAGACTGTCTACTCCCTTCTTACGGAATTTGCATTAAACATCCGCAAAACAACTATTGGACAAACAAAAAAGGTAACTTACTACACATACTAAATAGATACAAATAGTCCTAGCACACAAACCTCCCAAGTCACAACTTGCCAAACCCTCCCTCAGCAATTTGCCACAGAAAAGGAGTCAAGCTAACTATTGTCTGTAACTAGCAACATAAAACTCATGTCAGGTTGGGCTGACCCCACACATTTTAATTGATTTTGAGTAACTTACCTATAAACTTCTCCAGCTTTTTGAGGAAGGGAAACATGCAACTCATAATTCGAAAATGATCCTTTCCCCACTAAGCGCACAGAAGCAATGAAACGGAGAAACTAAACAGTAACAGCTTAAAAATGCAGGTTCTGATAGGTACTGAAGAGAGATACCTGCTGTGCTTCATAATACTAAGTAATAAAAAGACCTCACAAAACAAAAACACCATTTTCTAAAAAGACTGTAAGATTTTTGTTTTCTTCTTACAACTTTGAGGTTTATTTTTAATCAATTGCAGCATCATTAACAGACGATTGCTTCCACAGAAGTGCTAAGTAAGGAGCACAGCAACAAGGAATTACTGTTTCTCTCACAGTGGCCTTTTTTTTCCCCACTTCCTTTCTGTTCTTTTACTCTAGCTTCTCTAAACTGCCACAGACATTAGCATTTAAATACCACGAAAACATTCTCCACTTTCTCTTATTTGCTTTCAACCCCCACAATGAAAAGCTAAAAAAAGAAAAAAACCCAAAAAACCAACCTCTACCTGCATGGCATTACTTACTTAGGTATTTGTGTTAGGCTGAAATTTCAGCACCAAAGCTGAGATAATGCAATTTCATTAGCTGTCAATTAATATTACAACCTCAAACAAAAAACCACCCCAACACAGTCCTTGGTTCAAAACTTACGTATTTTAAACAAAATAATGATGGCAGTAAGTCAATGTTCACAGGAGCTACCAAGGCTTCGCCCCACTGGACTGATACACGTCTTTTGTTAGCATCTGCCATAGAGAGCCATAATCAAATCTCACTGGCTTGAACAAGATGCTACTAATCAGATATTGATCCTGATACAGCATCTTTTCATTAGCTATATTAAGACTGAGTAGCTCAAGACTACCATAAAAATCAGAATAATTAAGTTAAGATGAACCGACTCACTGTGTGTCACAAGTACTGTCAGTGCCTACAGTACAGAGAGGGATAATCTCTGTCCTGTAGAAAATCACAACTGACTATGGTAATCTACAGTTAAAAAACTGCAAGTCTATCAACCTCTTCAATGATTCAAGCTAATCCTGGGCTCTCATCAGCCATCTTTCTCCTTGATGTCACAATGCTGCACAGAAACAGTTCAGAATCAGGTACCCTAGCACCAACTTGATTGAAAACAACTAATTTGAACCCCCACCTGTAACAAACGGCCCAAAAGGAGAAAACCTGCAAAGGATGTGGTATGTGAAGAAGAAGGACAGCTCATATGCTCCAGGGCTTATGCTAGTTTTGGTCTCCTTCCAGAACATCTATAACTGGGAATATGAACTTTGATATATATGCAGATTAATTTCTTTGAAGGAAGTGAAAGGCATCTCACAGAAAGTGTGGTGGTAAAAGAGCAGGGTCTTTGTTTTCTCAGTGTGGGCCTAAGAATCTACAAAGGAATTACACGATCTGGTAATGTATACCAGCAATTTTAAGTCACAACCTTTTGGCCAAGGGGGAAATACCAAAGGCAAGCTGCAGATCAGAACAATTAGTGATACACTTGCAGTTTGC
Source organism: Melanocharis versteri (assembly GCA_013397845.1). NCBI lineage: Eukaryota > Metazoa > Chordata > Aves > Passeriformes > Melanocharitidae > Melanocharis > Melanocharis versteri. Next base: position 1,032,322 of record VZTG01005545.1, on the reverse strand, counting down.
TTTAGTAAGAGAAGAGATCTTATCTTATGATCTCCATGTTTCTGAGGAGATGTGCAATTTTATTAGTAGGACATTATGGCCAAACTGAAACTTTTTTCCTGGCTTCTCACAGAATCATTGAGGTTGAAAAATGTCTCTGAGATCATCAAGCCCAAGTATTAACCTAACACTGCCAATCCACTAAACTGTGTCCCTAAGTGCCACATCCACATGTCCTTTACATACCTCCAGGGACCATTTCTTTCCCTGCAAAGCCTGTTCCAATACCTGACACTTTCAGTGAAGAAATTTTCCTTAATACCCAACCTAAACTTCCACGTCACAACTTCAGGCCATTTTCTCTTGTCCTATCACTTGTTACTCGGGACAAGAAACAAGCACCCAGCCTGCTACAACCACCTTTCAGATGGTCGTACCAAGCAAGCAGCAAGGTCTCCCCGAGCCTCCTTTCCTCCAGGCTCCCTCAGCCACTCCTCATACCACCTACTCTCCAGACCTTTCACCAGCTCCATTGCCCTTCTTTGGACTCTCTCCAGCACCTCAATGTCTTTTTTGTAGCGAGGGGCCCAGAACTGGACACAAGACTTGAGGTGCAGCCTCACCAGCACCCAATACAGGGGGACAGTCACTGTCTCCTGGCCACACCACTTTTCATGCAGGCCAGGATGCCAGCGGCCTTCTTGGCTACCTGGGCTGGCTCGTGTTCAGCTAGCTGTCGACCAGCACACCCAGGTCCTTTTCCTCCGGGAAGCCTCTCTGCCCCAAGCCTGTAACACTGGGAATTGGAAAACAAGGTGCTTTGCACACAGGCCTCCAAACAGGTATAAAAGTATTAGAAATACTTTTTACAGTGCCGTTTGTACTTTGGCATTTTACTCACAGACACAGCAGAGTTCAACGTAGCATTTAAGGATTGCCACAACTGAGACAGAAAAAGGTAGTCCCCCAGTGTTTAGAGAACCATCTTCAACTTCTAAGTATTAGCTTATTAGAAAGGGGAAGTGAACACAGAGAACACGTTGGGGGAGAGAGGGGGAAGGGCGTATTAAAAAACAAGCAAGCAAGCCTAGGAATTTGTTTAGGAACATATTAAAAAGAATGCAAAGGATAGACTGGTACCAGCAAAGACGACAAACTGGGGCATCCAGGAACAATCACGGACTGCACTAACCAGTATCTGGAATGGAAGGAACAGATGTCATTTCCTTACAGAAAATCAGAAGTAAAAATATTCTCACAGAAGATATAAGTGAACACAATGTCACTGGCATAGCTTGATGCTGAAATCTTCTGTTTCTTATCAATTTTATTTTTGTGAATACCAGCATGCCTTCACTTGCAGGAAGCTTGCTGGAGGTCCCAGCAACTTGCATTAATAAGAGGGTTTGAGGTCAGAAATGAAAGATTATAATTCATATTGAAAGCAGACTGGGAACTGTTTGTTTCTCTGATATTTTTCTCCCCTCAGACCTGATGACTGCAGTGTAACTCCCTACATTCACATGCTCACATCTTCCTAGCTAACAGAAACCTTTATTTGAGAACAGAAGAAACCCAAACCACCACCACTTATGCCAAATTTAAGCCTACTGCCAAGGCCTTAGGTATGTGACTCAATGCAAATGTTCTGCTCCTGCGAATGCTGTCACAGCTCCTACTTCACCTTAAAATTGAGGTGAACTTGTTTGTGATTCAAACAAAGTATTTATGTCCAGAATCCTACTTTTAATGCTGACAGCTACTAGTGGGAGCAAAGCCAACAAACCTGCTTTGAGGTAGCAACCCTTTATGTTACATCCTTATGCTTCCTCCTGCCTCCCTCTCAACTGGAGTAATTTAAAACTCTAATTTCCTTGGTACAAAGACTGCTCTTTCTCTATAAAATATAAATGTGGTGTCAACTCTAGGCCAGGATCAACAAACCTTACTGTATCTGGTGAACATGAAAGTAAGGTTTTTAAAAATATCGATATACCCCTTTCATCTCCCCAAAAGCTTTTGCTGCACACTGTAAAACACTCTAATCAAAAAGATATCATCAGACAGTTAGCACTCTTCAAGAAGGCAGTGCTTAACCAGAAGACAACTAAGCAAAAGCCATTAAAGCTCATCAAATCCCAAGGACTTAATAAGTAACTTTTGTAAACAGGATTAATATCCAATATGGTATGAATTCTGCAAAGAATCATGTAGTTTGAGACATCAACGGATTTCTTAAAAGATGGAGGGGAAACCCAACTCTTGCATAATGCTAACAGAAAAGTATGTTTCTGCTATTTTCAAAACGGTGTGGCTCCATTCCTTTTTATCCTCGATAGTGAGTCTAAATAAAAACAACAGCTAGAAAACAGTAACAATACAGAGTTACATGAGAAAAGCAAAGCACTTCTTCCAAAAAAAGCCTCAAAACACTGTAAGCTAAAAGACTTTTAGAGCCTCTATAAACAATCTTGTTCCCTTACCCAAGGCCTGACTACAGACCCAAAAGACTACTCAAGTGCTCACAAACACAATTGTCTAACATATGTTGATGTCAAAATCATCTCTCTGTAACTGAAATTCTTATGTGCTGTGCACACAACAGGATTTACAGGAAAGCAATCTATCAGAAAAAATGCTCTCATGTATTGAAGAAAATGACAGTGCCACAGCTAACTGGTTTTCCCTTCACATCTCCTCTTTTTCCCACATTTTTAAAGCGCTGTCCAACTGTAATGTCCAAAATCCCTCAGCTGAGCAGTGAGGACTCATTGTTTTAGAAAGGATGTTTATTTCACTATATATTTTCACTTCCCCACCACCGAAATATTTCCTTCCTTCTCTGTCCAATCTGCACTTCTTATTTCCCAAACACAGAGGAACGGATAACAGCAACCAATGTCTTGTCTTCTCTTCTGTCTGTCCTGAACTGTAGTAATTCATCAGCAATGCAAGCAATGCAAGCAGGCTTGCTGTTCCCTGACAGAGCTTACAGACTTGATATCTAATAATGATCAGTGAAGAAAAATCAACACAGTTTGACTAAACGCACCAAGACACTGCGCCAAGACATTGCTAGACTACATTCTAGTAAATGCAGTCTAAATGGCACCAAAAGAGACAGCCTTCCACTGCTGTAGACACTATTTCACCACATGCAATTCCTATATGTATGTCTTTAAATAACATCTATCTATAGCCCTAAGAAATTCGATTACAGTATCAAAGGTGTAACTATTATTACACAGAAGTCAGACATGCAACTACAGAGATATTTTGAAGTATGCTAGAAAGCAATCCCTTTCAGAAAATTACTTTGAAAAAATCTAACAACAGATGCCGTAAAATTCTCTCTCCTCAAAAATTAGGGATTTGGAAAAATTAATCTTACTACCCTCAATCACCTCTGAAAGTCATTAGCAAGACAATCTTATTTTCTTTGTCTTCCCTCTCCTACAAATTTCCTTTTGCTGTGTCAAGCACTCATGCTGGTAAACCAGCTCAGCAAGTTCATCAGACATAAAAATAACCTTACATAAAAAAGTTAGAGCACCACCAGCTTGTCATGCAACTAAATGGAACGGAAGGGGGTGGCGGGGGTAGGGAACCCGTCCTTTTGACGACATTTTATCAGATGAAGCACACCACAACCTGCACCCCACCAAACTAGGGAGAGACACCTAGTATTAGACAGAACATGTCTGAGTCTGTCTGAGAGCTCCTGGAAGCTAGGTAGGGCTAGAGCCTTTAACTCCTTAAGAATCTTACATTAAATTTAACTCATCTTGAAAAACAGAAAAATGAGTTATCAACTTCATTGGAAAATCCCACCCTTCACACACAGCCACCGGTGAAACACCACATCCTTTCAGAAGCTTGCAGATTTCCTCGGTACTGATGGTTTTCAGTAAGGGTCCACAACAGCATTGCTTTTATTACTGTCTTTTTCATTTAAAGTAAACTGTTTTCAAAGAAGCTTAGCAAACTACGGGGCAGAGGAAATTCTTTTGAGGATGAAACTACAGCCAGAGAGCTTTAGCAGATTTTGCTTCTGCAGGCAGGATGAGACTGATGGTTTAAATGGTCTAAACTGCTTCTGCACTTACTCGACTTCAAATTAAAAACTTGTTTTATAAGCTGTCTAGTTAAAACACTCAATAAGGGTACACATGTAATTTTTTTTTCACATCAGCATTTCAAATAGTATTCCAAGTGCAAAACACTATCGAAATTCAGATGTATTTAGGGATCAGATAATCCGGTTTTGTGAGACACCAACTAGTCTAATGTACTTAATTAAAATTACAGTGAATTTTTAATTACTAAGAAAAAATTTAAACTTTTACACTGAGAGATGATACACAAACATGATAAAAAGCCATTAAATTTTCCAGATCAATTCCTTACTTAAAAAAACCCCAAGCCCTAAAGCTAATGGTTAGAATTTTGACAGAAAAACGTGTATTTACCTGAAAAATGACACTTCCACTCTAGGACTTAAAACTGTGCAACTTCCAATGGCTTTTCAATAAATTTTTAGAAAAAACTATGGTTGCTCTTAATTTTTTGAAAAAAACAGCTTTGCAATAAACTTTTCTGAAATAAACCACAGGAGCAAAACCATACACGTCGACGACTAAATGCACGAAAAAAGGCGATGTGCACACTGACGCCTGAATTTCAAAGAACACAACTGAAGCTTGGCTGTTAGGAGTCCTACAAGGGAAAACAGTGGATGCCATCTTTGGAGATGAACACTGTTGCATGCGACTATACGATAAAACTCACTATATGCGTTAACGTACTGCCAATCCGCGCAATCACGAGGAAAACCTCAGAGTATTTCAGAGCTGTTTCTTAAAAGGGTAAAAGGCTTCCTGCGCATTTCGGGCTACGCAAGCGGCCCCTAGACGGCTGCTGCCGGCCGGGCACGCCGCGACGCCAAGTGCCATCCCTGGGCACCGCGGCTCCGTGGAGCGGACGAGGAAGGTTGGGGCTCGGGGGCTCGGCACAAGCCCGCGACACGGGGAGCCTGTCCCCGGGAGATGGCTCCGACCCCGGGGCATTCGCGAACCTTCTCCCGAGCTCGAGCGGGCGCGGGGTGCGGCCCGGACACGATGCCCGAGGGCAGCCCCACGGCGCCTTCCAGCCACGGGAGGGGCCCCCCCCCCCGCCGACAGCAAGCGTGCGCTGCCGAGGTCCATGGCGGCAGGGTGCGGTCCGGAACGGAAGGGCGGCCGTGCCCCGCTCCCACCCTCGCCCGGGCTCTGTCCGGCAGCGCAGACCCGAAACCCAAGCCGCTCACGTGTCAGCAGCAGCGGGCCGCGTCGCGCCCCGCACGGGGAGGACGGGCCGGGCCGCTCTGTCCTTCCCTCACCTGGCTTGGCCGGTTTAGGCGGCGGCTTGGACATGGCTGGAGCCGGCCTAAGCACGGACGGGGGAGCGGCGCGGCGGCGATCGGCTGCTCNGGGTGGCCCCGGCGGCTGCGAAGGGGCCGTTCCCGGGAACTCGGCTGGGGCGTCGTGTGCGCGGGGCCGCCCCGGCGCGGAGGTGGGCGCGTCCCGGCCAGCCCGTCACAGGACGTGGGAGGCGGGCGCTCCGCCTGCGCGGAGCCGGGCTGCCGGAAGGATGTGCTCGGGGCAGCCTCGCGGCGTGCTCGGAGTTAAGTGCGAACTCCGGAGGCGCTGAAGTGCTGGAGCTGCGGCTGGCGGGGGCGCGGCCGCCTGTGGCGGACGGGGCGCGTCCCGGGAAGCTCGGCCAGCCCCGCCGTGTGGGCTCGTCCCTGAGAGAGACGGTCCCGGTGCACCTTCGGGGCTCCCCGAGCGTGGGAGCTTTGCCGCGGTATGCGCTTAAAAATGGGGCGACAGCAGTGATGTGCTAGCGTTGTCAGGGGTCTGTGCTCTGTTTAAAGAGCCAAGTTGAACCAAGGTAGAGTAGTTTAGGATTTCTGTGTTGCAGCATTTATGACAAATTTGCTTTTGAAATTTGTTTCACGCGTCACTCACGGGGGCAGAAGAGTTGGTGTGGTTTTTTATGGTGGTATTTTTTGCCGTAGACTGCGATTAATTTGCTTATAGACAGTGACATAAATTAAAGTCCAAAGGTGAACGTGTTTGTCCGGTTTGTTGCATAACATCCTTTGAGGGACAAAGGGTAGTCCTCTGCAACACAAACCTCACGGACGGTTTTTAGAAAAGAAGCTTTAGAAAAGAGCTTCTTTATCTTATTTTTAAGTAGCCTGAGTATCATCACTTCTTAAGAACAGATCATCTGTCTTCTCTCTTTGCATTGATAGCCAGTGCTATAAGTATGCAATGCATCCTTGAACTTGAAAAAATTATAATATTCTTAGAAAACCTATGTGTAATAACTTAAAAAATTCCTGAATGCCAACTACTGTAGATAAGCAGCACCACTGCAAAGCGTTGGCTGTCATATGGGTGATGGCTTGGACTAGTTAATATGTCTTTTGTTGTTTTATTTTTTAACGTAACCATACATTAAAAAGCATGTGAAGATCATATCACAGATCTGACTGAACTTCCAGTCGTTGCACCAAATGCAAAAGGATGTTATTATTTCATGCTCCACATGTACCTAAAGCTTGCTTTCACAGAAACAGTGTAGTTTTGCTTCCATACTGATGCTCTGCAAGTCTTTTTTCTAGTAGAGTACAGATACTTGTTTGCGGGAGGCAGGGAGGGTTTTACCTGCTCAGTCCTTTCAGGTCTTAGGTGTCATAGGTTTTACCTCCTTAAGTGTGACCTAGGAGGACAGAGCAGGGAGAAAAAGGTTGTTTGCATCTGGTTAAATAGTTATAAATTTATGTCTGCTCGTGGAAAGCCATGTTTGGCGAACGTTAAACTGGCTTAACAAACTACAGATCAGTGCTGCTGCCAAGAGGAGCAGCCCCATTACAACCTGTCCTGCTACATCAGACCTTGCAGGCACGGGTAACTGGATTGGGAACTGGAGGGAATTTGTTCAGCTGAAAACAAACGTTGTTTCCCCTCTGTCTTTGCAGAACTGTTTTTCAGCTGCAGTATTTTTCCAGGATAGTTCACTGTTGTACTCTGCAAACACCCGTTCCAGAAGAAAGTGCAGGGGAAAGAACTGGGGCGAGACAGAATTGTGTCTCCTGGCAGCTCTGACTACTGAATGTGTTCAGGGAGCTGGAGCCTTGGGGTTGGTGGGATATGGTGGCAGCAACAGGGATGTGGTGGACAAATTAACTTTTAGAGTTTACTCTTTGATCTTTTCTGGAGAAAATCAAGTGCTACGTAGTCCTTCTCAGCACTAAGTCAGCTAGGATGGCTTAAACTGCCCTTACAGTAGTTTCAGTGCTTCCAGATTACTCTATCTGGAAGCAGAGGAGCAGAGGAAGAGAAGGAGGATTTGTATGGTCTGTGCTGTTAATGCCCTTAGAAAGAGAGTAGTGAATTACACAGTGAATATTACATTGGTAAGACCAGGTTCATAAAACAGTTTTTGAGCATACTCTTTGTTACAAGTCCGCAGGAAATTTTTAAACATCTTTCTCCTCAGCATGCCACTTGTTTCTTTCTTAGTGATTTTGTTTGTTTTGCCACCACAGCTTCTGCTTACCTAGTCTTTTTTATATTGTTAATGCTTGAGCTAGAGATTGTGCTTTTCTTTAGGAACGTGTATGATGTTAATATTGTTAGAACTGAGTCTCCCAGAGTTCCTTGCAAATTATTAAAATACTGTCAAAAGTAGAGTACATTGGAATTTATGATGGGGCATATATATTGCAGGTTTTTGTGAGCATTAGAACAAACAGCTGAGGTTCTGACTGTACTTTTGCAAAAAGAAAAGTGATGGACAACAGAAGAGAAAATAAACCATCTGTGTAATTGGTATTTCTTAATACAATGGTTGCTTTCTTGTTCCTGAATCAAGATTTTCACTGGCTATTGTTTTTGACAGTAAAAAGGAAGAACTGAGGACAAAACAAACTATGAAAGTATTGGTTATTGGCCTTGGTGGGTAAGTTGTACAAAATTAAATTTCATCTACAGCTTAAGACTAGTCTTCTCAGAATGAAGTGATATTATTTCTATTTCTGAATACATATTTTCTTGAAACTGGATTACAAATGCAACATATAATTGTGTAGTTTTATAGCATGTAATTCTTAAGAAATCGTTCTAGTATGTCTGTTGGAGACGTCAGGTGCAGGTGACTCTAGCATCTTTCTTGGCACTGCTTGATTTACTGTACTGATTGTTGAAAACTGTTGGAACATGCCAGAAAACTTCTAGAGGTAGAGAGTGTTTAATGTGGCCAAAATTTGGGGGAAGTTGTATTGTTTCTTTGCATATAACTATATGGAAACTATATAGTGTGTGGGAGTTTGTACATATGTTTAAAAGATTAGTTTTTGCCTTGGTGAACTTTTCACAATGTTTTCTAACAGTGTAACAAATGGAGGGAAAACAACGCTAGCAGAAAAACTTATGAACATTCTTCCCAACTGTGCTATAATCTCTCAGGATGACTTCTTTAAGGTAACAGTTTTAATAGAAAAACCTGATGGGTAAAAGTAGGCTTGAGTAGATTTCAATTCTTTTTTCAGTTCTCCTGTTGGTGAGCTTTTAAAATTGGTGCTGCTTAAAGTAATGTTAATTTCATAAGAATCATAAAATGACCACTGCGGTAATTGAAATTTAAGTGGCCAAACCACTGAATATGCTCAGCAAAAAGAAATTTGCCGTGTTCTTTGCCACCCTTTTAAAATAAGGCATGGTTGTATGATGGATACATTTTTCAAGATCCTTTGTGCTAATGAGTTTAATGATACTGTCTTAAGCCTACACCCATGCAGCAATAAGTAGTTCTTTGTCTCGCAAGTCAAAACAGAAAAACTGTTTGTGTGTTGATGTTGGAGATGTTTGTTAAGGAGGGTGAAAGAGCTCTTATTTCTTAAGTAAAGCTCTAATAAACATACTCATACGATTTGGAGTGTTTGTTCTAGATTAAATGAAGTTTTTGTAGTGTATTTTAACAGTTGTTTACATCAGTTTAATGTTGAAGATAAATTTAACTAATTGGATACAAAAGTGTATAACCCTTATGTTTATAACCGGAGTATATATCTCTCAGCATGGTCATAAAAGCAACCTTGAAAAAATTAATTTTTTTTCCCCTTCAGCCAGAGTCTGAAGTAGAAACAGATGAACGTGGATTTAAGCTATATGATGGTCAGTAACTCTGATGCACTGCTTTTGAACATTGTACTGAAATTGTTGTGCTGAGCTTCAACACTTCTTCCACTCCATCCCCTCTCTCTGTTCCCTTCCAAGCAAGGCGGTAAACAAGTGGTTGTTTTAGAGCAATCCTTTGCTCAGTTTCTTTCAGCTCACTGAGATATTTAAGAAAACTTGCTTAACTAGTAAATAGTTTAAGCTAGTGCTTGACCTTTCCTTTTCTCTTTCGGATCTTTTCCTCTGTTTCTTCACTTGTGCCTTGTCTAGTAGCAAATGGTATTGTTCAGTTAAAAGTCTTGGCTTGCAGTACTGGCGTAAGCTTAAGCTCATCACTTGGTAATGGCCTTTTTTTTTTTTGCACTTTCGCTAGTGAGCTCATGGGATATCACTATTGGGTTTTCCAAATCAGTCAAAACTTGGGTCTAGCCTGACATCTTTATTTCATGTCAGATCTCACAAAAAGAACATGTGTTTTTAAGTTAATGATTAATGCTGCCTCAATTTATGCTTAGAGATGTCTAGATCCAGATTGTTTTTAGGGCCCTGTTTTGCGTCAGGTCATATCTACTCATAAACAGTTGCTTGGTTAGTAGCTAACCTCTGTTGATACTTTGTGATCACAAAATGTATTGCTGAGAATACTGGTCAGACCCTTCAGTTGTACCTGAAAACTGGTCATTACCAGCTATGCAGTCTTTGGCTCAACTTCAAGACTTCATGTAGATGAATGTGAAACTGGAGGGATAAAATGGACATTTATTCAAATATCCAGGTTTAATGCTGCTCTTAAAAGCTCTTTAAAGATTTGTTTGCTGTTATGGTATCCAAAAGCTGCCTTATTTCTACCTTTCAGTACTTCCTCGATATGTTCTAGTGTGTCTACAGACAAAAACAGGTGTTACATTGTGTTGTTTTGCTTTGTATGCCATGTTCCTTTAACTCTCTCTGTGCCTGCCTACTGAACCTTGTAAAAACCCAGAGCAAACAAAGCAAAAAATGTTGAGTGTCCATTCCCCCCTCTGACAATGGACAGAAGGGTGGAGGTCTTGGGGTTAGTAAATTTTTACAAGTTTTTTGGAAGCAGATAACAGTCCTTGAAGTTTCTCTCATGACGTGAAAAGCTGTGAATTCAGTTCAGACAATTTTAGGTGCCATAACGTTCGGAGAGACTATACCCAACACAAATGCCCCAATCCTGGTGCAAGCTTTGGTTTCAGGAAATCTTCAGTTGCAAACACAGAACTACTGATATAATCTTTGGGGTAATCCTGTTCCCCTTAATTTAAATTTGTATGTAGATTCTTACTGATTAACATAGGGGTCCCTAAGGGTCTTTTTTTCCCTTTTATTCTTTGTTTTTAAGGGATATTTAACTTTATTTTCATCTAGTACTTGATGCCCTCTATATGGATGAAATGGTGACAAGTATTCGCAATTGGATGAAAAACCCAGCAAGCTCAGGTGTTGTGACGGAAGAGCCACAGAATACATGTGACAATCTGAAAAATGTTTATATTTTGATTGTTGAAGGCTTTCTCCTTTACAACTATGAGTAAGCAGTAATATGTAACCTGGTGAATTAAAAGCTACCCTAAAATGGAAGAGGGAACTAAATATGTTATTATCTTAGGCCACTTAATGAACTGTGGAATAGAAGATATTTTTTGACCCTTCCTTATGAAGAGTGCAAAAGGAGGAGGAGGTAAGATTATTGACTTATTCTTTAAAAAGAGTCACTGTACCCCCTGAACTGAAGTGGTCCTTTCGTACTAGCTTTTCTTCAGTGCTGGCAAAATGTAAGCTGTTAAGATCATCTATCCTCTATTTGTTTGTTTAAGGTTTGTTTTATTTGTTTTTTATTTTAGAGCACATGGTTATTAAAGTATTAAGTGCTTTACAAACCCTAAAAAGAGAATTTGTTGTCCCGATAAATTATTTAATTACCGATTGCATATTTGAGTAAAACAATGTTTAAAATAAGAAATGGTTAAAAAAATACTAAGCAGTCTTATTCTTGGTTAAATAGTTAATTGATTATTATTCTTAGAGTAATGGTGTCCATGTGTGGGTTTAGTGTACGGTTTTGTTCAGACTGTCCATTAATTTTACTGTGGATCTAAACTAGATTATTGAACCAGTATCTGACTTGCCTCCAAATTTGGAGCGATACTGTGTGCTTGGAGTAATATATGTGCACAAAGTCAGAATCTGCTGGCTGAGTGAAGAAATCCTCTATTCAATTGGCTTTGGTTGATACCACTTTTTTGGTTTCTCACCTAAGACTTTAGTGTCCAGAATGGAAGAGTCTAGACTAAACAACTAGTCATTTAAAGCTTGAGAAATCTGTATACCTAATAAAAAGAGAAAAAATAGCTTATTTTGGTAATAGTGTCAATACAGTTTAATTTATCTGTAATACCTTTTAGAATGAAAACCCCCGAACTTTTACCTTAGCTTACATGTGGTTTGATTGGCAGAAATATGTAAGGTAGCAAAAAACAGCAAAAGTTCATCTCACAGATTGAATTAAAACAAAGGAGCCTCCTTGGCTCCAACAAAAATACAGCCAGCCTTTCTCTTTTTATTTTGGATAAAAGCTGTTATTTAACCAGCTGACACTGGAGGAAAACATAAAACTTATATGGGAACGCATATGTATTTTTCTGTAGCACCAGAGTCTATCAGCCAGCAGATACACCAGGGTACTTCGATGGACACGTGTGGCCTATGTATCTGAAATATAAAAATGAATTGGAAGAGAATGCAAGTATGCAAGTTGGTATGGTATCCTTAATTTTAAACTTATAAAATGCTTAATTGTGGCACTTGTGCAGTTTTTGTTGGATTGTGGGGTCTTTCTAAATGGAACAAAATTTTCTTCAAATGTTTTTGTAGCACTTAGATGGTAGGTTTTGACGTTTCTCTTGGTTTTTATTTCAAGGCTATAGGGATTTTGTTTTTGTTATTTAATAACAAAAATTAGGAAGTTAAAAAATAGAAATGTTCTGATCACTAAGTAAGTCCAGTTAAGAAGATAACTTGTTAAGATAACACACATATGTCTAAATAGGAGGCTTCTGAGGTGATAGCTGGTGCACTGGCAGAGTTCTTCAGAACAAAACTGAAATCCTGGTTAAGTCTTGTAATAAGCTGAAGATACTTTCTAGGTGCTGACTGTCCGCGCTACAGTCACCAGTTTTGCATGAGAAGTGTCAAAGCTGGGCCAGCTGTTGGGGCACTGCCACAAGTTCGTGTGATGTTCACGCTTACACAGCTCTTGGGCTACCAGCTTCTGGAGTGGGGGCCAGAGGGAAAGGAAGGGAAGGGAAGTTGGGTGGCTGCTTCATCATTAGCACACTGCTTCTTGCTGTGCAGTAAGGATGAGAACTGCAGTGCTCTTCCTTGACTTGCTCACAGGCCGAAACTGAGGAACCTGAAATTTTCTACTTCACAGAAACCTTTTTGCCAAATTATTCCATTGCTCCACTGTCCTCACATTATTACCATTACCCTTATGGAGAATTTTATACCACAAAAAAAAGTAAATTAATTATTAACTAGAATACTTTTCCATTATGTTGTTTTTTAACATGTAAAACAAGTTTGGGGAAGAAGAAAAGGGGAGGTGCTGTTCTTGGTTTTAATTTTTTTCTTCTCTTCTGATGGCATCTATAGGGATACTGAAAACTGCCATTTGCCATTACAGATAGCTGGCGTAGAACTCATGAACACTTTTTCTTTTTTCTTCCTCAGATTATTTGGATGGAACAAAATCCCAAGAGGAGCTTTTATCCTATGTGTATAGTGATATAATACAGGAATTAAACAAGCTGAGGGAAGAAAGTAAGTAATGTTACTAGAAATTGAATCTGTGTATCCCATTCCATGTTAACAAGAAGCTAATACTTTTATTTGAAAACACTACAAGAATTATATAGGTCTATATTTCTTTATGTGCTGCAGTACCATTTTTGCTCATTACTCCTGAGTCAATTTCAGTTAAAACTGTGAGTTCCTTGAAATGGGATGTTCTAAGATCATAGTTGAATCCACTGTTACTTAATGATAAAGTAGTAACAAAAAAGGGGGAAGAGAATGACTATGGGATAAAATATCAATGAAAACAAATGTGTTGGTGGAATTACTTTCTAGTATACAGTGATGTCACTTGCAAACACTACAGGTTGGATATGTACTTTGTATTTATTTTAGATCAGCAGGTCACAGCATGATAACGTAGAAAGCCTGGGTTCCATTTGATACAAATTGAAAACACCAAGACTATCATACATGGCAAGCCAACCAACTGAGCAAATGCTGTGTGTATGACCATAATGGTACTTCATATAACACAAGAGTTTTTGTAAGTAATTATTAACTTTCTCTCGGGTATGGAGACAGAGACTCCGTTTAGGAGTATGAACAGTGCGTTCTTTAAAATTCCTTTAATCAGTCCTGCTTTGGCTGAGCTTTAATTCTGGTTGAATGTGTACATTTTAAAGGACATGAAGATCTTTGTGCACAACACTAAACCATAAAGATGCACTTCTGTTGGATTAATAAGCATACCTGAACATGGATGATTGCAATTTGAATTGATCATATAGGAATGACAGTGATTGCCTCTAATATTTTTTGGAGCTTATTATCACTGATAAACGTGCTTAGAGAAACTAGCTGTGTAAGTTTATGTAAGTTGTTACGCTTCTTATTCAGTAACTGATTGAATAGATCGCAGCTAAACTTATTTAGACTTGCTAAATACCTCTCTGGTGTTTGCACAGTAATTTTTATGTTGTGTATTGTTTAGAGCAGTTGGGAATAGGTGTTAAGAAAATGAAAACAAACCTGAAGAGGACTCAGATTGTTGGAAAAAGATGGGGGAATAAGATGTAGAGAATGGGGATACATCATTAACAAGATATAGTACATATATTGTGCAGAGACTGACTGGGATGGCACAGACTACCAGACAATAAATCCATGCTTCAGGGAGGACGAAGAAAGAAATAATTGTTATTAATATTTATCGCTCACATTGAAAGTGAAATGAAACTGAAAGGTTGTGAATGAAATGTTCAAAAAGCAGGAATGCTGAACAAATGCGAAAGTTTTGTTATAGAATTTTTGTATATATATTTACGCAAACTAGGAAATTGGGAAATTGGATCATATTTTGTTGCTGAATAAGTAATGTCTTAACTCTTATATTTTCTAGACAATAGGATACATTTTTATCAGCCAGAATAAAAATAAAGCTACAGACATGGAAAGCAAAGGATGGATTGTATTACTTGATATGTGACAGCTGAACTAGTCAGTGATTGAAATGTAATACTTTATTGTAAAAGTCCTAAATCTATGTATAAGAAAAAGATGTTATCAGATTACAGCTGTGTTTAGCTGTGTTTAAAACAAAGTGCTTCCAAATATAATTTTGAATTATTATTTTGCACTAAAATTACTTCATCTTGCATTTGCTTATATGCTGTGATGTACTGTCTCACTTTAAACTGTATTTTTGTTTTTATTTCCCTTTGGAAAGGGTACAACAGCAAGAGATTAGCTAAGGCATGGAATGGTTGTGGTGTTCTGATCTTGGCTAGCCACCAAAACTGCTCTATTACTTCCCCCTCCTCAACTAGAGAGGGGAAAAAAGCCAATGAATTACTCATGTGTCAAGATAAAGACAGGAAGATCACTCAGCAGTTAGTCACATACAATCAAAACAGACATGGTTTGGGGAAATTATTTTAATTTACTGGCAATAAAATCAGAGATAATGAGAAAAAAGAACAAATCATAAAACACCTTCCCCCCACCCCTCCCTTCTTTCTGGGCTTGACTTCTCACACAAATTCCCTATGTCCTGTCTCCCAGCAGCACAGGTGGATGGGGATTCTGTTGCTCCTTCCTCCTCACAGTCTTCTGCTGCCCCAGAGTGGGGTCCCTCCCACAGGGAGAGTCTGCCACTTCCACCTGCTCTGCATGGCGATTCAGAAGAGGGAATGAACAATGGTATCGCCTGACTTTGCAGATGGTACCAGGCATTCTCAAGTAGTCCAACACTGGTGCCGTGGCAAGGAGCTCAGTTTTGTCAGATCCTCCTATGGGGAAAAATGGTAGATGAGCTCCAGTACAGATCTATGCATTTGTGGTGTAAATCATTATTGGAATATACATGGTACTGAACTGCTGCTTCAGCAACTTGTAATAGGAGCTCAGGGCATAGATCTTTCACAATTCTTCTGACACTGTGCCACAGTTTGGAGCTGCATTAAATTTTTTTTATTTATTTTTTTTTACAAACAAAACTGGTGGTCCTGCTCTGCTCCTGTATAAGACCAGTGGATGATGTTTTCAGAGCTGGGCAGTTCTGGTTTCTACATTTAGAGGGAGTCCATGGTGGAGTTAAAGAAGGGCAACTAAATGTGAACGGAATGGAGAAGCTGCTTTGCAAGGAGAGACTGAAAATGGTGAGACCACTCACTGTGGAGAGGAGAAGACCAATGGGAAAATTGACCATTGTTTACAACGTCTTGAAAGGTGTGAGTCAAGTGGATGCAGAACTAGTATTCACCAAATTTTACAAATACTAGTCTGGGGGGCACTTCCTCATTTGAAACAGATTGACCAATTATATTAAGGTGATATTTCATACGGATAGAGATGATACTTTATGCAGCAGACACTGACCTTCTGAGATGTAATGCCAAGGGTGGCAGACAGTACCAGCAAGTTCAAAAGGGATCCAGAAGATTCATTGACACTTTACCGATAAGAAGTAGTAAAAGAAGCAAGCAGGGCTATATCATGGATGGACTGTAGAAACTGACCAGACGCACCTGGGGTGCCTAAATTATGTGCTTTTGCCGGTTGCTGCAGCAACTCGACGGGAAAAGATAATGAACTCTTCTGAGTTCACACAGCAGGGACGGGCACCACGCCACGAGCAGTGTCCCCTGTGACACCAACCAGCTCGGGAGCGCGGAGCGCTCTGCCAGGGCTCTGCTCCCAGTGCCTGTGACACCGGCTCGGGAGCGCGGACAGGGCTCTGCTCCCAGTGCCTGTGACACCGGCTCGGGAGCGCGGACGGGCTCTGCTCCCTGTGACACCGGCTCGGGAGCGCGGACAGGCTCTGCTCCCCATCCCCTGTGACACCGGCTCGGGAGCGCGGACGGGCTCTGCTCCCCATCCCCTGTGACCCCGGCTCGGGAGCGCGGACGGGCTCTGCTCCCCATCCCCTGTGACCCCGGCTCGGGAGCGCGGACGGGCGCTGCTCCCGGTCCCCTGTGACA
>VZTG01005545.1:994302-1014990 GCA_013397845.1 Melanocharis versteri | reverse complement strand
GCCAGGGCGGTGGAGGAGGAGGAACGTCTGGAACGGGAGCATTTTCGGAGGATCATCAACGCTTTCCGCTATTACGGGTAATTGCGGCCTGCCCCCTGGGCGTGGGGCCCTGCGGGGTCCCTCCGGCCTCCGGAGCGCTCGCAGCCGCCCCGCGGCCCCGGGCGGGGCGCTCTCGGTGCGGGGGGCGCGGCCGCTCCCGCGCCGCGCTCCGTGCTGGGGGCGGGCGGCGGAACCCCGGGCCGGCAGAGGACTTGTGCACCGCTTTCCTGTCGGGGTGCGGCCACCGTCGCTTTGATGTCTGTCAGTTCGAAAGCGTGAAAGAAAACATCAAACCTGAAAAGGGGGTCTTGAGGTCTCTTAGGAGATAGAATGCTCTAAGACACTGTAAAGCCTTCAAAACAATAGTATGTCCTGCTGGCAAAGAAATGCAAAATGGTGTTTCGATTATGGGTGGAAATCCTTGAAAAACATTTTACTTTGCAGAAGAGATAAGACTTCTTGCTAGGGCTAATGCATGCCATTTTTTATAACGTCTGTTGAGTCAGAAGAGGGTTTGCTGGCTCCGTGGGAATGAGCCGGCGGTGGTGGGGACACTTAGTTTTAGGACTGAATCCATTGAATAGACGAGGAAGCAAGTTACTCTCATTCAGGGTAGTGGAGACCGGCTGGAAAAGTCCAGCCCTCTTCCGTGTTTTGGTAAACCGTTTCCTGTTTCTAGGTTTGGAAAGCAGGTTTGTACTTCAGCTGATGAAGCCCCGTCATGTGACTCATTACTGTGTGCTGGAGCCTTTTTTGTCAATTTAACACAAACATGATATTTATATGGTAGTGAGCTTCGTGGTAGGAATGGGTGATATTTATATAATTTCTTCTGTTTGAGATTTTTCTATCTTGAGTTTCATTTGTCTTCCAGGATTAGTGTTTGAGCGGGAGGTTGGTCTGAGTGACTCCTCGATGTCTCTTCCAAAGTGAATTTTCTAATTCAGTGTGGACATAGTTAGAAGTATCTAATGCTGATTGCTACTAATGCAATTCTGACCTGTAATTTATTTATATTAGTGGTATAATTGTACCCTCAGGCCTTAGAAGCTGGGAGTATCTTTCTCAGCCTGCTGCTGAACTGTGGCATTGGGTTGATTTTGAATGCTTGTTGCAGTAAACACATAAGAAAATGATATGACTCGAATTTCCAGTATAGAAATTTGGTGAAATTATCTCTGTCTCAAAGAAATAATTCGAAGTTTAGGTGAAATTACATATCTTGATGCTTAATAATTGGAATTTTTGATTACTCATACAGATATTTCCTATTAACTTGGAAACATCTGTATGACTTAGGCAGCAACACACTTTCAGATGAGTCCAGATCTTGTTCTTGTCTTCTTTAAATAAACAGAGATAACTTTGTTGTTTGTAGTTTTTGTGATCTCAGTGAATTATTCGTTCTGCTAGGTGGTTGCAATTTAGCGTAAAAGGGTAGAGAATTAGGTTCAAAGGGTTTTTTTCCTGATAAAACTTTCAGGAAGATGTTGTTGAGCTGAGCT
The DNA here is from genome assembly GCA_013397845.1 of Melanocharis versteri. NCBI lineage: Eukaryota > Metazoa > Chordata > Aves > Passeriformes > Melanocharitidae > Melanocharis > Melanocharis versteri. The sequence goes on along the minus strand of VZTG01005545.1, from coordinate 1,013,446 downwards.
GATGTGCTTTATGTAGAGCATCAATTTATTTTTTCTCTTGTTGCTTTCTGTTTCTTGTCCTTGAATGTAATTTTAAACCAGTGTAGCTATTGCAGTGAACAAGCCCTTCTCAGTAACACGTGAATGAGATATTACCTGGTCAAATTTCCAGACTGAGGTTGTAACTAAAATGCCAGCAATTGCAGCTGTCTCTTATAATGGCTGGTTATCTCAGCTTTGTGCTGCTGTATGCTGACACAAGACTTGGGAAACTTCAGTATGACTTGACCAGCTAAAATCATTTGGTGGTCAAAAGGGTCAGTATCTCTTACTGAATTCTCTCTCTAGAGTCATCATGACTGTTCTTAGCAACTATACTTCTGTCAGTTTAGACAGAAATAAAATCCAGCAAACTCTAGCAAAATCTTGAAAGAGTCACCATTTTTATGAAACTTTTATCCTGGAGAAGTGGAAAATTATTTTTAGCTTGCATCAGTCACATGATCATGTTCATGGTACTTATGAGGAATATGCTGTTAACAGAAGGTAGGTTAGTATCTTAGTGTGGCTGCCAGAACTCTGGTGTGCTCCAGCTGAGACTTTTACAGTTCTCCCAAAAGCAGTGGATTTTGAGTATCCCAGTTCCCACTCCACATCTTGTTATTTCTGTAACCAAAGCTTACCACTTCATTCAAATTAATTGAGTTTAAATTGGACTTGTGAAACAAACTCAGGAGATGGTTGGTTGATAAATTGCATAGATCCATGTGTTGAGGTAGTGATCACCTGCTCTAGAAATGAGTGGCTGATGATGAATATGTAAGGAGGAGAGTCTTCTTAAACTGGAATGTGTTAAAAAGAGTGGTAATGTAGAAATAGAGCTTAAAAAAATATTGCCTAAAAAATTCTAGAAAACTTGTTCTCTGGTAAAGAACTACGAAGTCTGGTCACTTTCTGTGTATAAAAAAAAGAATAATTGTAATTGGAATAGCTTAGAGTGAATTATTTCCATGTGTGTATATTGCTTCTAAATATTTAAAACTTTTGCTTTTTAGAACGAATATGCATGAACGAGTGAACAGAACAGAGAGGCAGTTTAAGTCTCTCCCAGCTAACCAACAGAATCTTCTCCCTCAATTTCTTCCTCACCTTGACAAGATTCGGAAGTGCATTGATCATAATCAAGAAATACTACAAACCATTGTGAATGACTGTGTTCATATGTTTGAAAATAAAGAATATGGAGAAGATGTATGTTAAAACGGACTTTCTTCTTGCTCTAAAATTAAGTTCTGTATGCTTTGGGATTTTCTGCATTTGTTTTTCACACCTCTCGCTTTCTTTTCTTTTGCCTTCCTTGTTTTATCATACCTGTTTGCTCAGACTTTTCTCACTCTTGTCTTTCACATTTTGCAGAGCTGATGCTTAATGAAGCTGTTAGTTAGTTTTATTAGTTACACTTATGAAAACTAACTGTGAGTCTGGCAAATTATTGTAAAAAGGCATTTTTCACTCCAGAGTTCTAGCTTTACCCTGGTTACAGCTTAAAGTTATTTTTTCTGTTAACTATATAGAATGTAAGTGATATTGTTTGTCTTACTGTAGGTTCTTATATGTTACAGCGTTGTAAATAGGTTACAATTCTAGATAGGCCAAGTTTTTTAAATGTTGTTATTTGTAAACACTTTTTTACTACTTGACCTACTTTCTATCAAAAGAAATGACACCAAGACTTAAAGGACTGACAGCGATGGAAACTGAAGTTCTCCTTGGATACAGGCAAGATAATGGGCAGGTAATGGGCAGCTCTAATGTGAGCTTCTCAACTTTGCCTTATCAGTATCTGAAGGGATCCTTTTTTCAGGGTAAGCAGTTCTGCCTCTGCACTAGCTAAGCCCTGATCCTTTCCTGAATAAGGACTACTAAGTGTGCCTTGCTATGCTTTTTTTTTTTGATGTGGAAACTGGACTCTTGGATGCCAAACAGAGACCAGCAAACTCAGTTTGTTTCGGATATTAAGGTGGATGTAAGCCCAGGTCCCAAGAGTGAAAGGAAGGTGCTTTGTCAGCTGGTACTCCCAGCAGCTCTTGCAGCATGGCTTTTTTTCTCTTCATAACTTTATTTTTTTCCCCTCAAGACCCCAGATACTTGGTATGTTTTCCACTAATTTTTTTTTTCTCTCCACTTTATTCAGGGAAGTGGGAAGATTACACCAGCTTCAACATTTGACATGGATAAGTTAAAGTCCACATTGAAACAATTTGTGAGAGACTGGAGTGAAGAGGGAAAGTCTGAGAGAGATTCCTGCTACCAGCCAATTATTAGTGAAATTCTAAAGAACTTTCCAAAAGAAAGATGGTAATAGTGTCTTAAAACTTATATTTATGTGCACTTGCGCTGTTGCACAAATCTAAAAAAGTTTTTATGGAGTAATGAAAAGCTTGGTTTCAAAAATAGAGAATGCTTTGTGAAATCAGTGGAATTTATTTTTCAATCAAGAAAGTTTTTATTTCTAATACAAGATGTTGGAAAGGAGTATAATCATAAGCTTCACAAAGTAATACCAGGTAATCCAGCAATAATTTTGTTGTTGTTCTGCAGCTGGATGTAACAATATATGTAAACCTTTCAAGTAAGAGACTTCAGAAAGTTAACTCAGTTGTGCTTAGTGAGGTAAAGTTTACAGGTTAGCAGATTCTCAGAGTGTGTCTGTTGCAGATGAAAGGAAGGACTCTGTGACAGCAGAAGTAAGACTTTGGCCCTTCATGATGGAAGGAGGGAGGAAGACTTAACCTCTAGTGCAGTTGCACTTAGTTGCACTAAGAATTTGCTCTGAAAATAGTAAATGCTAACCTTCAGACAGCTGTTCTAAGGCAATTCTTGAAAAAGCTTCGTTGCACACATGAGAGTAATTTTGTAAGTATTGGCTTGTTAACAGTGCCAAAATAGGCATTGATGCAGGGGTTTTATGTAATTTAGGTAGAAGGATACTGGTAAAGTCCCAGAAGGTTATAGTGCTGTAAGAATTCCTGTTTATTGGTTCTGTCAGTTAATCAACCCAGTCATCTTAAAATGCATTTTAGTTTAAACGTAGTAGTCTTACAGGGGGAAAATTTGAAAACTTTCTATTCGTAACTGTAACTGGCCACTACTTAGGTTTGATATAGCAGGGTGTTATTGTGGTGTTTTTTCTCTCAGTAGTTGTTAATAATGCACTTGTACAAATTTGAAAAGTCTCTTCCACTGGCCATCAATTAGTTTCATTAGTAAGGACCATTTGTGGTGGCAGAACATGGAGTATACGTGGTGTGTGTTTTGCCTTGAACTGGCTTACCTAAAGACACATACACCTTTAAAAATGTTTTATCTGAAAGTGAACTTTCTGCAATTTTAATAGTGCTAATAGTGTCCTACATAAGATAAAAAATGAATTAAATACTGTAGGTATACCTCTGATCTGTAGGAAAACTCGTGGTTGGTTTTGCAAGTAATCATTCTAATCTCCAGAGTAACAATTCAGCCTTTTCTCTTGTATGCTAGCTAATGGATTTTGGTTATGGGAGAGGTAGCTTATGTCAGATCTTAAGAGATAACATGTCTGAGGCTGGAAAACCTTGATTTTTACATTGGTCATCAATGAACTCTATTTCAAAACTTCCAGTTGATACTTGGAAGCAACATGTGGTAACAGATGGGGTGAACCTGAAGTTCAGCTTTGTGCTTCTTTACAGGGAATTCTTGTGGTTGTTGTCAGACCAAGCTAAGGTGTCAGAGCATAGGTCCCTATTGTAGCTCTGAAGTACCATTTGAGTTTTATTTTGTCTCCGCTGAAATCTCAATACATCACTGTATGGATCAAACATCTCTACTATAAGTCTGAGTTTGTCAAACAGCATTTTTTAAATTTTAAAATGTGTATTACTTATATTATCATTGTGGAGCTGTTGTAGCACTTAGGTAAAACCTCTGTTGTTAGCTACTGTGTCAGCTCACTCTTTTTTCTGGGTGGCTGAAGGCTCTCCTGGTTAGGTGTACTTACCTTTTGAGGTAAGTAGCAGAGTTGTATACTATCAAGCTTAACTGGCAGTGCAACTTCAGCCTTGTGCAAGAAGTAACTTCCCTGGCAGGGTTTGCTAGTCTGGTCAGTCTGGGGTTTTTATACGAATTTTATACTAACTCTTCACTCTCCAGTGACAGAACCTGAGGGAATGGCATGAAGCTGAGTTGGGTGAGGTTTAGGCTGAGTATCAGGAAAAGGTTCTTCAGCCAGAGGGTGGTTGAGCAGTGGAACAGGCTCTTCAGTGAGGTGGTCACAGCACCAAGCCTGTCTGAGTTCTAGAAGTGTTTGGCCGATATTTTTAGGCACATGGTGTGACTCTTGGAGTGTCCTGCATAGGGCCAGGAGTTGGACTGTCTTGCTCTGACAGGTCTCCTAGTTCGGAATGTTCTATGATTTCATGATATTGGAGTGGAACAGTTGTTTCAGTTTGAAGGGATTGACAGGGCCTGAACTGACCACAGCGGAGTTACTCTGCCTGTTATTTATAGTGGGAGAGGACTGACCATGGACTCTTAATATGTGAAAGAAAACAGCCTGTAGGTGAACCTTAGAGTGCAGCTTTAGAGTTTCCTTTTGTAGCACAGAGCACTGAAGTCTCCTGAAAGGATGAAATGAAAGTGCTAGAGAAAAACTGCACTGGGTGATGAAAACGACTTTTTCTAAACGTATTTTGTATTGAAAATTATAAATATTTTAAATTTGAAACTGTCAGTGCAAGGCACCTTTTACTTTGTGAAAGGAATTGCAGTACTCGTCAAATTTGTAATAATGGAATGGTACATTCAGTTTCTCGTTAACATAATCTGTTAATGTTATTAATTCCATGCGTTGGAATCGTGAAAAAGGAGTTTAAATTTTTGAAACTTCTGATGTATGTTTGACTCTGTGCATGCACACTTTGTAGCATTGGTGTTTGCAAGATTGACACGTAGTGTGGGTTCAGTTGGTATGTAAACAGTAGGAAAAGCAGTGAACTGTTGTATATGCTTGCTCTTCGGGAAGTAGAAGAAGTACAGGCAATGGTTGAAAGCAGTTGTAAATCAGAATAGTTATTCAGTAGGTGCTACTGTTACGTGTTTCAGTCTAGTCTTCTGATAAGGCTGTCATCTAAAATTAAATGGCAAAAGCTGTTCCTACCTCTTACTCTTTCTGCATAGCACCTTAACACAGAATCTGTGAGCAGGATCAACAAAGCAGTTTTAAGTAAATCCCATGAGATCAGGTCTTCCTGAAGAACTGATAGATTTCTTGCATTATTCATGTTGGAATTTAATTGTGTTTCAGCTCCCAGGAGCTCTGTAATATTTAAGTGTCTTGGATTTCTTGGATTAGAATGAACCTACTTGCTGTAGGAAAATACAGTAAAACATAGATACATTTTTATTTCTTGATCAGTGTATTTATTGAAGCATTTTTATGGGGAAATATTTAAGTTGAAAATTAAATAAGCATATTCATAAATCTTTTTTTTAATTCCCCTTTTTTCAGTCATCTTGGTTTCCTTTCACTTCTAGTGTTACTCTTCCTGCTTAGGTGAAATGATGTAAAGATCATCAGCTTCTTGTCCAAAATAAATCTATGAAATAATTAACTTTTTTGTTAATTATCATTCCATGGCCAAAACCAATATACTTAGGTATTTTTTCCAGTTTTCTCATAAAATAGGCCTCTGGGATGAACTATAACTTGAAATTCATCTGTGTCATTCTGTCCGGCAATCAGATGTATTTTCGAAGATGCTGACAGAGCAGCCCAAAAGAAATCACCAGAACTTATTTTCCTTTTTATTAGTCCTGAGACCAAGCTTGACTATGCTTCTTGACTGTGCTCAGTCACATTTATAGTGGAGTTGAAATTTCTGCTTTATTTGAATTTTATTTGACTTTATATGAAATACATCTGTCCTTGCAGGTCTTTGTGCTTAGCCTAAACTTTGCTTTAAACATTGGATTTAAGAGCAAATATATTGTCAGTGTTACTGCATCACTGAGTGCTTTGCAGATCTTTAAATGAAAGTATATGAAACTTAGCTGCCAAGTTTGGAGAAGAATTGCTCTTCAAATGGTAGTGATATTTAGCATTTGTCTTTAAAAAAAAAAAATCTCTGACAATGCGATTGAAATAAAATAATGAAATATGGGATGCTAAAAATTGGATCTGTTTACGACCTAAATTTATAGACCTTATAAACACTAGGAAAGGAGTCCCACAGTGTGTTCCTATGCTGATATTTCCACTGATCAGAAGCCCATCTCAAAGTGAGATGGGTATTTATTACTTAATTTGATAAATTGAGCTGCGGTGTTTAGTTTATGAAAATGAGGTTTGTGTTTTGATCAGACACTCTTTTTATTACAACACAGTAGACATGAAATAAGCCTCTAATTTTATAATGTTTAATTTTCCCCTTTTAAAAAGGACATCTTTAAAAAAGGTTAAAATCTTCATTAATATCAATAGTCTTCTAAAAGCTGAAAATATATCACAGTGAAACATGCAGTGTGAAAAGGGCATGGCAGATTGGTTTCTGGTATTTCTCCACTGTATTTTTTAAGAGACTTCTGCAGTTTCAGTAGTTGATCTGAATGGTACCGTGCAGCTCTCTTCTCTGCTGCTTGGCCAGCACCTTTCCCCACAGCTGTGAGATTAATAGGCTGATGTTAGTTCCCTCTTGGCCCGCGAGTACTCAGTGGGTACTTGTTGGATACTCATTTGTGTTCCTAACCGCTGCTGGATGTGTGTCCTAGAAACCCTGCTGTTGCTGGCTTGTTCAAGGCTAGTTTTTGTTGTGGATCATGTTGGGTTATTATGTTACCACAGTTATTGTTTTTTTCTTTTTTAGTTAACTTTGTAACTGTTGCAATCACATGCCCACCAGAGAAAAGCATGTTTTTCTAGCCTCATGGAAGACTGTAGCCATTAAAAAAGCAGTTTCTGTGCAATTAAAGATTTTAAGCCATTATAAGGATTTAAAACGTGACATAATTCTTAAACAGTTTGTCACAAACAATTCTTTTTAAGTCTTGAAAAAGGCGTTTTACTTTTTTTTCTAATAAGGGGACACTATCAACAGTCACAACTTGTGCAGTAAATTTGCCACATACCTAATTTCTTGGACTGTAAATTCAGAAAGATGCTCTTGGAAGATTAGTGTCAATGTCAGTGGACTTATATTTGATTATATTGTATTTTATTAGCTCTGCTCTGTTGCTGAAATGAAGTTGGTGGCCAAGAGCGTTCTCCGTCAACTGATATGAAGAGTAGTGGTAGAAATTAAATTGCTAACAGATTTCCAGATTTTAATCCCTTAATAAAGGTGCAAATGAAAGTGTCATTTAGTCCTCACTAGAAAAAGAGAATAGAAAACTATTATCTAAGAGAGGATTGGGGAAGTTAGTTTAGAAGTATAAAAACTTTATATTGTGATTGAAAAGATATGAGACAACATCACTTGACTGTAAGAGGTTTTATCTTGTTTCAAGGTGCATAAAGGTGCAGATTTCAAAATGCAAACATGCCTGCGTATCTATTAGTTACCAGTTTACTTTAAGAAAAGACTTCTCTTCTAATCAGTTTGTTGTAATCTTGAAAGTGGCTTATGGCTTATCACCCTATTTATTATAGAAGTGTCCACATGGGGGTGCTAAAATCTGTGTAGAGCTAGTCTAAATATTTCGTAAATAAAGTGAAGTTGTAATGAAATGGAGAAGTAGATTAGGTTCAAAAATACATTTGGAATAATGGTGTACCATTATGAATAGAAAAGCTGTAAGATAGAAGCTTTTCTAGCTTCTACCAGAAAGCACATTTTCTTCTTCCTTCTCCTTAGTTCCCTGTTTTCAGAAATTTCATATTGAGCATGTAGTTTTCTCCTGAATTTTTTTTTTTTAATACAGTGCTGTGGCTAGCTTTCTTCTGGTTTCCCCTGTAGAAGAGAGGTAATGAGAATCATTGCTTCCCAGGAGTGCTCTTAGGTAATAACAAAGTCTTGATTTCCAGCTTCTTGTTAAGTCAGAAAAAGAACCTGGACGTATAATGGAATGGAAATGAATGGAATGATTTTCCATTTGGGAGACTTCACTAACTAGATGATCAAATCGAAACTCAAAAGGCACTGTTAAAACTGCTTTGTTTGATTGTGTAGCCTTTAGAAAAGAATAGTACTTCCTTTTGGTTTGAGTAATAGCATTCAGAAATGTACAGCTTTTAGGATTTGTGTAACTCCTTTAATGATCTTCATGCTTGTGCAGCATCCTTACTCTTTCAAACCGTTTTTGGCATTCTGAATGAATTTTTAAGCAGTCAAAGGCTTTGTGTTCTGGTGTCTTTTATCCTGTGGAACTGCTGGTTGTGGTCTCCTTCATGTACTTGCATATAAATTGGTAGATGTATTTTTTGTCTCTGAAGGTGATATGCAAAACAATGTGGGGAGGTGTATGCATGTTCATACTTCTTTTTTTGGTGTATGAAATCGTGAACTCTTGAAGTCTTGTTTATGACTGGAAACCGAAAAATTATTTCTTTTTAGATTAAGTATCTTCAGTTTAGCATGGGAGTGGTTTCTGTTTTATGAGTGAATTTTTGATTGCATTGTGGTGGAAGTCTGATGGTTAGAATATGTCTGTATTGCCTTTTCTGCCTCAAAGAGGAGCGGATTTTGAGATTCTTAGTTGTATTTATTAGTTGCTGCACTTGGGAAGATTTTTCTAAATATTTCAATAAACACACTGCTGGATGTTTTCTGGTTGTATTCAACTTGTGCCTTGTTATAGGTAAATGGTTAGAGAGTTGCAATGTTCTTTGATTTAGGAAATATGTCTCTTAGAGTACTTCAAGGACACCAGTGAGTGGCATATGAAGAACCCACTGTTGCTGAAACAGTCACTCTTCAGGGTTTTTACATTCTGAATTGTTCATCAGATTATGGAGGTTTTATGTTTTTGCTTCTCAGGTCAAAATACTTGGTTTTTTTGGTTGTATTTTACTTGCAAGGTAACAAAAAATATGTCTAGAATGCTTTCTGATTATAAGTGGGGCTTAAAGAAAAATGCATTGTGCTATATAACAATATTCTTCAATTCACTTGAGAAATTTTTGTAGAGAATTAACTGTAGAAGTTTTAAGGAAAACAAATTGTGTATAGTACCTGTGCTCTGTATTCTGAATGAGGGTTGTATATGTTCTTTTGAGTAATTTCTGTGAATTATTTTGACTGTACAGTTAACCAGTCTGATTAGAACAGGCTCAGTTTCCATTTAAAAGTGAAGTCATACAGGAAGTATAATACAGTATCTAAGTATATGGTGGGAAGAATGTTTGGCTGGACCTCTAAGTTGTGTTAAGGGGTATCAGATAAAGACTTAACTATTATTTTTGTTCTGTTGCAGGGATTTCTCCAAAGTTAATATCCTGGTACCTGGTGCTGGGCTAGGTAGATTGGCGTGGGAAATAGCTATGCTCGGTTATGCTTGCCAAGGAAATGAATGGAGCCTCTTTATGCTCTTTTCTTCTAACTTTGTACTCAACAGGTATATAGCTTATGTTTTACTTGCTGAATAAAACCTAGAGAGGCAAAATTATAAATGAGAGAAGTCTGAATATATAAATCTCACAATAACAGATTTATAAGTCATACTACAAGACACGCATACTCATTTTTTAGAATGCTTTAATGAAAAAAGTCTTAGGGATAAATGGAGAAGGAAGTATTGAATCTGAATCACTACAATTACAGGAAGTGTGGTTTTTAAGTTGTGAGATTTAAAATTTCTAAATTGTTCAACGGATTTTCTGCAAAATTTTGATCAGGTTTTAAGATTTATTTTGCATGTGTTTCTGTAAAATGGACACCTATCTTACTATTACTGAATATGGGCTAGTAAATATGTCTATGGTATTTAGTGGTGATGATTATTAACAGAAGATACCTGATAAAAAAAAAATTATCACATTCCATACTAAAATTTTTGGCACTGTTTTGACAAGAAAAGCAGTCATTGAAGCGTGCTGAGCAAGAGGCTAAAATAAGAGTTAATAGTTCCACAATTATGCTTAGATAATAAATTTAAATGTAGTAAATTTCATGTTACAGGTTTTACTTAAAATGACATTTGTCTATTTGGTATTCTGCCACTTGCATTGGAAATTACTGTTTTCAAAATGACCTTGTTAGAGAAGAAAAAAGGCAGCGCATACAACTGTTCTTTTAAGAAAGAGAGTGGGAAGGCTACAGGTGGGCAAGTATTGAAGGAGGTCTGGGGGTTGTTTTTTTGGGGGAGGGAATCAGTGCCAAGTTCATAGAGGCAGAATTTGACACTTCATTCATCAGTCTGAAATGATACACCTTTGCTGAAAATACCTGAACTATTGGCTTTTTTTCTGTATTACCATGATGTTTTGGAGACTGTTTATAGACTGATTGTCCACAGTGCACTGTGATGCTCTTACATCTCTTACAGCTTACTGTTCAAAAACAAGGGGAAAACACTGAACGATGCCTGCTGCATATCTGTGTGTAGCAGTAGTGCTCTGTGTGATGATAATAGGTGTTTACTGAAGGTTCATTTGTTCTTTTTTTCCTGCATTATTCTCAAGTGACTCATTTGGTGGTGAAATTGTATATTACAATTGATCTGATTGATGCCTTTTAGCTACTGAAAGGAAGCCACATTCCTCTCATGCATTGGAACTTCAAAGCAGCATAAAAGCATTCATTTCCCACCTTTGGGAGCACTGCTCATCTGTCACAGAGGTTAGTTAACTTCATCCCTGCCCTCTGATGACATGCTTCCTTAAATAGAGAGTCTTTGGCCTATCTGTGAAATTATCCTGAAGATTCATGCTTTGCTAACAATAGTAATTTTAGCATCTAATGCTCATGTAGTGTTTCCTGTTTATGTAAGATATTTAGCAAAGAGGTGTATATTTGTTAAACTCTCTAACAGTATGAGATTTTGGACAGCAAAATGGAGTGTTGTGCAACTGCTGTAATCTTCATCTTTGCTGGACAAGTTATCAGTTATATTCACTTGTTAGCATGGAAGAGAATACTGCTAGCATGACTCTGAGCGGCAGTCAATTTAGTTGAAGTCCAAGCATTCCTTTCTGCCAAATGTAATTGTGGGCTTGATGTGTCTGTTATGAAGGTTTTAGGGGCTTGGAGATTGTTTCAGTTTAGTCTCAAGTGGCTGTTCACAGTTAGCCTTCTGAAATGCACATTTGCTTTTCTGAAACTGGAAGAAACAGCAGTGATCAATATAAGCTGAAGATAACACCTAAAGAAGAGTGGTCAGAAAAAAGAATTTGGCAATTAGTTTTTAACTGTAGTCTCAATTTAATTTGTACTTGTTTTTACTTGATAAAAACATAAGGATTTTGGTCATACGTGCTTACAGTTTTACAGCTTGCAGCTTTACCTTCTTTCTCTGACAGTGGTTTATATTTGGGAAGAGAAAGTACTGTTTTGAATGTCAGGCATTGCTACAGTAGGGTCCTAGATAGTATACTGGCTTAATATTTCTGTGTGCAAAGTGGTATTTGCTGATTTTCACACGTTTTAAAAAAACCTTTCATATCTCTGAAATAGTGAACTTTTGTTACAGTGGATAAAGTTGCATGCTGTGGTATATAGAGTGTGTGTCATGGTGTAACTGTGGTCACTGTAAATATCTGAAATTATTTAGAGTTTGTTATTCTGTTGAGGAAACTCTTAATTTGAGAATAAAGTGACCCTAGACTAGTTGAGCTGCAGTGGCTCCAGGCCTGGTTCAGTCCTTGTACGGGAAATTCTGTTTTCCCTTGAATGCATAAGGTTCTTACATGGTGTGTTTTTCTTTTTTACTTTCTGAAAAGAATATAATTTTAGATAAATCTTGACACTTGGAGAAGACTGCTAGTTGTGTTTGTTGCATGTTCATGAATGCCTTAGGATGAAAACAGTTATATTTTTATCTGTAAACCAGTGGTGAGAAGTGAGAATTGACCTACCCATTTTTTCCAAAACTGTCTTTTCAGCTGAATGTTGAACAGTGAATAACCTGCCCCTATGGAAAATAATGAAGTGTGTCGCACTTAAGTATGTTAGATTTTTATAATAGAACATATATTACACATCTTTTGTTGTAAGAATGGAATTGCCAAGGACTGGAGTACTTGGTTTTAAAGTAAAAATTGTCAAAACTGGAAATACAGATTTTCAAGCTTGTATATGAAAAGGGATTGCTATTTTCTATTAAATTGGAACTGTTTCAAAGTCTGTGTGAACATGAACTCCTTTCTAATCTTTTTTTTTTTACTGCTGTTGTAGCAGTTAGGGGGCTTTTTTGTTGTTTCGTTTTGAGTTTGCTTTTTTTTAACCAACTGCATATATTTGATATTTATTTATTTATTAAGAAAGTCATTGAACGCTGTATACTGCTGCTGAAGTACAAGTTTTAGTTTTTAACTGGTAAAATGAAATAGAGATATCACATGGAGAAGGTAAAAAATATTATTTCAAAGACTTTATCACAAGTATATTCTAACCACCAGCCAAAAGAGTGCACTTTCTATAACTGAATAGATGCTTGCAGTTTATGAAATGCTTGATGATATGTATTTTGTGGGACAGACATGTCCTCTGTTATCTTTGAAAGAAAATGTTTTTTCATTTTTAGTTACAAACTAATTTTACAGGGTGATTGGAAAAGCTTCCTTTTATACTTAACTGCTGTGTTTTACCACTTTTTAAAATACAAGTTGATTTAGTTGGTCATGTCAACCCAGAAACTCTGTTTTACAAAGACATGTTTACTTAGCATGATTGCAAAGATCCAGATGTTACAAACTTAAAATGTCTATTAGTGTGCTTTGCAACATGGAAACGACTGCTTTGCAAAATGGTGCTTATTTATTTTTTTAATTTTAAAGCATCTTTTCAGTTAGCATCTGAAAAATGCTTTTGTTTTGCTGTTCTTCAAAATTTCCTGTGATTATGGTTCAGAAAAGTCTGGAATGAGAACAGATGTTTCAAAAAAAAAATCATGGAACTAACGTTACTAGGGTTTGTTTGTTTGTTTGTTTGTTGTTTTGTTTTTGTTGTTGTTTTTTAATAGGAAGAGAGATGATCCAGCAAATCATAGCTTTATGGAATATAGCAAATAATAAATTTCATTAATCTTACAAAATAAACATATGTGTTTTCTTCTCAGCAGAGAAATAAGTTGGAGAAAATGATAAGAAGTCATCAAAGAAAACTCTAAAACTGAAAAAGGCAGTTACTTTGTGGTAGTGATTTTGTGTCAGATTGAAATTAGTTTTTTCATCAGTTTGTTATTACGGGCAGTCCGAAGTGTTGTGAACTAGATTAAGTCTTCAGTCAAATGTGGAGCTGTTACAAGAGCTTGGACTCTTATATTACTAGATTATAGATAAACAGTTAGTTGAAACAAATTTTGCTGGTTTTCATATTTTGCAGATGCTCTCAAATTAATTCATATAAGCTTTATCCCTGGATTCATCAATTTAGCAATAACAGAAGATCTGCTGATCAGATACGACCAATTTATTTCCCAGATGTTGATCCTCACAGTCTTCCTTCTGGTTCAAACTTCTCTATGACCGCAGGGGATTTTCAGGAAATTTATTCTGAGTGCAGTGAGTAAATGCAAACATCTAGGCTATCCATGTAATTTTATATACTTTCAGTACTGGGGACAGATTATAAAGAGAATGAAAGTGTATCTTCAATATTAGGTATAAAGAAATAGCTGTAGCAAGATTCTCTTACTCAGAATATTTCTCCAGCTGTATAATAAAGTGCAGATCAGTAGGTCTATTTCTTACTCCAAATCAGCTTTTCTTCCTAATTATAGAAAATGTGGACACCTCCTTGTATAACACATCTTGCAGGAGCCTTCCCTATAGCTGCTTAATTTTCTAAAGATTCTGTCTTTAACAGTAGAATGTCCAAGACTGGCATAAATTAAGACTTCTAATGTTTTTTATTTACAGAACTTAAAACTTTTGCTATTTCAAGAATACCTGTTTAGAGAAAAACAGGGAGACTCATGCTTTAAAAGGTAGACTTTGAAAATTCCTGGTTGTTGAATTGACTAGTTAAAAACAGCTGGGGACATACTAAAATACTGAGTAAAATGTTTTAAAGCTAAGTGAATTGTGAAAGTACACTTTAGTGTGTAGACTTGTATTTTTCTAGGTACTAATTAGGGAGGCCTAAAATCACTGGGGATTTTTGCAGTTGTGTTTTTAACAGTTGTCTGAATGAAATTCATAGGACAGGTGAGTAATAGCACACTTGGGCCTTCATTTATATAAAATGTGTTACTACATACACATTTTACAGTGTGTAATATATATAATTTTATATAATGTATGAACAGTTTCGTTAAGTAAATAAGTAATAAGTATATGTAATATTTTAGTGTGTGTATGTGTACATCTACACACATAAATATAGATCAAATGAACCCAAGTTAGCAGTTTTTAATATAAACCAAAATACTTTATTTACTTGCAAACAAAATTATGAGCCTTCAGGTGCTGTTAGTTGAAGGCAATTCTGAGGGTATCAGCAAATACCAGGGTTAAATGATGAACTTTTACAGGGTTAAAAGCATTGAAACTAATCTCTGTATACTTTTCTCTTTTTATGCAGATACGTGGGACTGTGTAGCTACTTGCTTTTTCATAGATACAGCACATAATGTTATTGATTATATTGATACTATATGGAAGATACTAAAGCCTGGAGGAATTTGGATAAATGTAGGCAAGTGTGACCAGCCGCTCTTTTTAACTTATTTTTGATAGTATACTTGAGGAGTGTGTGTGAATAATTGTCTGTGCATCAAACTGTACAGCTAGAAAAATATAGGGCTTGGAAATTATCTCAGAAGTGTTCAATATATGTTCAGATGTTTGCTAGTAACAATCAAGTCAGCAGTGTGGGATTTTTAAATATGCAAGTAAATCTTGCTAGTGGCAGGTTTTGCATTCATGCATCAAATGTTTGTTTTTCGACAAATGTAGTATTGTGTTGTTTTTTGCTATTTTTCTAAGAAAACAGAACTTTTAAATACATCCTTGCTTCTTTTTTTTTTTCCAATGTCTAATTGGTACTCTGCGTCAAAGCAGAAATTTTGGGAATGAGATTTGATTGGAGTCCTCCATGGTGAAGGAGTGTTAGACAAGATGCAGGCATTAAACATTTTGCATAGTAAAAACTGGTCAGTCAATCGGTCACTCTTCCAGTCCTAGCCAGAGTGCTAGCAGAGCTCCTAGGCAGACTTTTGTATTCTGAGTTATAGAGACAGCAGTGATACTTGACTGAAGAAATTTTAAGATACAGAAAACAAAATCTGGCAGGAAATGTTGCAAATTGTTCAATAGGAGCTAAAGTAATTAGTTTTCATTTTGCATTGATTCTGAAATTCATTATAAGAATCATTCAAGTAACAGAAATATGTTATTTTGCCAGTATTTATAGAATTGTAGAATGCTTTGGCTTGGAAGGGATTTTAATATGATCTGGTTCCAACCCTCCTGCCCTGGGCAGGGAACCTTCCATATTTTTGAGTATGTGAATCTGGATATAAGCATTTTTTGCACTATCACTATGTGCTTTTGATTTTTAACACATATTTTGTCTTTTTGATAGCCATTTCTGTTGTATCTTTGTACTTTAGGTCCTCTCCTTTACCATTTTGAAAACTTGGGAAATGAACTTTCCATAGAATTAAGCTATGAGGATATAAAAAATGTTATCTTGCAGTATGGATTCCATATAGAGGTAAGAAGATGCTGTAGTTTGCAATAAGCAGTATTGTTATGAATCAGACAAACTGCTTTAAATAAACCACCATAAATTTCATTCAAAATAATAGCACATATTAATGACTTCTAGGAGTATTATGTATCTTACAAATTACCTGCTTTTCTCATTTTTGAGATGTGTTTAGATGGGCCTCATAGTCTAATAACCATATAGCATTTTCTTGTATAGTTCCTGTACAGAAGCTGTCTTGAAAATTGCTGCTTTGTTTTCAGGTGGAGAAAGAATCTGTACTGTCAACTTACACTGTGAACGAACTCTCCATGATGAAATACTACTATGAATGTGTGTTGTTTGTGGTGAGAAAACCAGAATAGTACTGGTCTGAATAGGTTAATGGGAAAATAATGTTGGCTTGAAAGCTAGAAATGAGAATAAAATGATCTGGTGATGTACGGACACAACCTCAAATCAGTGGTGCCTTCTTGTTCCTAAGAGGATATAGATAGTGTCTATTTTCTTAATATCTCTCTTGCTATTCAGACATGTACTATGCCAGGCATATTCCTAATACGCTTGTGAAAGATCAAATGTTCACATGCACTGTCTTTGTGCTTTGGAATGCATTAAATATAAAAGCAAAACTTTTCTTGAGAACAAAATTTAATGTTTGCCATAACTAGGCTAATTCTCTGCTAATGCACTCTCATTTTTCATAGACTTACAGTGCTTTTTTTTTTCCTACTTTCTGATATTAGGAATGCATGGAGGTGCTTACTGTACTAGCTGTGTCACTTTTAGAGAAGTATTTGTAAATGTATACTTAAATTATGAAGTCTGAAATGGTTGGGAAGTGGTAGAATTATTCTTGACAGAGGAAATAGCCATCAGAACTGCTAGAGCATTTTCTGTGGAACTGAAGTGAAATAGGTTGTTTTACAAATTCTGGTATTGACTGTACCACTGATAAAGGTTTAATGAGAAAACAGAACCTATAGGAAATTTGAAATACTAAGTAAAAAAAAAATACTGAGTGAAGAAAAAGAATGTCACAAAGAAGCAGTATGTTTACCTTAGTTCAGGAAAATACCAGTCTTGATTGATCTTAGCATTGGAACTGAAATGTGTTAGATGCTTTGCCTTCTTGAAGTACACTGATTTTGAGTCATCTTCTTACTGCTTAAGCCAGACCTTTTGAAGTTGATAAACATAGCTGAGTTATCCATGCCATGTATAGGTGGTATAACAGAAGGACACCTGTCAGAGCAGTGAAGTTACATGTAAATATGTGCTATAACCTAATCACCTTCACCTGAGCCAGGATATGCAGGCCAAATGGTAGACAATTTCCTTGTAACTTCAGACACTTTACCCTTGTGACTTCTTGGTTCCTCCTACTAATGTGTTTTTTTCCTAACGGATGTGGCTTAGGTGAATATTTAATCTACAAGTTATGATACTATACAAGAGGCTGAATCTCATGTCACTTTGAAGTTACGTACATAAGAAAAACCTTAATTAACAGCCACTAGTCTGAGATGAGGTGTCATGTTAAGCATTTTGTTTTCGTAATATATTGATTACCTTAAGTGCCATTTTGATGCATTTTCAAAAACACGTTCAAAATATAAAACCATTATGATGAGGGCTGAAATTTTTTTTTCATATTTGGCTATAAGGACACTGGTCAGTAGCTTGTTTGTTTCCAATTATTTTTTGTCCTGTCTTTCATGGCGATGTCCTAATCACATCCCTTTAATAGATCTGTTACTAGCTTTTGGATTTTTCTGATCAAGGCCAGAAATTTGTGCCTTTATTCCTAAATTGAAAATCTGCAAGGAGGGAAAACAAACTTTTTAAAAAAATATTTTCAACACCGCGTAAGAGAGCAAGTACTTGTACATGTTGCAGTATTGTGCCTCTTTCTGCTCGAATCCTGACTGAGAACAGAGGCTTCTGGTATACAGAAGTTTTAAAGTACATCTTGGCTTAAACTAGTCTTCTTTGAGCTCTCTTATTTTTAAAAGTGCATGAACTGTCAAAGTTTTACCCTCTTGCAAGGGAGATGTATTTAAAGATTAAACACTGCTATTCAACAAATAATTAAAAAAAAAAATCCTTGTCTGGCTAAAAATAAAAAACCACGTGCTTTAATTTCCATATTGTACCATTTACTTTAATTTTTGAGGAAATTTTTGATTCTTTGCTTTCAATCTGCTTTTCTTCTCTTAGGTAGAATATGATTAGTAATTTACTTGATTTTCAAGCTCCTTGAAATAAGACAGAGGTTAGGTGAATGTCAATTAAGCTGATGCCGAATAGTGAGCGTATCTGTCTGTAATACTACCCAGTTGCTGCCCCTTACACAGTCTGTAACTTGAAATGTGGTGTTCCATTTTTCAAAAATAATCAATGGAACTCTTTTATTTATGGTTGAGTGTCAATATCCTGTGTTCTGGTGTTTTTTTTCCTTGCCACTCCATGTTGTCACAGGTGCCATTTTTGTATGTTCTCTGAAAATGTTTTTCATATGGTATAATACAGTGATGTGCTTTTATTTCTGATCTAGAAAATGCTGGGGTTTTTTCCAGAGTATTCTGCTTTTAAATTGCAACAGTCACATTAAGAGTTGGAAGCAAAATAATCTTGTGAATGAGCTTTTAGTAGTGTTTTACCTGCAGTCCCATTGATGATTTCTTAGAATTTGCCACTTGTACTGTAATGCACAGGGATAATTGTGTATGATAGAATTTGATCATTGCTTTATTTAGTTTTATATGCAGGGGGAAATGCTCAAGGTGTTCATCAGCTGAGACTCTTTATTTTAAACTATTTAAACTATACATGGTAACAGATGTAAAATAAAATGCTGCATAATCTTCCATGTAAAACTTCTTTATATGGAGTTTGATAAATGTAAAACGTCCTGTATTTTTTTTAATGTATTACATTCTGAAATTGGTTGCAAAGATGGTAAGAAGGGGAAGTTTCACGTCTCTGTGTGCACTTCCCACAGTTTTCAGTGCGTGTAATGGACTGAATTTTTTGGATATTAAAGCTTGCTGTAAGGCTTGGTATCTCGTGTGTTTGGCTCTATCCTTCACTACCGGGTGAGGGTTCGGCCGTTCGGGCGCTTCCCGCCCCGCCCAGCACTCCCGGGTGAGGGTTCGGCCGTTCGGGCGCTTCCCGCCCGGCTCCGCCCAGCACTCCCGGGTGAGGGTTTCCCGGCGGGGGCGTTTCCCGCCCGTTCCTCCCGTCAGGCAGTGCGGCGCGCATGCGCGCTGCAGCGCGCGCCCCGCCGCGCATGCGCCGGCGGTGCACGGGAGCCCGCGGAG
>VZTG01005545.1:729765-994114 GCA_013397845.1 Melanocharis versteri | reverse complement strand
GGCGCCCCAGGACGCGCCGGTGGCGGAGGGACGCGCGGGCGGCCGGGGCAAAGAGCGGGCCGCCGCCGCCGCCGAGGTAACTGAGCGGAACGGGCCCGGGTCGCTCGTCCGCGGGGAGGGAGGTGAGGGGCGGTGCCGGGAGCGGCTAGAGCGTGTGTGCACGGCGCGGTTGTCCGCCGGGGGTGCTGGCGGGCCTTCGCCGGGCGCGGCGCAGCGCTCTGTGTCGCCCAGCCCCATCTGCGCCTCCTGGCCGCGGGCCTCTTAAAGCTCCTTTTCTTTTTGTCTTCCTCGAGGCAAGAGAAGTATCATCCGGCTTTACCTGTCCTTCCACCTCTCCGTGCCGTGAAATGGATGGGAAACAGCCTGTCCTCCTAACCTGAGGTTATGCTCAGCTCCATCCCCATCCAGCAGTGCGGTGGAAGCTTGCAGAGGTTATTCTGGTGGCGCCTCTTGTGTGAGGATGAGGGTTAGGCTCACTACAGCGTCAGCTTCCTAAACTTCGTGTTTTCACATTTAATAGCAATGCCAGAGCTGTCTTTTAACCAAAACATTTAGCTGAGGCGGTGGTCGGAGGAAGACCATCACTGTCGTAATGATTAGAGTATATTGAAACTACTTTTCTGGTTAACTTTGAACAATGTTCGTTTTTATTCCTGACCTTGACTGCATTTTACACAATAGTTCAGAAAATAAAACTTGGTACAAAGAAAGTTTTAATTAGAAAAACAAAAAAAACCCCACAAAACCAAAAAAAATCGTGATCAAATTTCACATCTTTCAAACCTAGAAGTTTGGCGCGTATTAAACTCACTTTTCCTCCCACCTGGGTTTTGTAAGTAAGACCAAAGTATTAGATTCAGTGATATGGAAGTGGCAGAAAGCCAGATCAGGTTAGATCGGCTTTGAACTGCAGTTTTAGACTCTGATTTTGAGAATTTGAGGCCTTTCATAGTATAACACCCATTTATGATCTGTAAAGAAAACAGTGGCTTTTCTTTTTCAGGCTCTGTCTTTCTGTTTTTTCTTGGTTGATTGGTTAGTGGATTTTATTGATGATGGATGGTAAAATTAAGGCAGAAAGAAATTCAGGAAAAATTCTATGTCTTATGAATATTACACAGCCATTTTAAACACATGCATCTCTTTCATTTTTGAAGAAAGAGCACATGTATTCATAAGCATAGTAATTAAACAAATTGAACAAACGTCTATGGAACAGCTTGACTCTCATCACAAGGATAATGCTGAACTTTTTGCCTGCTCTTGCCATTATTTGGTATGATTTTGTAAACTTTAGCAGTGGTAAGAAGACCACAAGCCCCTTGAATTTCCACACAGTAAAGATTATTTCTCTATATAAAGTACTTTTCTAGGAGTGTATTTTTAACAGGTTGTTTCTGTGAGTACAGTGTCACATAAAAATGTTTTAGTTTGTATTAACTTGATTAACACCTTGATTGCTTGATTAACACATCAGGCTAGAGATATTTCTTCCAGTTTTTGTGTGTCCTACCTGTATATTTAAATATTTTATAATAATATTTACGATGATGATTTTTACACCTTTCTGAAAGTACAGTCCCTAGGTTGGTATTATTCTTTGCTGTTTGTGGCTTGTGTATTTCATTACGTTAATAAGTATGATCAGGAGACTGTTAATTTCACAGTATTTTTGTTAAAAGTTTAAAGCATTTTATTACAGTTGGCCAGAGAAGAAAGATTATTTTAATTTTTTTTCCAAGTACACTTTTGCAACTACACTTGGAAAACTAACTCCTTAAATATTATGCAACTTAGTCTATAGAAACAGAGCTTTTGTATCTCTGAGCTTGCTACGTGTTGCCTGCCTTAATAGAATTTCTACACAAAACCTATGTGGAAACTTACTTAGGTGAAGGTGAATATTTGGTGTTTTATTTTGCCTTTTAGGTACAAATGTTTAGCATTTCTGCCTGTCTTTTGTACTTGATGCTTTTTTTCGTTTTCGCACTGAAATATTGCTGATCTGTAAACCTGAAAGCTCTTGAGATAATTTATGCATGCAGTCTTAGTCCAAAATTAAGTATGTGTTTATGAACTCTTAGACTCTAATGGTTTTGAAGTGAGAGTGCTGTCTTTTTCTTTATACATACAAAGCATCTAGCACAGGGTTCTGATTTTGAGTGCTTAGCTCTCATTGTGGGCAAAAACTTACTAAAACGTTGGAGGAGCTCAGATTATGCAGGGGAAAATTTGTAAAAGTAATCGACAGTTTCTGAAACTCCACTGCCTGAGATTTTTTTCAGGGAATTTGTTAGCCACCTGCCCTGCCCAGTTCTGTGTGAGTGATGCTGCCTGGGCTGAAATCCATACTGGAAAATCATCCCTTCCACACTTGTCAATTGTTGTTAATGCTGTACAGTACAAAACTTCCAGTTTACAAGAATGGGCAACTACTTTTGATTTGGCTTTCTTCCAGTTTCAGTATAATCAATCCTTTTGTTCTTGTGTCGCAGTGCTATTTAATTGGTTTTGGTCTCAATTAATGGGAACTTTTGTTCTTTAATATTTTCTGAAGGCAGTCTTTCCCAAAGAGGAGATTCACACTGGTAGTATTCTGCAGGCAAGAAGCCATCTTCGTGCTATGAAATGTCTACACCGTTCGTTCTCTCTCAATTATTACAGGTTTTAAATCATGCAGGGGTTTTGCAGTAGAAAGAGGTTGCTTAGTACAACAGATGGTAGTTCAGGAGAGTCTGTTTGGTAACATATAGAAAAACTTATTCTTTAAATGGGAAGTATGGTGATTTTATGTACTTCTCTCTTCTGGGAAGTGGGGGAAGCATAATTTTTCCGTATTTTAGAAGGTATAGGGATAATACTACAGGTTTTTTTTATTCTGTTGCAAAACCAACGGACAAGTCATTAATTTTTTCAAGAGCCTCACCGTAGAGGCCCATTGAAGTTGATTTAGTCACAGTGTGGATTGTGGTGGTGCTTTCACCCCCCACAGGCTGCACTTTGGTATCTGAGAAATACCAAAACAAATATACCAGTTCATTTGATAACAGTACTTCTGTTCAGCGTCTGTTACGGCTGAGACTGTGAAGTAAAATATTTAAAAATTTGAGTTGTATGTTAGGAAAAATGCAAACCCAATATAATATGGAAATGCATTATTTCAGGTTTGTGGCAGCATTCATTGTTTTTACGTACCAGAAGAAAATATGTGCTTATGACCTAAGGAATGGCTTAGGTCATTCCCCTTCCTAGGCATATCGTGTCTGTAGAAACATGCACAGATTGGCCACTGTTCATAACTGTGACATGGTTATAAACAGGCAGTGTGTTTTCTCATAGACATTTAAAAAAAATGAATTAAAATTGTGATGCCATATTAAATTAGTAGATGAGTATGTGTTTCTCCAAGGTTTTTTGAGATACTGTCTAGTTAGATAGGTTGGAGCATTGTGCTCATAATGCCAGGGTTGTGGGTTTGCTCCCCATATGGGCAGTTCACTTACGAGCTGCACTTGCTTATCCTTGTGGGTCCTGTCCAACTCAGAATATTCTGTGATTCTTAACCTTTCTTCTCTTGAATACAAAATTTGGATACAGAAAAGAAGAAACAGAGTGTGGTTTAAACACTATAAAATGGTTTATTTATCCTGCAAGTATCATCCCTCTGAGTTGTTGTTAAGTAGCTAAATACATTCTTTTGAATACCAGTTTCTAAATGTGCATGAAATTTGCATACTGTTATGGGAAGAAAAAGTAGTGAGCCATTTTTGTATGCAAAGTCCAATAATTGCACGAGTTTTACACTGTTTTTCTGTGCAAAAGTTGTAAGTTAAAGAAATGGATGGAATTATGGAAGCTGTTAAAAGAATTCTTTGCAAGAATAGTAAAAAAGGCAGTAAATCATGATCTAGTTAAAAATCATAAAATTAAAATAATTGTTAATATGTAATAGCCGAGTAACTCTTCTTTATTTCAGTTTCTGATAGAAAAAGTTTTTTTATTTTTTTCGGCAGCTGGTATACACATTAATGTTTTGTTAACTTTTTGTTTATTTGTCTCTTTTCAAAGCAAGAAGAAGACTTCTGTCAATATAACTCATTCCTGTACTGGAGAGCACCATTGCCTGCTATTGATTTGTCTGATATTCAGAACCTAGATGAAGAGACTCCATTGGATGCTAAGACTGCTGCAAGTACTGATACCACAGAGACCGAAATGGAAACCTGATCAGTTCTTTCATAGATGTGCATCTGTTCCCAGGAAGCTTGTTTCCATTGAGATTCAGGTTTTGTTCCTTGGGTGAATAATAAGCGTGCTTATGCTGTCTTGGAGAAACTGTTGTGGCAGTCTTTAAAAGCAAATCTCAGTTGCCTTAGTGGATGGGATAAATGGTATTGGGTACTTAACAGTAAGCTGTCTGAAGGTGTGCAGTGAGGAGGAGGCTGCTGTGTCTGACAAGAATACTTGAAAGCATGGAGGCAGACTAAAAGAAGAATACAGAAAATTAGAACTTTGAGATGCAATTAAAAGAAATAGGGGGATATGTTGCATATCAAAAGGAAATGGAAAGTCATTTTGTCTGTCCTGAACAAAAAAACATGTGGTACCTGAAAGTGAAATATTTAACATGTGAATTTATCATAAAACACACAAACTGTAGTGATTTCTAGTGTGGGTTTTTTCTGTTTAATAGCTAAACCAAAAAATAAGAGTCTATCAGAATAAGACAAAACATTCCCTTTTCTATGCAAACCAAAAACCAAGTGTGGCAGAGAAGGGGAAGGAAAAGGGGCTACTTTCTGCTGAAAGCTGCCGCTGTTCCGAAAGGTTCCACATTCTCATTGTGAAAAAGTTTTTTCACCTTCTCTTTTTCACGTTACACACAGCAGTGGGCAGCCAGTTTTTATGTTTTTGGTTCATTCTAAAGTCTTTAGTCTTTGTGACGTTAGCTCTGAACCAGTTGGTAGCATCTGAAAGACAAGTTTGGGCAGATGTGTCAAGAAAAGTTAGTGCAATATAAAATGACCACACACATTCTTTCAAACTTTACTGAATGAGGTGTAGTTTTTGCAGAGACTGTGAATCTTGCAGAAAGTTTTTGCAGAAGTTCATTCAAATAGTGTTTTTTTGCTGTGAAATATGAACTTAATGTTTGTCATTTGCAATTTATTTACAAATTGAAGTACTATTAGAAAGACGCGTCTTTAATAAAAGACTGAAGTTGTATGGGAAGACTGTTACATTTTGCAAATATGATTTGTCTTTCAAGGATAGAAAACATTTCATTTTTTCTGTAATCATTATGGAAAAAGGCAACTTTTGAATTTTATTTTTTTCTAATAATGTGTTTGCTGAAGGACAATAAAATTTCACTTCTGTGTATCTGAAAATTTTGCGACTGTTACTATGTGAAGTTCTTGACTTTGTTTCATAAGATTGTTGCTTCTGTAACTTCGTTGATTTATTAGGTCTTTTTGCTTAAAATAGTGAGCTTGTCAGCTTTCTTGGTAAACATTTGGAAACTTTTTCCGGTATTTGTGCTGCTTAGGTATCTTTATTTGTTGCTTATTCGTTTAGCTTGTTGAGATCTCTGAATACCTACTGAAGAAAGGAGGTGGCTTAGTGACTTAAGCAGTTCGTGGTGCCTCTTTTGGATATCTTTCTACCTTCTGTCAGATTAGCTGGATACATATTTGGACAAGATGTATTTTTCTCATACAGCTTTAACATTTTGTTTAAGTCCAAATACACCTACTTGTCTTAGGAGGTACTTTGAAGGTTTTTTTTAAAAACAAACTCCTTTTCTGGCAGGAAGGCTGTAAAACTGCTATTTTATGTTTGCTAAAACTAAAATAAATTAGTGAAAAATATAGTTCTATTAATTTGCTGAGGTGTTTGGATTGGTTATATGATCTCGGGGGTTTTGACCCTAGATAATACATGTGTTCCTATATTTGTGAGTTTTATAATATTTCACACCATTCAGTGTTCTCAGGATCCAGTATTTTGCATTATTAGCTAGTATCTTTGCAATCCACTTTCCTCATTTAAAATCTGCTTGGTGCTTCACACACAGTAGATACATCTGAGCAATAGACTGCATTTTAATATTAAAATCTGTCATTCCACTATGTTAATGGGACAGAAGATGTTTTATTATTGTCTTTTAAATACATGTTTGGTCTATCCCATAACAAGATAAGTAAGTCCTTTACAACAAATGAAGCTTGCAGTGTGTTGTAAGCTGTATGTTTACTTCATTTGCAATTGTGCTCTAGGCAAGCACTTTCCTCTTAGTTTGTTCCAGTTGTGGGCTCTGTTACAGGCTGGAATGTTATGGCTACTTTAGAGTTTCCTGAGCTGATTCATTTTTTCCATTCATCTCTTTGCAAATAGAGGTAAATTTAAAAGCCTTGGAAAACTACCTGAAATTACTCTTGAGAGTCTGGCTTTTACAAAAGGCTGGGCCAGTAAGGGGGAGTAGATGATAGATTACATAAATTTTGCATTAGAGCTGACAAAAGGTATGATAAGAAATTGTGTTTCTCAGTGTCTAGTGTCTCCAGATGCCATGTGATACTGAACTACCAAATTGCTGGTCTTGACTTCTGACTCCGTTTTTCTAGAGACTTTTCATTCAAAAGCTGTATATGAACTATATGTAAGCTTAAGATGTTTTAATTTGCATATGCATTAATATCCAGTGAGAAGAAAATGTTCTTTGAAGATAAAGAAATGTCATCACATATCCTGAGACAATTTGGTAGCTACATACTGATTGACAGTTTTAATTTGATATGGTTTTAAATTTCAGAGGAAAAAAAAAATTATATTTTCTCTAGTTAACTGGGAGTTTCGTATTCTCTAAAATATTTCTCTCTAAAAGGAAAAACCAGTGTCACAAACTTAAGAACTTGTAAGGGGTAACCACATCCAGACACCACCCAGGTTCATCAGGTGCTGCATCAGCAAGCAGCACAGTAAGGGTACAGGCATAATAATAAGTCAAATGTCAGAGTTAAATATGTTTCAGAGCAGATTTAAACAGCAAAGTAGTATGACTGACATTTAGTGAATTTTTTGCATTATTCTAAACTAAAGGCCTGTTTTACATTGTCTGATTTGTGTTATTGAAGGCCTGCATTGTGTTTATGATTCCCAGGATAGATAAGCCTCTGGGAAAAGATTAAAGCTCAGTCCAGATCAGGAAAGTGAAGAGCTAGTATAAAAAACAGGCTGCACAAGTGAACATATGTTGGGTAAGTAAATTGTGGTAGAAAGAGAGGGGAAAAAAAAGTGGGGGATGGAAGGTAAGTGGTCATGAAGTAAGTCAATCTATGAGTGCAGGTATAGTTGGCCAGCAGATCAATGACAAGCAGTATTTTCAGCATAAGCTCCATCTTCAGCAGAGCAGCATTACAGTAATCTGAATATGGATATCAACTAAATATATTAGGTTTCTCACTGTTTTGGCAGTTACTGGTTGATTTTTTTTCCTGTTGGCCAAGAATTTAGTGGATGTTAAAAAAGTATGCCTGTGTATGCTTGGAAAATATACAGGGTCCTTCATCAAGAAGATAAAAGAGTGCAAATATATATGCTACCAGATGAAACCAAAGGTAATTACTATCCAGCATTTGCCAGCATGTTCTAACAAGAACAGTGGATTCATTTGGGGAAATTAATGTATTATTTTGTGAAAGCACCTGACACTGAGTGTGGTAAGAGGGGTTAAACTGCGCAGACTCACTGTTTTCTACAGCAAAACTTGTGCTCAAAGAAGCATTTCATAATAATTAGTATGCCTGGGCTGGCTTAATTACTTCCATGCCTACAGTTAAAACTTTGACACTCTAGGTGGCAATGCACATACACAGTAAGTGACCATGAATCTGGAAAATGTTTTGAGTATGCTTTTATTCCAGACTGCTGCTGAAAATTCAAGCAGTGACATCATGAATGCTAATCATTTCCTTACTGTGATACATAAATAAGAGCAGATCAAGTCACAAGTTCCTGATCGTTAGGTGACAGAAGGTTTTCAGCATAACTAGTGTAAAAACTAGTTGTGTTAAGGAGTTTCGATTCATCTCTTAATTCGCTCCAAATCTCCTCATCCCCCAAAGAAAAAACAAACCAGAAAGCAGCCAACCAAACCGAATTACCAACTTAATACATGGGATTTTGTTGTCACTGCTTCATATCACTGTTGCCTTTAGTTAGAACTGGGGAACAAGATTTATCGGTTTGTATGTTGGATGGAAACTTCAGTCGGTGGTTGAAGGCTACTTAAGGTGTCTAATGATAATATGAGGAAGAAAAAGGTAAGTGCTAATTCATAAGAAACTAAGGCATGAAAAAGTATTTAAGTGTTTGTATATAGGTAACTATTTGAGGTATATGAAGAAGATTAGAGAAGGGAGATATTTATTTTCCTATTTCCTTACTAAAATTCCTACTTCATGCTTTTTGTATTTGAGAATTTGATGTTGATGTATAGTATATTTTAACAGTATATTTTAATTACTATTGCATTTGCAAATTATAGTTGTAGCCAGTAGTAGTTTATGTTTTTAATGTTCTTGGTGAAGTGTTCTTTTATTCATGACTTCTTAGTCACTTCTAAGGACTTAAAAAATCATTGTTCTTTCTTCTCTTAAAGCCATACAGATAAAACTTTTTCCCCTACTGAAGGAAAAAATAGTTTTCTTATTAGTGATATGTTACCATTCCCAGGGGAAAAAAATGTGAAAGCAGGATGGAGCTAAAAGTAAATTTTTGTTTGTAATTTTACTTTGTTTTTAAAAATATTATGGTGGATGATTGTTTTCCTGCTTTTGTTTTGTCTTATTTTACAATAATGAACTTTTGAAAGAAGGGATACGGACTGGCTAAGCATTACATTTTTTTTCCACTTTTCTTACATGAATGCTTGCAGTTCATATTTGGATTGGAATATGATGAATTAAGTGATTTACCAAGTATGAGATTGAGAAAATTAAACAAAAATAGCATTGTACTATCTGCAGTGAAGTTTAGGCTAGAGAAAAGCCTTTTGTGCAGAGCTATGAATGGAAATGAGCCACTCATTGTTCTCTTGTACAGGTGAATTTTGTAGCATCCTTCATTTGAGTAGTACACAGATACTCTCCTATCTAAATTGAAACACAATAATTAATTTTATTGGATCTACGCAAAGTGTCAAATGCCTCTCTCTGAAGCCTGATACTACATGCTGGATATTTTCTTTTGACGCTTCAATTTGTAGAGTATGAAAATGGCTTTCAGTTTCTTTTAATTCCTGGAATTTAAAAAAAACCCCGAACATCTTCTTTTGTTTCTGATTACATAATTATTATGTAAGAACTGCTTTGGCATAAAGTAAGCTACCAAAATTCTTTGGTTTCATGATCATCAGTTGGAAACTACAATTTTTTTTAAATCAAATAATCACAAAAGGTTGCATCTGTGTATGCCATAATAGTTTTTCTTCTTTTATCTTTATGAAATTGGAGAAACCTTTGATTGAAAAGAGGAAAATCTACTTTAGACAAACCTCTGTATTTCCAAATGTGTAATCTGCAAATACAGAGACATGAAAGACAGCTTTTAATTGTTGAAATTTAACTCATAAAAATAATTCTAAAGTATGATTGTGAAATACAGTATGAAAATAAAAACCAGTCACACTACTTTGATGTGATTTTCCCAAGGATGGCTAGTCACTTTTTCCTCAGAAAAGAAAAATACTTCACATGTTTTCATATAAGAAAGGAATTTCAGAGAACACTACTTAAAATATTGCCTATGCTGATTCCTGTGATAATAAAAACTATAATTTAAGAACACACTACAGCAATTAGCAAACACATTGGTATAAAAATTATGTAAGGACTAAGACACTGAGTTATAAGAGAAGAATGTTGGTTTAGAAATGGGTGATTGCTGCAGGGAAAGAACAAACTTCTTAATTTCTTGAACAGAAGTAAACTTAAATTTACTTGCTTTCCTTTTAGAAATCTAGGTACCTAAAGGTGAAATTAGAGCGGCAGCAAGAAACAGCCAAGTTAATCAGTTTGACTGTTCATGTTATGGTATATTTCTGTTATTTAGTATGGGATAGCTACTCAAAACATGGCCTGAAAGCAATAGTAATCATAACACTGCTCTGCCTAGCTGACACCAGCATCTCAGTGTTACATGGAGCTTCTGCCTGCAGCTTTCAACAGGGGGTACTCAAAGGCATGCCCTGCAGGCCAGGTACAGCTTATTGGGTGAATCCAGATGGTCCCCTGCCTTTTCTGCCGCAGCTTGGCCATCAAGCTGTAACTGATGGGGAACCCTTGCCCAGACCCCACAACTGCTAGGACAGCCTGTGAAAGCCAACAGTCAAGTGTTTGCTCCTTGCCTGCTGAGCAGTCAGCAGTTATTAAAGGCACATGTCACATGGACATGCTTGTGCCTTCAGCCTTTGGAAGACTGGCACAGACAATAGACAGCACTATTCACCATGGAACTGCCCATCTTCTTACACTGTATAATTTGGCATTGCTTTAAGTCTTTTGTTCCGCTCTGAGAATGGGTGTGCTCAGTGTACTTCACAGACATCCTAGTAAGTTCAGGTTTTCCTCTTGCCTCCAGCCATAGGTCGCTGAAGGACAGACTTCCTTCTTCCTTAGTGAAGCATGGTGCTCCATGTACATTCATCACTGTTTAATCCTTGATTTTTAGGTAAATATTTGATTTTTAGGTAATTTAAATATTTTTAAATTTAATTTTGTTGATTTTTAGGTAAATAATTTTCAGTTAGTTCAAATGAAAGAGATCAGTCATGTGGATAAGGCTCTTTTTTCAGTCTTAACCAGAAAGATTTTTGTCTCCTCTAAAGCTCAAAGCATTTGCTTTGGCAGGTCTTTGAATATGAATACTAACACAAACCTCCATCTTCCCAATTCTAACTTCTGTATAGTCCCTGTGAGAAAGAGATCATAAAAACATAGAATGGTAAGGGTTTGGAAGGGCCTTAAAATCTTTTTGAAGGGACTTAAAATCTAGTCCCAATTCCTGCTGCCATGGGAAGGGACATCCCTCACTAGTTAATCAAGGCCTTATTCATCCTGGCCTAGAACACTGCCTGGGTTGGGGCATCTCCAGCTTCCCTGCTGGTCCCTTTCAGACACTGGAAGGTTGCTCTGAGGTCTCTTCTCCAGGCTGCACAGTCCCAACTTGCTTAGCCTCTCTTTGTAGTGGACATGTTCCAATCCTCTTACCAACCTCATGGCCCTCCTCTGGACTTACTCCAACAGTTCCATGTCCTTTTTATGTTGGGGACACCAGAACTGTACACAGGGTGGGTGACTCCAGGTGGGTCTCACAAGAGCAGAGCAGAGGGGCAGAATCACCTCCTGTAATCTGCTGGCCACACTCCTTTGGATGCAGCCTGGAATGCATTTGGCTTTCTGGGCTGCAAGTGCACACTGCTTGCCCACGTTGACTTTTTCATCAACCATCACTCCCAAATCCTTGTCCATAGGGCTGCTCTCAATCACTTCTCTGCCCAACCTCTGGGTGTGTCTGGGATTGCCCTGAGCCAGGTGTAGGACCTTGCACTTAGGTTTGTTGACCTTTATGAGGTTTGCATTGGCTCACGTCTCAAGCCTGTCAAGGTCCCTCTCGGTGGCATCCCTTCCCTCCAGCGTGTTTGACTGCAGCACTCAGCTTGGCATCATTGGCAAACATGCTGAGGGTGCTCTTGATCCCACTGTCCATGTCACCAGGAAAGATGTTGAACAGTATCAGCCCCTGTACCAACCCCAGCTTGTGTCTAGTATGAAAAAACAGGTGGGAAAGCAAAATATAGATTTTGAAAATCGTTTTGAAATGAGGATTTGAGACCTCTGGGGTAGAATCTGGAGAAAATGTCACTGAAGAATCCATCTGCCTGTCATTTGACACAGTCCAGGAAGCTAAGTCAGACAGAATTCTCACCTTCTAGGAGTACTCTGAAAGGTGATATATTTGAAAAATCTGTTGACCACTCGGAAGGATACAAGGAATGAGAGAGCAAACTGAAGAGAGGCAATGTTCCCTAAGGAACCTTCAAAACCTTCAAGATTGCTTATTCTTAGAAGTAGGAATTGTGTTATTGGTCAATAAAAGCTCCCCAAAAACTTGGAAAATTTTACAGGTGATACTGTTTAGCTACACATACCATCTGAGGAGTCATTGAATGTTGAGGTAAGAACCAGTGTTATCCTTTGATCCTGCATCTTCCTTGTGTTTGTCTTCACTACCTGAAAGGAGGTAGTAGTGAGGCAGATGCTGGGGGTTTGTCTCGAGTAACAAGAGAGGACAAGAGGAAATAGCCTCAAGTTGTGCCAGAAAGGCTTAGATTGCATATTAGGGCGAGTTTCTTCACTGGAATGGTTGCCAAGCATTAGGACAGGCTGCTCAGGGAAGTGATAGAGTCACCACCCCCTGGAGGTTTTTAAAAGATGTGTAGGTGTGGCACTTGATGATATTGTTTAATGATGGACTTGGCAGTGCTAGGTTAATGATTGGATGATCTTAGAGGTCTTTTCCAATCTAAATGATTCTATGAATCTGTTGTTGCCCTGCAAAAGTATAATTGTGCTTCTCTATAACTGTAAAGCATTTATTCACATGAGATGGAGGTTACTACACCTTGAAGCTGCCAAACACACTCCTACACCAAGTCCTCTTAGAATGCCTCCACTAATTTTCCTATTAATTTTCTGTTTAGAAAATTTAGTAACAGAGACTAGAGACACCATGTGAAATGTTTCTCCATTCTGGACTGTGATGTCCTGCTGTAGGAAGCAGTATGCTGGTTTCTGTGGGACCATCACTGCAAGCACAGAAACTATTTGTGGTTGTAACAAGATTAACCATACCATCACATTTTGTTCTTTGGATCTATACCAAGGATGTTTCAAAATACACTGCAGGAGAATTATGGCTGTTTATTTGTGATTGTGACCATCAAGCCCCACACATTCCTGGCAACTTAGAAACTCTGAAGTTAAAAAACCAAATTTTCTCACAGAATAAGTTCTGCAGACTGTCCTATTGACTTCAAATAATTCTTCATACATTCTAATACAATGTCAGAACTATTTTGAAGGATTTTGAGCCATACTCAGATATCAATAACTACTTGCTGCAACCACTGGATGACATGCCTTAAAAAGAAGACAGGGCATCCTGTCTGTGTGTAATTCAATATTCAAAATTCTTTTCCTTCTTGCCTCCTGTTGAAGGGCATTTATTATGTGAACAAGTAGATATTGACATTTATATGCCTGTCTGGGTTCTGTCTTTTAATAAAAAAAAATTCCGTTCATGATGAGGGAAGTTCTCCTTTGTTGGCAAATCAGTTTCTAATATCATTGGGTGTGCATTGGGTGGCAGGAGGGAAGATTTATTATGATCAGATCTGGAACAATCATAGTATATATGCATACTGTGAAATAAGCAATAAAGCATGACTTAAGCTCACTCCAGGACGTTGCCTTTACACACTGTATGATGAAGGGAGGACCAAAGCAGAAAATTCTGCTCTGTTGTAGTTCAGAATCTGCATGGTAAAACAATATTTATATTTTGTGCTATAATGAACAACATTCTGCCACAATGCCTTTCCGCAGCACGGAAAAGCAGAAGCTGGAACAGTCACCATCTGATGAGTGTGTTCACTATATCTGCTGCCAGCCTCGGGTGTTGGATTGACTTATGCAACTCCTTAGTTTTGTTAGATAAAGATAAATAAGCCTGAAGGCAGGCTGATTTGTTGATGATTATATGGAATGGGGAGAAATCTAGAAGAAGTCCACCAGTTTTATTCTTTGGTCCTCTCTTTGCTGCATCATCAGTTGTTGAAGGTCTGCTAGGGCACTAAGGCAAAGGTAAAGGTGTGTATATAGTCTTATGAAACTCAGTATCTTCAGTGTACTTGGACATGATAAAACAATGAAACTGGGAGTTCCCTCTAAAACAGATTAGTGCATGAGATGTAAATTAGTTTGGGCTTTTTCATTCCAGAGTCTGTATGAACATCAGTAGATTCTGCCTGATTAAACATGATGGATGGAAAAAAACCCCAAAAACATTTCAGTGTACTTGCTGGATATGAGGTATGGTATAACAGATCTTAGAGAACAGAGTGGGTATCTGGATGTTTATGCCTTTGCAGGCCACCCATGGAAACCACAGAAACAAAGCCATTCCTCTTTGGTAAGTGTTTCTATTAAGCATATTATCCTCCTTTGAGATTGCTTTTTGGTACAGGAGTTTTGGACTTTGAAAAAACAATTCAAGGTGACTAATGAATTAATGCAGTCATATTTTGACAAGCATACATTTATCTTACTTAGGACATGAAAAGCAGGAGGTGTGATGCACTCTTCCCAATGAGCATCCAAGAACTGAGCTGTCTGCAGTGCTGTTGAGGTGACAGCTTAGACACTGGAAATAAAGGACTAACAAAAAAGAAGCTTAAAGGATGGACAAGCAAGATAGCACTGATCTTAAGGTAAGTCTGTAGAAGTAAGATTGATAAGGAGGAAATATCTCAGCAGTTCTGATTTCTAGAGAAAACAGGATAGAGAGTACATGAGAGTTATGTGGACTTTGAACTACTAAAGTGGCTGTTATAAAACACACCACATGTGTTTTCGTATCAGTGAAGTGCTGAGGAATTGGGTGTGGGAATTTGCAGCATAAGTTGGCTTATATGGCTTTTCACAGCAGATTTTTAGGTCTTTGTACAAGGTAAGAAACGGCAAGACTTGATTTCAGGGAAGACTGATAATTTCTTATGTCTGAAAGACTCTTCACAACTTAGAAAGAAAGGGCAGAAACCTGGAATTAAGAAAATGATTGCAATCAGTGGAATATGTACATGTAGCTGTAACCCTGATGCCTAAAAGAAGGCTACCTGGAACAGAGGCTGGACAGAGTTAAAGAATAAAATAGATATTTATTGAAAGGCCTTCACAGGACACACCCTGGGAGTACAAAAGTCTGGCCAAAACTACACCTAAGATGGACCTCCAAGATGGATCCTGAGTCACACATTCTCGCCCTTTTCATAAGTTTTGGCCCATTTACATATTCGGGCCAACTGTCCAACCACAGCTTCAGTCCACGCAGTCCCATCCTTTCAGACTGTCCCCTCTCAATCCATGGCTGTTTACATTCTTGGGGTCTGAAGCTGCACATGTCCTTGGTTTTTCAGGCTGGAAACGGTGTGTTTTGTCTAGCCAGGCTAGGAGAAGAGCTGTTAGCACTATACAGGAAGCCCAGAGTTACAGACACACTAATGGAGTATAAAATCTAAAAAATATGAAAGTTAAAACTAAAGGTATCAACCCAGTAAGTCCAATGCACCTGGATGTGCTGGGATCCTTGTGTTTCAGGTTTCTTATGGAGTTCAGATTCACAGGAAGAGTGGGCATGGTAACAGAGACTGGTACATCCTATTAAAAAAATATTTATTTTCATTTATAAACATTGATGATGTTTATATACTAGCAGATTGAGCCAAAAGCTTCTATGTTGACTCAGGATGACTTGATTGAGAAAATTTGATTGACAATAACGTAATACCTTAAAAAAAAAGGTGTAACTAGGTGAAGAATGAATATGATGTTCAACATCTGCTAAAATTTCTAGAAGTCCATTCTGTTATTAGAAGCTGTAATGCTTTCTTAAGGCCTACCATGTGAGAAATGCAATATTAAAATCTAAAGACAAAGTAAGAGCAATGTAAGAAGCAGAAAACCATGTTTGGCAGGGGGATGGAAACAGTTTTATTATCATCTCTGCCTTTGAAATAATAATTTATGTGAAACCACTGATAAGTTTGACAGCCAGTATTTCAAAAGGCCCTGAGGCATGCCCAAGAACCAAGCAGGCTCTGCTTCTGGGGTGCTGCTGAGACTGTGTGTGAACTATCTTCTCCCTGGTGCTCACAGAGGCTCTGCTCAGGCTCCTGCAGTGGAACAGCATGGTCTGAAGGCAAGCCTCTCCTGCAGGGAGGAGGAGCAGGAGCGAGAGCTGAGCACAACAGAAAAAGATAAGACTTGGCTGAGCAGGAAAATTAGAAATTGAGAGACCAGAAAATGAGAGGAACATCTAGAAAGAGCAAGTGGATAGGAAATACAGATAACATCCAGAGGCAGATGGACACTGGAGCCCACAGTCAATACAGTGGCCAGAAACCAACAAAATAAAAGGAACAGTAAGCAAGAAGCAGATGAGAGAGCAGAGCTGAGAAACCAAAGAACTGGAGCCTGGGATTGATTATAGGGAGAGGATAAGTTTGAGAAAAGAGGAAATGGAGATAGACTGAAAAGTAAGGTTTGAGAAACGAGTTGAAGAAAATAAAAAAGACTGGAAACAAAATGAAATTCAGGGTAAAGAAGAATGGTGTATGCCTGTTTTGTTTGTTTACACTAGGTACAACCAGGTATAATAGTTGCAGGGACTTGGTTTGGTTTGATGGCTGTGGTCCTTGGGACATTCAATGGCTCCAGTCCTGCAGGAGACAGTGGTAACTGCTGAGGGGCTGTTGAGGTTCCTTCTTCAAGTTTTGTCAGTGTGGAAGAATTGATACAGAAGGTACGTGAAGATGACTAGGAAGAGCAGGAACCTAAGTGTACAAAAATTTGAGTTTATATCCAAATTTCGTCACTTTATGAAGACTTTAATTAACACACTGGTCACATATTTTTTTCTTATTTGTTGGTTGTGTTCATTGTCATGAGCTGTAATACTGCTACTGTTCCTTTTTTACCTTTTGCCTTCAATAATGTCTTGATTAACTATTATTCAAGTCTTCGTATTTCATAATTCAAGAGAATTGCTGATTTCCTCTTAGACCTTCTTGTTACTCTTATTGTGAGTGCTGGAACTTATACCATGAATTTACTTTTACAGCCCCGTAAAAAATGTCTGAGGCATTAGGAGGGGGCGCTGAGAAGCAGGCAAACCAGAGTCAAAAAGCATTTGACTCCGAGCTGAGTTCGGGGTACCTGTGACCCGGTCTCCCGACGTGAGGAAGAACCTGGCAGGGTGGAAGAAAAGCGCAGCTGGGCCCGGAGGGGAAGCGCGTGAGCAGAGATCGGCTCGGCCCGGCCGTCGAGGCTGCCCGGGCGGACGGCAGCCGGGGCACAGCCGGTGCTCGCCCGCCCCGCAGAGGAAAGCGCGGGCGGCCGCGGCGGCAGCGCGCACCGCAGGGCTGGGGGCAGATAGCGCGGGGCTCCGCGAGCAGTCGGGGGTANTCCAGCGGCGCGCCCCGCGCCCGCCGTGCCGGGAGCGGCGTCCGAGCCGCTCCGCAGATGGCACCGGGCTCCGTCTGAAAGTCCGGGCGGCTTGGGGAGAGCGGATCAGTGCTCGCTGACGGCAAAGAGAGACCACTGGGCTACTGGGGGCTGTTTTACCCGGGATTTTGTCTTCTGGGGCCCGTGCTGTTTAGCCCCCTGTATTTCTGCAGACGGGGACTTGAGTGGTTTTATACAAACATATAGATCTGTTTGTATTCTAGTAGTCATGAAAGGCTTTTAGCAAAAAAGACTGCCCACACTACGGGCAGGACACAACACGGCAGTTCTGCCGTGGTGTTATTTCAAATAGCAGTGAGGTTAGGCGTAACATGTCAGAAGTGCCTCCGGCTTTAGTAGATTGTCACTTCTTTTTACTATGATGCTGACTGAATGTTGTATTTGTTTCTTTGTTTCTTTGTTTGTGGTTTTGGAGGGGTTTTTTTCTTTTTTTTCTTTTTTCTTTTTTTTTAATTTAATGATGGAACATTTGTGATTCAGATATTGGGAGTTTCAGAAGAGAGCTCTGTTACTATACATAACATTACGAGACTGGATGATATTTCACACAGATCATGCTTTAGCAACGTATCTGCTGTAGCAAAGTATCATCTGTGTCTATTTCTGATATACTTGCTGATAAAAGAAACTTGTTTACAGTGGAATTTTCTTTATATGTCTTTTTATGAACGTCGTTTTCAAAATACACAATATCTGCTTGTAAACTAAGGAAAAAAATAGCTAGTGTTTTAAGTTGTGGACACCTGAAGTTAAACAGCAGAATTCTGTTACCAAAACACTGGAGCAGCCAGTTTTTAGAGATTCATGTATTTTGGACCTGCCAGGGGAATTGCAGTGTTACCTATAAGAATCAGTGGATACTGATATGAGCCTAAAATGAGTTTAAGGAAATATCATCATGGTTTTCTTTTCTTTCTCTCTGAAGCACGCCCTGAAGTTGTGAAATCAATTTACAGATTTTGACAAGTTTATCTTATACCGTAACAACCTTATTTAAAGTAGTAACACGCTTATATAATACTATTAAAAACCACAATAAGCAGCAAATAGGTTGTTATGTTTGAACCTGTTTCCTTAATTGTTTTGTGGCTTGATAAGGAAAAAATTAAGATTTCGTGACTGTAACAAGGTCAGGGCACAGAGACTGCCCAGTAGTGAATGTGCTGAAGTATGTTGTTCCTAATAGTAACCAGAATCAGGAAGGAAACATAAGAATCATCCAGAACTGTACCAGAAAAACACATTTCTCTTTGAGCTTCACCGTCACATTTTTTGTTTTAATATTGTAGGAACAGAGAGCAGATAATTGTTACTTTTTACTGCTTTCCCCCTCTGCCCCTTTGTGACTCCCTAGTGAAAGGCAAAACGCCACGTAGTGGCTTTGAAAGAGCAGAAGGTAGGTGAGTTTAAAACGTCTGCAGCTCATAAAGGAAAATGTAATTTTTTGTCTGTCCATGCACACACACAATTGTCCAGTGCAGACAGTACTCCACTCTGGGCTGTGGGTGAATGATTTATGTGCCTAGGTTTCGGTTTTCAAAATTGTTCTTGGCACCTAAGAGTGTGGGTCCCTGTGGGGCCAGTGAAACTTTGTGTACATGTTGATTGGCTTTGTAAGGAACCTCATGGGCCTGGGAACTGCCGGGTGTCACTCCTCCATGCTCCCCAGGAGTTCTTGTTTGCCTCTGCATAACCACCCTGGGAGGTGCCCCGAATAATAGAAAACAGGTTTTAATGGTCATGAAGCCAGAATTGTCCTGGATTCATAGTATAGTCTTTAGAGCAAGACTGCAGTACAGGCTAGCGTGTCACGGCGAAGCTGCAGCAGTGAGAAGGGAAGGTCAGATCCTTCATCTTGCTGTCAGCACTATGCTGAATGTGACTGGTGTTACAAATAGGATGGCACAGACCATGCTGGACTGCTGTATCCCGTCTACAATGTCCATCAGTGTGACTATAATCTGGTCTGTGGAAGCTGAATGAAACTATTCCAGGAGGAAAAATCTGTGTGAATTATTGCATTACTATTCGTACCTATTTTCCTGCATAAATAACTGCTTCATTCCTCCTTTTTGTGGTTCAGATTATCTAAAACTTATTTTTTACTTAGTATCAATATGTTAAGTGATAAGTTAGATCCATGCGTGTGTGTCCTCCAGCAACTTGATCTATAGGTTTTTCTGTGCTCTTCAGGGAGGTGGTAGGTTCAAGCAGGGTAATTCAATTTTT
This sequence comes from Melanocharis versteri, assembly GCA_013397845.1. NCBI lineage: Eukaryota > Metazoa > Chordata > Aves > Passeriformes > Melanocharitidae > Melanocharis > Melanocharis versteri. The sequence goes on along the minus strand of VZTG01005545.1, from coordinate 974,522 downwards.
TGAGAATTGCACTAATGGGCTTGAGACTCCTTGGGTGGTAGACAGCACAACAAGAAGCTGAGGTGGCCACAGTTTAGCAAGTTTTGATCTTCCCTCCATATTCCTTTCAGACTGGTTCTATCAAATGTTGTGTAAACCTTCCCTGATTCTTGTAGTATATAAACTTACTTCTATGTAACATGCATTCTAGGTAAACCCTTCTGATCCACTCTGTATTACTTGAATTACCAGTTCTTTTGCTGTATGTTCTCATCTCTAACATTTTCCCTCAATTTTTTTTTTTTTTGGTGGTCATACTTTTGCCTTCCCCTGAAAGAATAGAGGCCCCTTTGAGGGGCCATAGCTGTTTAAGTCTCAAAAAAGGCAGGATGTATTAAAACTTCATCCTTTCCTTAGGATTGCCATTCCTTTGCATCTCTGCCATAGTGCAGTTGCTGGTACATGCTGTCCCAACTTGTGTTCATCTCTGTCCATCATATAGGAACAGAATGAGGCATCTAGAACAGCTTCTGAAGTTTCTTGTTCTTTTTACCAAGACAGAAGCTGGGTGCTGTCATGCTGTACTTTGATAAATGGTAGTCAGAGAAAGGGGTTTTTAAAACCCATTGGTGATGTGACATATTGTTGTCCCAAATCACAAGTCCTTTGGTTGCTAATAAAATTGGTGCTTCTTGTTTTTCATGATTATTTAGTCTTAGAGCTGAGAGTGGAGGTCAGCCCTCTTCAGTATCACCAGTGATGAAAAGGTCTGGAGAGGAACGCTGCTGGGGCAGATGCTTGCCTCCCAGCCTTCAGTGGTTTCAGGTATAGTGGTCTGGAACTTGGTAAGCACCATGGCTGCACCTTGGTGTCAGCCCTGCAATGTGAGAAAATTGCTGTTTTCACTATAGAAGTGTTTTCCTAGTGAGCATGTTGTGCCAGAGATTGCACAATTGTGACTGGGGCTCGGTCGTATCTCTGAAGGGTTGGCAGCCTGTGGTGACTGTGGTGTCAGTTTAGGCTGCATTGTTGAGGCCAGGCTGTGGATATAAATTTTTTACCAGCCTGGCTGGGGTGGGATGATCCCAGGTTTGATCACTCCTAGTCCTATCAATCCTATAAACCAGTGCATTTGATTACCTTATCTTGGTGCAATTTAACCCCCAAAGAGGCATAGCAGGGCTTCTACTAGTACATCCCAAGTGCTTATGACATACATCCACTCTCTCCCTGCTGGCCGGCCAGTGTTTCAGAAAGGATGGGTGGCAGTGCTGTGCAACCTCAGCCCTCACAGCGAGCTCATCCTTGTGATGGTGCATTCCCCCTTAACTCCTTTCCGGTCCTGTCCGTTCTCCTTGTAGCACCCTCCTTGCCCCTGCTCTGGCCCTTCTCTCATCACTTGTGCCAGCACAGTTCATGAGACCATCCGAACACACATGCAGGCATCTTGGTGATCAGAGAGTGCTCCCAGAAGGCTGGCTGGCATTTGGAGCTGCCACTCGAGGAAGAGGAGCTGTCATCAGGGTGGAGTGGATAGGAGAGCATGCCTTAGAACATAGCCTGGCCTGCTACGGAGCAGCAGCCCAGGGAGCCCGGAGCCACAGCCCAGCTTTGTGCCAGGAGGGCAGTGCTGATGGCTGCCAAGTCATTCTGTGCAGCCTGGCACAAACAGCTGCTCCTTTCTGGCTGGCCCTGCGGAAACCCAAGCCTTTGGGAGTCACTTTGGCTGCTGTTGCAACCCCCAGTGGATAAACAAGAGGATAAACCTGGCGTGGCAGAATACATCTTGGCCATGAGGCTGAAGGTGCAGAAAGACCTGGTGGAGAGCTCAGGGGTGTGTCCAGGTGGTCTCTGGGGCAAAGGGGCACGAGGATGTTCCTGCAGCCCCAAGTGGCTGCTCCCATGCCATGGCTGGCTCTTCCTCCAGCTAGTTTGTGAGTCTGCAGTGTTCGGTGGGCTGCTGCTGTGACTTACATTTAACAGTGATCTACCCTGGAAAAGGAAAACTTTTTTGTTTGGAAGGTAGTGTGGAGGGCAGAGCTGAGGAGAGAGGTAAGACATGTCCAGGTGGGAAATGTGGAAGTGGGACTGACCGTACCTTCAGCCTCTTTAGAAATCACCCAAGATGTGCTTCATCTTTCTTTGAAAAATACAATTTCAGTTCTGTGACTGTCTGCCTGTCTTGTAGTGTGTGCAAGGGCCGCTGTATGCAGCTGTCAAGCCCAAGAAGATTTTGTTACTCTGTGAGACAAGCAATGGAGCAAAAAGAAGAATTCTGATAGAAATCAGTGAACAGTCATATAGCTCCAGAGATGAGCTGTGTGGATGGCTCACATCATGGAATCATAGAAGCACAGAATAATTTGTGTGGGAAGAGACCTTAAAGATCATCTAGTTCCAACCTACCTGCCACCCTCCTCTAGAGCAGGTTGTTAACAAAGTGTGACTTCCTGGGGCCCTTCATGTTTCCTCCAGCTGAATTTTGCAACCTGCATTTGCTTTTCATGCCAGATACTACAGATATATATGTGACCTTTAGAGGGTCACCTCTCTAGTCAACATTAAAGCCTGTATTGGGAAAACATAAAACAAGCAAAAGAAAGCTCTGATATTTACTACCAGATAATTTTTTCTCTTCCTCCTCCTGGTTTAAACTAGGAAGACCTTTGTGCTCTGTGATTTTGAATCCTTTGATGAAGGAACGCATTTGTCACAGCAATGGGTGGTTGACTTCTGTGATTGCTCAGTGCTTGGTAGGTGAGACCCAGTTTTAGAAAGAGCAAGTTTATTAGCCCTTTGCTGAGATTATGTGCTTAACAAGTAAGAAGAATTGCCTTCCAATGACTGGCTTTCAAAGCAGAAATCTGAGTGAGACTTGAAGCATTGTATTGACCCTCTGAATCATCTGAAACATCGTTTTCTTATGGCTGCCTGGATTTTCACTTTAAAATTACTTACAACGAGATTATTTCATATGGGACACGTAACTTCCTTTGAATATTTATGATTTTCTGATTATATTGTATTAGTTAATAAAAGAACACCAAATGCCTGACTTTCTTTGTAACTGACTTCCAAAATATTGTTGGTAAGACAGGTAGGAGTGTCCATTAAAAAAAAATGAAAATTTTGTCTCCAAAAGAGACACAGTAAAATAAGGCCATGATTATATTTAAAGATTTATAATAATTTGCAAATATAATTTGGATTAATTTGCCATTTCTTCCTCTATTACTGGTGCCTGCTCTTATTTTCTGCAAGCTTTGGGCATCTCCTATAATTTATTCTGCAATTTGGACCGTTTTGTACCAATTAAAATCTTTACAAGATGTATTTCTATATCTTTATGTGTGACTAGCTTGTTCAATAATCTGTATCTTATGCTGCTCATTGAATTGGTTTTATAAGAGATTATATACAGTATTATATTGTATACAGTGCCAAAGCAACCCAAATGTCAGCTTTTAGCAGCGAGGCTGCCATCAGCCATAAGCACAGATTCTTTCATTATCTGTATGCACCACAGTTATGAAGCAGTCAGATCCGAACTTTGATAACAATCACCATGCTTCTAGAACAGTGGGTTTTGGAGTGGTCTGCTTTAGGTGGAAGGCTGAATTACATGTCATGTCACAGAGACTTTTTGCATTTCCAGTTGGTCAAACCTTTTTTGTTGAACAATTTGTAGATATCTAGTACCAGTATAAGATTTCTAGCTATGTTTGTGGGACCTGTTTCAAGGATAGAGCTGAGGAATACAAACTGTGATTTGAGATTTTTTTTTTGTTTACTTTTTTTGCAAAAGCCTGGGCTGCTAGCAGCAGTGTTAAGGTGAGGCCTTGTGTGTCCTTCCCCAGCTAGTCCAGTGCCATGGGCTCTGCAGAGGGACAGGTCTGCTCAGCCCCTCCAGCTGCAAACCGGAGTCCCTCCACGAGCACTTGCATTCTGAGCTGGGTGTGCTCTTGGGGCAGTGCTCTTTGATGTGTTTTTCTGAAACATTGCATGTTAAGGGATGGCAGAAAGGCTTACTTGGTTAGTTAATAAACTTAAAAAGTAGAAAGTAATAAACTAATTAAAGGTCTAATATTCCAGACTAAGCTAAGATTTCCATCAGTTCATTGTTCCCTATGACCCAGGAGTTAAGCTGGGGCTTTTTTCACAAGGAGGGTTTTGGTTTTAGTATTTCCTGCATTTTGTTGTCATACCCCACAGGTATTTGTTGTGTTGTGTGGTCTACTCTGGATCAGAAGCACCACATTGGAAAGCCCATTAAAGTCAAAGGGTTTTTGTTTTTTTGGCTAAGCTTGGGTTCAAAGTAGTGGAAACAGTTTTATGAGCCTTTGATGTAAGACCCTAATCCAGAAAATCACTTAAGTATACCTACTTAGCTTTTAAGTACAGTTGATTAACTGTGAAAGTAAATGCTATAGCACACTGTGGAGTGAAGATTGAATTTATATATTTCTGAGAAGCTAACATGCTGCATTTGTTCTGAGGGAAAAAACCCCTAAAATCTCTCTTAAGTATGACTTAAGAGTTGTAGGAAGTTCTGTTATCCCTCTCTGACTTGGGTCTACATTTATCCTTCAAGCACAGGTGACTTCTGTTAGTGTTTGTACTGTATTTGTGAACACCTAAGAATATAGTTCCAGTGGATGAGTTTGAATTGGTTACTAGGAAATAATCACAGAAATTCTGCTATGACCTGAAATTATATACTGTCTTTAAAAGGGGAAAATATAAAAGCTTCTCAGTGCTACTGGATCTGCAGTCTGCCTGCAAAAGCAGTTTGAGATTAGCTGATAGTTATTTTATGATTGGCTGTGGTGGACAGGTGAGCAGTGGAAGTGTTCAAATGAAATTATTTGCACAATATTTTTCGAATCTTAGTGAATTTTAGTGATGAAAATTTTCTGGTGAATTCAATTGCTTATAAATGTGCATTCCCACAGATGTGCAGACTCTTGAACTCTGGGGCAAAGAAGTAGGTAGGAAATATTGGAAAAACAAAAGCTGCCAGTTAGTAACAGATGTTCCGATGTACTGTAGTGATGGAGATCAGAGGAACTGCAGCGTGTCTGTGTTACAGAGCCAGGTGGTTGTCCTATGCCAGGGTAGCCTGAACACAAGCAAATTATAGAAGACCTGTGAAGCCATGGAAAGCCTCCCATGAGCTCATATTTTACTGCATGTGACCCTGGAGTTTTGCAACGTTCTTCTATCCTACGTTGGTCCAGAGTGGTGTTCTTTGTTCAGCAATTAATTGTTATATTTGCTTTGCACTGTAAGCATGAGAGACAATGCTGAACCACGATGTTCCTACTCTGAAAAGCTTATGTGATACAGCCTGTTAAGTTGGAAATCTCTTTAATGCTGGCAGAAATTTAACCAGTTGGTAATGAAGCCATGTGGAGTTTCCAGGGGTAACAGTTCAAGAGATACCAATGTGCTTAAGCCCTGAGCTCTTGTGAAATAGTCTTGATTGCTAGCTTACAGGAACTCTGGCTGCATTTCAGGTGTCTAATGTTACTGCAAGTGACTCGCTATATGTGAAGCTAATTTTGAAAGGGTTTAAGATATTTTAGAACACTCTGCTTGCAGTGTATTCTTGCACTAGCTGTAATAAGGGGAAGTTCCTTCCCGCCTCTGATGTATTTGAATAAAGTTGATCGCAGACTGCACCATGCTGACTTTGCAAAGACGTGCCTTCACCCGAAAATAGTACCTCCCTCCTTCACAGGCACTAAAAGTCAGTTTGGACCTTTCAGGTATTTCTGATTATTGACATCATCAGTAAGGTTCTTTACAGGTACCGTATGCTTGAATACTGAGGCAATTCTATTGGCCCCAGGATTATCTGTTGCTTTTTTAAAGTCTTTGCTTTCATCTAATGATTTTGAGGGTTAGAAAAGGTTGTATAAAAGTTGTATGTGATGCATAACTTTTTTTTTTTTTGCTAAAATTTTGACAAACCTGTTTAATAATGCAGAAATACCAGCCCTAATGGTTAAGATCTTTTGGAAAACCCCAGTTCTTTGTAAGTGACACTGTGTACTGGTTTCACTAAACACACAGTGTATGCAGAGCTGAGGTATGGTGCTTGACAGAACTTTTCAGCTCTGGAAGTACTGTTTTGGCTAAGACGCTGTGTTTCTCTGTTATCAGTACAAAATTGTTGCAGTTTCAGTAAGCTACTTACCACTTGATTGTTCTGCCTAGTTTCCAGCAGAACTGTACTTTGCCTAAATGAACTAGCCTGTTATGTAAACTGGCTAGTCATTGTGTGATTTTTAATTATCTGCACCTATCTGGAGCTACAATGTGTCATTAAATGCAATTGCTTCTGTTTTGTCCAAAAATGGATTGTATTTCAATGATGGATGAAATTATTCTGCCACAGAAATGTGTGTCTTTTAATTTTCTTTTGCAGGGAATTGAACAGTGTCCAGAGCAGCATGGTGTTTCATTAGAAAATATATGTATCTGTGCCTTTCACCCTAAAGCGGGCATAAGTACAGCTAATGGTACTAAAAAATTGTTGTTTAGCATTGATAGTGCAACCTAGTTTTCCTGAGTTTGGTACTTGACCAGTGAAGAGTGCTTTTTGTCTGGTCTTGAAGGAGCTGAAAGTTTCTTGCAGCTCTTGGTTTGGTAAAGCTAATTTCAGAGCAGGAAGAGTGTACATTAACCTCCTACTTAACCATGTTTATTTGTCACAAGGCATCTACAGGCTTTGACTTGGGCAAGCCTTTGCGGGGATGGTGGTGGAGGGGTGTGTGGGCTGAGGCAGGAGAAAGCAGAAGCAGAAATTGAAGCATTCGTGCGTTTTTGCTGGATGGGTGGGCGGTGAAATCAGTGAGGGGCAGTAGAGCAGGGGGTCCCAGGGCTGCATTGCTGTGTCTCTGGAGCCTGGGGAGCCAAGCTCTGCGTACCTGCTCAGCCACCCCAGTGAGATGGTGGCACAGTGACTGTCCCTGCTGATAGCACCCCTGCAGTTTGAAGGACCTCTGTGCTAGGCTGGGTTCTTACATTTTGTCTGCTTCTGCTGCTCATCAGAAAGGATTTGAAAGAAATGAGTGGTGCATATTTTTCCCTGTATTTTACACTCTGATCTCTTTCTTTACTTCTGGAAACCTTAATTTTTGAACATTGGTTATGTTTAACCAAATTTGACCGGACAGTGTCCCTTTAATACCACATTATGCAAGGATCTCAGACATTAGAGATATTGGAAAAGTGATTAAAAGCAATTTTCTAAAAACTACTCATGTGCCTTAAATTTCAGAGCCAAACTCTTGCCTCTCCATTGACTAAATCAGTCTAGAAATCTCCAAAGCCTCTTCTGTAGCAGGGAATTATAAGCAGCAATCCTAATCCTCAGACTGGTGAGAAAAGAGAAGCCAAAACTCCCAAACAAAGGTCTCAGGACTTCCTTAGAGGAAAATCAGAAGGAAAGCTGCAATATAAATTTGGCTTCAGGTCTTTGGTATATCAGAGCAGAAATTTGCCAGTCAAAAGGAATATGTAGTTGTGTTTTTGTCTCCTTTAGGATTTGGTGGTGAATAGGATACATGTCGATGATGGCTGAGGTATATGTACCTCACTGTAGTGACAGGAAACATTTTAATTTGTTGTTGAAATTTAATTAAATTATGACAGTTTTGGAATATTAGTTGGAGTTTTGTGAAAGGAGGTGTACATGTTACAGAGGTCTTTTACAAAACTAGGAATCAAGAGCTAGACTAGAAAAGTCTGCAGTTCAGAAGTCTCCTCTTTTCATTTTTACTTGTCTAGCCCTGAAGTCATGGATGATTTCCTGATGAGACAATCAGCCTGAAAACCTAAGTAAAGCCTTAGATTAAGAAATTAATGTTAAGGTTCTGATGTAAATTTTACTAATACTAAATGAAGATTTTTACCTATATAAAATTAAGAATAATTACTTAATTAAGTCCCAGAGGTTTCAAAGTTCAGCATCCAAGTTACTGTTCCTTTCAGGGAATTTGATCCTGATAGACCTGAAGAGAAAGGTTCAAAGATTTCCAGTGAGACTCTTTGAAAAAAAAAATCTGTGTGCCACAGTGACTGTTCAGTTTGCTGAGCTGTAACAGGCGTCACTGGCATAGAGGGTCAGGAGGCCAGTGGAGAAAGCCCACCTGTCATACACCCTGAGAGCTAGGTCTAGGTGCCTGCTTTTGCATTTCGCTCTAGTCCTAGTTCAGCAAAAATATAACCGAATGCATCTGTTCTTGACTTTGTGAAGAGTAATAGAAGAAGGACTCAACCATCTCTTTCAGGTGAAATGAAAATCTTGCCTTTTTTGACACAGCTTTATTAAGATTGCGGTTTGCTAGTCTACTGCCAGAAGGAGGGTGCAATTCTTGAAGCAATTTTGATTCATCCTTGCCACTTCCTCTGTTGTACATGTGTGTGACAGAACATCTAAATATTTTTCATGGTTGCAATAAATTTAAATATTGATCTTCTTGGGGAATTCTCTAAAGCTTGGAGGTAATGGGCTAGGAGTGTTCAGAGCTGTAGCTTCAGCTTGTAGTCTTACAGCTAACATGATGGGAATAGTTCTGAGTTATCTGCACAGAGCCATATTGTCATTACAGTGAAATTTTTGGCATCGTGTTTCCAAAGTTCAGGAATGCATTTACATTCAAAATGTCTTTTTAGCCCCCCAAATCTTGGATTGAAGAGGTCTTCAGTAAAAGAGAATGTGTACACATTATTCCCAGCTCAAAAGATCCACACAGGTAAAACACGGAATTTCTCTTTTTTTCTGTTACATTTAAATAGAATCAGAATAATTTTTTATGGGCATTGTGTTTGGTTTGGGCGACATTTTTTAGTGTCTCAGTCAGTGATTGCTGGTCTGTGAGTTTTCATGGATCCCATCACCAGTATGTTTTAAATGAAACTGTTTATTTGAGTTAGAAACTGGCAGCAATTAACCTTACTATGCTTCTTGGATTTGTTGCTCTGAGTCTGGTAACCAAAACAGGTATGGCATCCAATTAAGAGACTGAGTTACACGGAATTACTGCTGCACCATTTTTTCCCTTTGTCAGAATAGTTACTGCTGCTGATCACAGTCTTCTGATACAGAAGTTTCTGCTAGTGCTGGTGCGGGGTATGAAAGGAGTAAGGAAGAGATCAAATCTTCAACCTGTGCTTAAGGACCTGAGAAAGCAAACATAACCTGGCATTCCATATTATGTGTCTAGTGGATGGTGTTGCCTAGATAAATTTGAAGAGATCACGTTCTGAGAATGCAAACTTGTAATTTTGATCATATGGTTTTGAACACATGGATAGTGTAGCATACACGAGATAGATAACTCATCAATGAAATGCAGATCTGACATACAGTCTGAGTTGTGAAATGCCAAACAAATCACTAAAGCTATCCAGTACATTTTCCAGGGGTTAGTGCCGGAGATCACAGCCTGTATGGTTGTTGATGAGAATTCTTTCACTGTTGAATTGATACTGTAAGAATAGCATTGCAGCTGTCTTATTTTATACAAGCATGTGTTAATTATCCACCTTTTATCACAGATGTCCAGCAGGATGCCAGGTTTGCCAGAACTTAATCAGGTAAGAGTGCATAAATATATATGTACAATTTTTATAGTGACTTCGTAATAGGCAATCCTAGTCAAGGAAGCAATGACAAGATATATATCCTTCTTGTTTTATGGTCAGAGCAGCATTTCTAGGGGTGTGCTGGAGAATGCTTAGTGTAAATATAAGTAGAATAAATTGTGTGATAACCTTTGATTTATTTGCAGTAGAAAATTCTACCCAAATACCTTGTGTGGATGATTTTGTTTTAATCTCCTCCTGAGGAATGAAAGGCAGAGATGTGTCTTTAAATGAGAGACAATTCCAGCTATAACTCAGGTGATATGGAGGAGAGTGAGTCTATAGCAACAGAGAACAGTGAGAATTATGGAAAGGAAAAGAAAATTGAGGGAGAAGAAAAAGGGTAAAAGAAACATCCCTGTTAATAGGTTTTTGGAAGATTTTTCATCTTCTCTGCAGCGAGGATTCTGAGTCCGTGCTTTTGGGAAAGCAAACAACAAAGATTACATCATTTTGGTGCTTTTAAATTGTGGGTTTTTTTCAGGGAAATTGTATTTTGAGACCTGTTGTTTTCAATCCAATATTTGTCATTCAGATGATATTACGAAACACATTTTGGTACTGTATATTTATGATACTACATTATCAGATGTTGGAACAAAAAGTTGAACTTTCATTTGTCTTGTGTTGAAGGCATCTGAATGCTGAGGCAATAACTGGTGACTAGCAAGCTGGGGCCAAGTAGTCCCATAACCTGCATTAACATGATTATCTGCCTTTTCATTATGCTTCACATTTTGTTTTGTTTCTAAGATTTATGAGAGTCATGTTTTACAAAGAGTAAATAAATTACTTCTGAAATCAGATCACTGTAGAGGGCTGATATGCAGAATGGTGCTGGCATCGTAAGGCAAATGATTTGCGTTTCTGTTCAGAAAGTGTCAGCTCCTTCTAAGAGAATGGTCTCATGCATATTTTGCTTTAGAGCAGAAGAATAGATATTCAAAGATTTTTGCAGGTCTTCTGAGAGAAGAAATGCAGGGGGCATTTTAGTGCTTCCTGCTAACCTGCAGATACTCAGCTGGGTATCACAACTAAAGTTACGTTGTCCTTCAAAATGTAGTAGTTTAATTTCATCTAAATCAAGACTACAGCAGTTCTGTGGTTCTCCCCCTCTCCCCCCTCAGAGTGACCGTGTTGTTAATCGGTCTGGGAAGATCATTTGGACAAAAATCAGCTCACGGAATTGGAAAACCAAACCAAGATTAGCTTTCACCAAATCAGCCTCCTAGTCAAACACAGTTTAGCTGCATAAATGTGAATACAACACCAGGAGAGGGAGGAAAAGAAACAGGAACTGTGCACTCCAGTGGATGGAATTGGTTTTTTCTTTCACCTTTCTCTGTCAAGACATCCCGTATCTTTGTGTGTCTTTTATCTTGTAGTTGTTTCTTTCAGTTTTTGCCGAGCATTTGCATGCTGTTTAGATTGATATGAATCCAGTTTGTTGGTCTGTTTATGTTTGCAGAATATGTGTGGGTGCCTAATGTTCATTTCAGTCAGCCCTTATCTTGCAAGTATATTTTCCCAAATGTTAATTGTGCTTGTCTTCTTGAGTATCTCAAGGTGTACTCAGAGCTTTGTTCTAGGAGAATTTTTCTGTTCCTAACAAGGAGAAATTATTTCCATACGATTGTTATGACTGATTATATTGTATTTATTAGAGCAGCAATGAAACAGGTTTTGGGCCTCCTGAGTTCTGTAGTTTTCCGCAACAGTCCAAAAGCCATGTGGATATACTTGATGCCTACTATAATTTGACCTAATATTGTAGGCAAATGAAATCTCTTAATGATTTCTTCTGCAGAGAACTTCCAAGGTTTGCAAACAGTTTGTGAAAGGAAACAGTCTGTGGGTGGGTTATGCAACTAATTTGCTAATTCTAAGTAGAATTACTCCATTTAGAAGTTGCTAATCAAATTTGAGTAACTTGCCAGCACCTTTGTCCATGCTCCCCTGGTGAGCTGAAATAGATCTCTATCTACTCTTCCGTGCAGCACTCACAAAAGCATTCCAGACTACAGTTAGACTGGTCTCACTATTAGTATTCAGAAGCATGGTGTCAATTTCCTACATCCTTATACATCTGAGATGTTCTTGCAACCTGTCTTTATATCTCACCTTTTAGGCATAATTTTTAGACACAGCTTCTAAATTGCTGCCTGCTAGGGCACTGGATATTGTGGTCTGACTCCTGCAGTGACTTTTACTTCAGCATCAACCCTTTGGGTTTTCCCTTGTTGCTCCAAGTGTGACTTTTCTAGTAGCCTGCCTTTATGTTACTGATGATGTCCTCACCTTCTCCAGTAGCTTGATGAGTTTCTGAGGCAGAAAAGGCGAAGTCATTGCAAAGATGCTTTGTATCAATGCATACCGATATATCCATAGGATCACAGAGTAACTCAGGCTGCCAGGGGGGTCAGATGAGGAAGCTTCACCCAGTTGTGTGAAACCCCCAAGGATGGAGATGACCCATCCTCTCCAGAGCCTGACTCCATTGCTGGCTTGTCCTCCTGGAAAAATGTCTTCTTATTTCCAACCTCGGACTCCCATGTTTCGGCTGCGCTGCTGCCTCTCACCCCCCCGCTATGCACCACTGAAGAGCCCATCTGCATCTTCTGTATCCCATCCTGTCAGTGCTGGGTGTGTTGTTGGAGCCCCTGAAGCCATCTCTTGTCCCAGCTGAACCACCCCCTGTCCAAAAGACTCTTCTCAGAGACCAAGGGCTCCAGCCCCACCATCTGTCACCAGAAGAGTCACTCTGCCGCTGAAGCCTCCCCAGTTTCCTGGTGTCTCTTCTGTGTTGTGGACTGAAGCTGGAGGAGGTACCCAGACAGGGCTGACAAGCACCAAGCAGAAGGGACAGACCCTGCTGTCCCCTGTCTCTCAGGCCATGTCCTGCTCACCCCACCCCAGGCACCTCTGGCCCTCGTTGCTGCCCGGGCACATGGATGACCCTGGCTCAGCCCACCAACACCCCGGACCATGTCCCAGAGCTGCACGTTCCCTCCATCCCCTTTTCCAGGTTCCAGGTGGACAGGCTGAACAGGAGTGGCCCTGTACAGACCCTGAGGAACCCTGCTTGATACTGGCCCACCACCCAGCCAGGTCCTTACCTGCCAGCATGTCATCCCTCCCACACTGTAATGTCACAGCTCAGCTACAGAAGCCTGGCTAGAGCAAAGGTAGGTGCTCTCCTCTCATCCCCACAATTATGTTGCAGAAGGCAGTGAGGTGGGTCAGGCATGACTGACCCTCAGTAAATCCTTGCTTACTTCTTCTTGTCACTGTCTCCTCCTTCATGTGCCCAGATGTGGGCTCCAGGAGGTCTCATTCCTTGATTTTACCTCAGACTTACGGCCAGATGACCAGCCTGTTGTTCCCGAGGGTGGCTTTTGCCCATTTTTGAAGGCAGGCATGACATTTGCCTTTCTCCAGTTATTTGGGGAACCCCTGATCTTCACAGCCTTGGAAACAGGCTGTGCAAAGGCATCAGCCCCCTCCCTCAGCACCCTGGGGTGCAGCCTCATAGGTCCCAGGGACATGTGTGTGAAACGGGTGCTCCTGTGCTCTTCTGACTCAAGCATCATCTCAGCCTGCTAGTGCCACTCCTCCTTGAGCCCTGTCTCCTAGAGTGTAGGAGGCTTCCTTCTCCAGTTTGCTTCTGCAGAGCATTGAATCAACCAAATGTAATTTGCCTATGTTGAAAAAATGGAGCGCAAACCTAATTTCATGGCTTCTGGGTATCAAGAAGTGTCTTACTAAAGTAGCTCACTTCCTGCATTTCCTTTGGGTTGTTTTGGGGTTTGATTTTGGTTGGTTGGTTAGTTGGTTGGTTTTAAAAACCCGTTCCTTGGTCATGAATTAGTTCTCACTCATCTCCACTGAAAACTCTCTCTTCTGGAATGCACGTCTCCAGAGTTTTGCAGATGTTTTCATCTAACCTGCCCCTAAATGAACAAGTATACAGCTGAGGCCTGAGGCAGTCATTGTGTTTGGGTTGTTGAAGGATGTTTGGTTTCTTAAAAGAGGAGGAGTGAAGAATTTATCTCCATTTCCTAGGGTATATTAACTTCTGAAATGTCTAAGGGAGACCTGGACTGTCAGCTGTCACTATAAATTACACTGAAGTTAATCCTGTAGACGAGGCTGAAGCCTGTTGAAGCCTGTATGAGAGTGATGATTGAATTTGGAATCTGGGTTATTATTCCAGATGCAAATCTTTAATGCTGGCTGAGTTTCTGGTATCTTTCTGTCCTGTTTCTGGCTAGGACAGGGTTAATTATTTCAGAAGCCAACCAGGGGCCTGGCTAGGACCCAGAGGTTGTTCTCTACTGCCCCAGGTCATTGCCAAGGCTGGGGGGAGTCTCCTCTGGAGAGGAGGGGTCCCTTCTGGGTGGTGTGGTCTTGTCTATTGTCAGGGGCTTTTTGTATGAATCTTCCATTTTTTGTGCCCTTTGTCATCAGTTTGTTGTTGTTACTGTTGATTTCCTTATCTTGTTGGTGTTTCCAGTAAACGGCTCTTATCTCAACCCATGATCTTTACCTTTTGTGACCCCAGTTCTCCTCTCCAGCCCCAACAGGGGGAAGGACAGGAGGAGGAGTGGGCGCATGGTTTGACATGTTTTAGTGAGAGCACTATACTGGGGAGTACCGTCCCTAAAACATGACAGCCTTATTTGGCACCTAATATGCGGCAGGACGGGAAGAGCTGAGGTGACAACAGATCTGGCCAGAGCTGCTGGGAAGCAAATTTGATCTAAGTATTTGTTGCGATAGGCATGGAGTCGCTGGTCACAGTGTTCTAGGGCTGTTCATGCAGGTGTGGTACCTAACCCCATATATGTTACCATATGCGCTCCATGCAATGTTCTTTCTGTGAGCAGGGGGAGGAACCGAGACTGCTTTGTTGCCGTACTGTGTGATATCAGTAAATGGCATCATAACATCAAGGGCAATGAAGGTCATTTGTGATGTGTATTCAGTGTCGCTCTCCTAACCTTATCTGATTTTCTCCAGCTTTTCACCCCCTTTTCTTCCTTCAGCTGTTACAACAGCTTTTGAGAATTTTGAGTTTCTGTTGGGTGTTGAGGAAACCGTGTTCTTGTTGCTAAGTCTGCCAGGTCCCCCAATGTGGTCCACACATGGCTACACATGGCACACAATGGTTGGAGTCAAGAAAGAGATTTTTTGGGGGGTTTATTCAGAGTTCTGCCACACAGGGGGACAGTCATGAGCAGCGTGCAATGTGGAAGGACATAGGCCAGTGCTCAGAAGACTTCTTCAGTGATTTGGAAGTTCCCCCCTGAAAAACTACAGGACCCTGTTAAAATGATAAAATACATCACGGAAAAATGCTGTGGCAGTTCCAGAGAGGTGCAAAGTTATGCAATGTGCTGGGCTCTGACTACTCTTTATTGGACACTGCTCAATTCTAGAAAGCGCCCTCAGGGGGAGGGCAAGGAAAGCAAAGCAGGAGGCACTGTGGCCACTCAATAGCAGCTGAACCAGAGGAACTACCAGTGCCAGTAGCAGTTGCTCCTACAGAAGAAGAAATCCAAGACGAAATCAGTTCACTTAGTAAAGGCTGAAGAGGAAGTAGGGTCCTCATGACAGGAGGAAGAGGGAGGGCCAGGTCACCCAATCCCTATCCCTGGGTGAGCTGTGAGATATGTGAAAAGATTTCAGCTGCCAGTTAGGTGACCTGGCTGCTCTGATGTTGGAATAGTGCAGCCCATGGTATGAAACTAGATGGTAATGAAACCAAGCAACTGGGATTCCTGTGGGCATTGACAAAGGGACTGGGAGTAGAACAGAAACTCTCAAACTCTGGAGTCAGCTCCTGTGTAGTATGAGGAAAGGTACTCTCTCAAGGATGATCTGGTAGTGCACCCAGGCGGGTGGGACACCATGGAGAAAGGTATCCAGTACCTGAGAGAGCTGGCTGTGCTGGAGGTAATCTATAGGGATTCAAATAACGAGCAGCCCCCTGTGGATCCAGATGAGGTCCAGTGTGCACAATCCGTGTGGCAGAAGTTTGTTTGGAGCACATGATCTTCGTACACCGACTCATTGGCATTGATGTCCGTGAAAGGAGGAGAATTTCAGGTAACTACTGGATTCCAGCAATATGAAGATGATTTTTTCGTTTGCCTACCGACTTGCTCCTTGGCTGTGGAAAGACTGCCCAAGACTGCAGACAGACTCAAAAGGCTCGAGTAAGGTGGAGAGGAAATGTCCCATACCCCACCAGTATGGACCAGAGACTCTGCTATTGGGAGCAAGTGGCCCCCTTCTAGAGAGAGAGGGTACACACGATGAGGTAACCTGTGGTTTTTGTCATGTGACCGTGGAGAGGACATGTGGAAGTGGGATGGAAAATTCTCCTGAAGACTGCTTTTGCCATCAAACAAAGTAAGGTCAAGGGACCTGCCCAGGAAATTCAGTTTTTAGGAGTAAAATGGCAGGATGGATGCAGTCAGATTGTAATGGATGTGGTCAGCACAATAGCAGCTGTGATCCCAACCAATCAGCTAGAAAGAAACACAGGCTTTCCTAGGCATTGTGGGTTTTTGAAGGATTTGTATTCAGGATTAAAGTCAGATTGAAAGTCCTCTCAGTCAAGTGACCTGGAAGAAGAATGATTTTAACTGGGGTCCTGAACAACAATCTTTTGAACAAATCAAGCAGGAGGTTGATCATGCAATAGCCCTTGGGCCAGTCACAACAGGAGAAGGTGTGAAAAATGTGATCTACACTGCAGATGAGGAGAATGGTCCTTTCTGGAGTCTCTGGCAAAATGTACCTGGAGAGGCTCAAGGATGACCCCTGAGGTTCTGGAGTCAGGGATATTCTTGGTTGAGGAAGGGTGCTCCCCAGCTCAGTGCCCATACCAAGATTCTTCAAAACTACATGCCTCTCTCTCCCACTCCATCTTCCCCTCCCACTTTTCACTGCAGTGGTGTGAAGCTGAGAATTGGAGACACAAAAGGTGAAAAGATGATAGTTTGAGATAAGAACAGTTTACTGGAAACAGCAGTTTGATAAGAAAAAAGCAAACAGTAACAGCAAGAATATTAATAAAAAAAGAAAAAAATAGGAGGGTGATCATGCGAAAATGCACACTGCAGAGCTCATGACCCACACAGAGCCAGCCTCACTGCTCCATCCATCTTGGGACTGGCACCACCTGAACCTGTGTCTGGCTTGAAACCAGCTCCCTCCACTACACTTATTCAACCAGAAATAATCCCTTCTTCCCACAAGAGAGAGAGAGAGACCCTTACTCTCTGCCTCCAGCAATGACATGAAAGGGTAAAGAATAACATCTGGGCCCTAGCCATGCCCCATCCCAGCTAGAGCAAAAAATTAACCGTCTCCTGGACGAAAGCAGGACAGGGATACAAAGAGTCCAAGGCCTGCTACACCCCAACTGCAAAAGAGATCCTGGCATCTTATGAAGGGGTTTGAGCTGCTTCAGAAATGATTGGCACCAAAGCACAGCTCCGCCTGGTACCCTGACTGCTAGTGCTGGGCAGGATGTGCAAAGGTAAAGTCCCTGCCACACATCATGTCACTCGTGCTTTATAGAGTAAGTGGAGTGTGCTGATGACACAGTGAGCTTCAACAGGAAATCCCAGTTACCCAGGAATCAGAAACTGTGCCAGAGACAAAGATTTTGGATTCTTCTCAGAAAAGGATGAAGAGGAGGTGACACGTCCTGAGGAGGTCCCACCATATCTGCAACCAGAAAATGGAAAGCGATACGGTCTCTTCACTGATGCTTCCTGCTGTATTGCAGGGACACATCAAAAATGGGAAGCTGCTGTTTGGAGTCCAGTGTGGCAAGTTGCAGAAGCTATTGAGGGACAAGATGGATCAAGTCAGGTTGCAGAGCTGAAAGCCATCCAGATAGCTTTAGGTATCACTGAACGAGAGAAATGGCCAGTGCTTTACCTCTACACTGGCTTGTAAATGGTAGCAAATGCTCTGTAGGGGTGACTGGACCAGTGGAAAAAGATGAATAGGCAGTGCAGAGGTGAACCCATCTGGACTGCTGAGCTGTGGAAACACATTGCTGCCTGTGTAGAGAAGCTGGCTGCAAAAGCTCATCATGTAGGTGCACACACACCCAGGAGTTGGGCTGCAGAAGAACAACAACAATGGACAGGTGGATTGGGCTGCCCAGATTAAAGTGTCTCAGGTGGTCCTGGAAAAGCAACATAAAGGTGAATTATTTCTGCTTCGTGGGCCCATGACACCTCAGGTCATCTGGGAAGAGATGCAACAATACAGATAGGCTTGTGGGTGAGGGGTGGACTTAACCATGGACACTATTTCCCAGGTGATGCATAACTGTGAAATGTGCACTGTGATCAAGCAGGCCAAGCGAGTAAAGCCTCTGTGGTATGGAGGATGATGGTCAAAATATAAATGTGGAGAAGCCTGGCACATCGATTCCGTAGACCCCTGGTTCAGAGGGCACAGTAATGAGTGGGTATCATGTTCCCTGTCATGCACCAGCCTCTGGGACAGCTGAGTGAGACAATGGACTGTTAAAACCACACTGAAACCAGTGAGTGGTAGGACCTCCAAACATTGGCATCTACATTTAGGAAGGTCATCTACATTTAGGAACGTCATTTAGGAAGGTCACCACAACGCCAGAGACTCTACGAATCGAGCTAGCCCTGCTCAATCAAAACCTTCATGTACTGTAGAAGAGGAGAAGAGGTTAAAGTCTCCCTGGTGCCTATGAGATGTGTTTGGATTAGTCTTGTCTCAATCAAAGGCAAACCCACCCATGGGAATATTTTTGCTCAAAGACCTGGGTACGCTTGGTGGATAATGCAGCAGGACTGCGAAATGTGATGCATACATCCAGGGGATTTGATTTTTGAGTGAGAACAGTCTGTAATGTCAAACTGTGTAAGTAATGTTGGTTGCTGAATGACACGCCTGAGTGCTCCTGGCACTGAATGCCACAACTACTGTGGGCAATGAGTATGGACTGCTCCAGATACACCAGTCATGAGCTCGTCATGCAGCTTGCAACCATCTGGCAGCACACCAGCCCTCCTGCCCTGGAATCTAGGACAGACAGAACCCACAGTCATGGACTCAATGAACTCAACAGATATCTTGGAGGGATGAAGGGACAGCCATTGACTATGGTACCTATGCTTTTGTGTGTGTGTGTGTGTACATATATATGTGTGCATGTATGTATGTATGTAGTGGAAGGTATATGATTTGGGCATGAGGTAGGTGGTGTTGAATAAGGGGCGAAAAATGTCCTCATTCCAGCCAGGATAGGGTTATTTTTTTGCAGTAGCCACGAGGGGACATGGCTAGGACCTGGGGGTTATTCTCTACCACCTCACATCATTGCTGGGAGCGAGGGAAAGGGAATCTTTTCCAGGGAGAATCACAGAATCAGAGAATATGCCATGTTAGAAGGGATCCACGATGAGCATCGAGTCTGACTCCTGGCCCTGACAGGACTATTCCCAAGAGTCACACCATGTGCTGAAAGGGTCCCTTCTGGGTTGGCATAGAGTGACCAAGGGAGTGGTCAGGTATTGTCTATTGTTGAGGGGTTTCTGTGTGAAATGTTCATTTCTTGTGCTGTTATTATTAGTATTGTTGCTGTTACTGCTTGTTCTCTTATCTCGTTACTGTTTCCAGCAAATTGCTCTTATCTCACTCGGTGATCTTTACCTTTTGTGTCTCCAATTCTTCTCTCCAGTGCACTGCAAGGAGAAGGGAAAGGAAAGGGGTGAGCGAGTGAGCGGTGTGTGGTTTGGAGGGTCTCAGTGGGAGCACTAAGCTGGAGAGTACCATACCCAAACCAGGACAATCTCCCTCAACACTGCACTTCAATCCATGTATTTGGTATATGCACTTTGCAAAGGTCACCCAGAAATTCTCCTCCCCATTGTTGAGGATAACTCCTAGATCTTTCTTTAGTACTTAGAATAACCTGTGGTAATACTCACAGCAAACGTCAGTGTCCTACAACATTCCTCTGAATGAGGAGCATATAAGACCAGTAAAACCAAGATGCATTGTTCAGGTCAGAATTTCTGTATGGGACTCTCAAACTGCTACAGAATCACACAGAATCACAGCATGGTTTGGATTGGAAGGGACCTTTGAAGACCTATCTAGTCCAACCCCCAACTGTTACTAGTATTCCTCAGATAGAGAACAAATTCTGTACCCAACTAAAACATAATTATGATATAATTCAATGTTATTTTGCTATTGTTGCAAATTTTTTCAACACGGTTAATTTTTACTGCATCCCATGCGAGACAACTGCGGTATTTTTCTTTGCAGGAAGTTATTTGGGCTATTCATGTGTAGATCCTAAAGTTGTATGCAAGCGAGTTTGGTACAAAATAATTTCTGTATTTTTAATGTGAGGTGTTGCTGTGGACGGCTGATTGGAGAACACCCAGGGATAGAATGCAGCTGGCCTGTTTATCAGGGTGGTTCACAGAGCGATGATGGAGAATGGTCTGTGCAAAAACACACAAAGATGAGTCCAACAGATGCATTTGGTACAATCAATTTTCAAGATGGAGACCACACTTACCATGCCAAGGTAATAGGGGCTGTGTTTATATGTCTGACTTATTTTTGTAATTTCACTGTAAGAAAGGCAAAAAGTGGATTGGGTGAATATCAGATTGACTGTCCTATGAAGGCAGGGGAATCTAAAAGTAAACCAGATTAAAATGGGTGTATATTTTTATGTTGAACTTCAGTGTGATTAGGGATACACTGTCTGTATTGCTAACAGATGCATTTTTGTGCTATCCTGTTAGGGTACTATGACAGCTCTAATCCTTCATAAGATCTGCAGGACATTAATGCTTAGAACTTGGTAATGTGTAGCAGTTTCTTCTCCTGAAGTATTGAAAAGATGTTTATTTTACCCATTTTTATTCTTTCCAGTATATTAGACTTTCTTATGACAGCAATTTGGATCAGCTGTTGCATCTGATGGTTAAAGAATGGCAGATTGAATTGCCAAAGCTAGTGATCTCTGTTCATGGAGGCATTCAAAATTTCAAGCTTCCCTCAAAGGTCAAGCAGGTTTTCAGCAAAGGGCTGGTGAAGGCAGCTGAGTCTACGGGAGCATGGATAATTACAGAAGGCATCAACAGCGGTAGTGTAATTATTTTTCTTTGTTTCAGTTTTCTTTTTGGTGTTTTTTCCCTGCATGACAACATATACATTTAGGTCAAATATAGTGAAGTTGCTCGAAAACTGGTGATATGTTAATACAAAATGAAGCTGTTTTTGTATAAGGAGCAGTGCATAATTCAAAGAGTGAGATCATGCTTGTTTCCTGTTGACAGGCATTCTGAATATTTTAATTAAAGAGCAGAGTATTCTGCATGTAATAAGAAACAAGGCATATAGCCAGAACTTATTTGCAGTAAATTTGTCTGCTTCATTAAAATATTTTGGTTCTGCAGACTATGATTAGTCTTTTTGAAACAATTTTCAAAGCTCAATTTAACTTGTGTTTTATAATGGAGAAAGTTTTGAATCAGGATAATCCATTAATTAGCCTATTAGTATCTGAAAATCCCTTTAGACTACGCTCAAAAACTCAGAGAGGTCAGTAAACAGTAGAACTGAAAGTTTTGCTTCTTTAGCTGTTATTCAATCTGGTGATCTCACAGGAGAACTGTCACAGGAGAACTCTGCATTTATGTAACTAATGAAGTTTTATGGATGTGAAAAGCACCATCAGCAACATGTAAGACTATTATTAATTAGAAATATATGCTGAGTTTGAAGCAGTGGTACATTACACCTGAGCTCTGAAGTGTACATCAAACGTACAAGTTGGGTAGGATGTTTTGGTTTTGATTGAAACATAACCATGGTATAAATTAAGTGATGGGAAACCTTTTTTGGTGTCCTGTAGCAGGTCTCTGAATATAGAAGAAAAATTATCATTTGATTGTCTGTTTAGGAGTGTCCAGGCATGTGGGGGATGCGCTGAAAGGCCGTGCCTCACCACACCTGCGAAAGATCTGTGCTATTGGGATTCCTCCATGGGGTATCATTGAGAATCAGAGGGATCTCATCGGAAAAGATGTGAGTTGGATGCATTTTAATGATAAAAGCCTTCATGTTCATGGGATGTTAGAGTTTTCTTGCATACTTGATTTTCTTCTATATTAACTTCACTAGTTTGATATTTTTTTCACTATAATAGAGGCTTAGATTTTACTCAGCAACAGAATTTTGTGACATGTTGAGGCACTGTATTTTGCTTTTTGTGTATAAATGAATAGTTTTGAAATACTTATCTTCTTGCAGGAAATTGCCATTCCTTTTCTTAATTTTGTAATTATTTAGACCACTCTCTTGTGGTTGTAAACTATGTTTTTCTATATTAAGATTCAGAATGATCAGTCAGGTTAGTAGTGTAGACAAATAAACTATCAATACATGTGTTATTTTATCCACAGTCTATTTGATATTCACATACTATAACTTAATGTGAGGGCATAACCTACTCAAGTGTCTGAAAGCTCACGTATTTTTAATGGGAATACAACCCAGGGAAACTATGCCATAGTGTTTCAGCAAAGAATGTCAGGCAGTGACTCTAAGGATTGCAAACCTAATCAGAAATGTTTTCTGAGGTATTAATTGTGGGTTAGTTGCTGTTAAGAATCGAATGCTGAGAATCAAATGTTTGAGTAGCTCAGGAAGCATGATGGAGAATTTTAAACAGCCGCACTATGATGAAGAAATACGGACAAGCGAGGGGACATAAATGGTGTTATTTTGTTGGTTTCTTTGAGGACATTTTTATTTTGGTTTTCTCAGGTAGTTTGCCTGTACCAGACTCTTGGTAACCCTCTCAGCAAACTGAGTACGCTCAACAGCATGCATTCTCATTTTCTGATGGCAGATGATGGGACAGTAGGCAAGTATGGAAATGAAATGATGCTCAGGAGGAATTTGGAGAAGTACATTTCACTTCAAAAAATACACACAAGTGAGTATTGCTGTGGCCAGTTTTATGACAGAAAAACCTATCCTAAAAGCTGGGGAGGTACTTGACCTTTCATGTTACATGTTATACATCTTGATTTGCCATGGTTTTCGCTGAGTTCGAATGTTGTTAATTGCATGAGTCTTGAACTCTAAAACTCAGGAAAATGAAAAGGACAGCATTTTTATAAAGCATTATGCATTTGGATGAATTCACATATTGGTTTCTCAGTTGTAGAGACATCTAAATGACTCAGATTATTTAGTAAATATTGAGCATTTGCTCACTTCACAGTTTTATATGGTCTCTATTTCCCCACTAGGTACGTTCCCAGCATTTTGTTAGGTGGAAAGGTTGTTACATTCAGTGGAATTCAAATCCTTTTCATAAAGTTAACTGTTTTTGTCCTCATCACTCTTCTCTGTTGCAAGCCTGTGACCTCCTCAAGTACAGCAACAAAGACTGGTTGCAAAAGTAAAATCTTTAGCCAATGTTTGACAGATTGCATAACTTCCACCACTTTAAATGAGTAAATGAGTTATAGTAAAGAAATAATTAAATAAATATTTATTACATAGACAATTATTTCCTTTTATGCACTAGATTATGCAAATTATTTGTGAAAGTTCACTCCTACCTAGTCATTCAGATCTTGAGTTATGTTAAAAAGGCATTAGTATTATGATGTTAATGTTGCTTCCTTTATCTGCTCACATTATAGGATTGACAAACTTGGAAACCAGGCCGAGTTTTAACATGTTCGTGTACAGAGCTTCTTACTTGGACTCTTATATTTCCTTACTATGAGCTTTTTCAAGTCAGGCTTTCACTTTCATTTCTATTGCATTGTACTTGAAATTTATTTCTGATTTTTAACAAACCTGCCCTGCTGCTGTAACACTTGAAAGAGTCTCTGAAGAAATACCTGGTTAATTTTCTGTGTATGTAGGTAAATACGTGGATATTGAACATGTTTCAAATGTCCTTGCATGTGACAACAATTATAAAGGGAAGAGGGATATTTTGAACGATGTTTCTTCTTCCCAATGCTTACAGTTTTTTCAGTAGTTTTTCATGGTCATTTTGATCTGGCTGAAGAAGTTTTGTGAAAGTTTTAAGAGGCGGAAGTCAAATTACAGATGGTGAAGGCATGATTTCCTCTCCGTCGAATCATGTATAAGTATTTATTTCCCAGGTGTTTTGATTTTTGTGTGTGTGACTGAGATCTGTTTGAAACAGGGATGGGCCAAGGTGTACCCATAGTTGGGCTGGTGGTGGAAGGAGGCCCCAGTGTGATCCTGATGGTGTGGGAGTACGTGAGGGCCAGCCCAGCTGTGCCAGTGGTGGTCTACGAGGGCACTGGCAGAGCTGCAGATATCCTGGCATTTACCCACAAACACACGGGTGACATGGGGTGAGTAGTGGCAAAATGCTCCTCCTCCTTGCTCTGTCATGCTGCCAAGCACCTGCAAGCTGCTGAGATAATTTCTAATTTCTCAAAGCTGCTGAGATAATTTCTTATGCTTCTAGCAATGATGCCACTCTGGTCTTTTGCCAGCTTTAACTTCTCCGTGATGGGAGAACAGAGTTTCTTTCTTCCCTGCCTCAAACTAGTGCTGAAATAATTATTCTGCCAAATTTTCTATGGCTTTTTTGAAGAGGGAAAATGGCATGTAGCTACTCTGAGTAATGAAGTTTCTCAGCTTTGGTTAGAGACACTTTTGGATGACCTCCAGAGTATTTGCTATTGTTTCAACTCAGCCATGTCTCCAGCTATCAGTATTCTGTATGTGGGCTTGGACTTGGATTGTACAAAATTTTTGAGACTAGAGCTGGGGTTTGTTGCTGTAGGAGCCTCAAGCTGCGGTAGAAGGAAGACTAAGTTTCCTCATCTTTGGCTTTGGTTTACTCAGTGGTAGCCCAGATTTGTCATCCTTGTCAAGCTGTAACTCTATGTCACCAACAGTTCAGTCTCAGCTGCAGGCTCTACTAAACCTACCCTTGTGAAAATTTTGCATCCAAACTGGGAATAAAAATACATGTTTGTATAGCCAATTAATATTATATGTGAAAGTTTTTCAAAGTCAAAGAGCTTTTTAGATAAAAAATCAAAAGAGGTGCCCTGGGTTCACTCCCATTTGAGGAAATGAATGATTTAATACATTTTATATCCTAATTGTTTACTTATTGTCTTTTCTGAATATACTTCTGGATAGGTGGTATTTGCCCCTAGTGTGCTGAGAACTTCTTTCTTCACTTGCTTTTTTCCCCGTATTTATGATATTAAAAAAAAAATCTTTCCATTTCAAAAGAAAACGAAAATATGAATGAAAAGGTTAACAGAAAGGTAAATAAGAGAAAAAAGTGGGAGAGATGTGAAGCCTAATGAACAAATAGTGAGGAATTTCATTTTATGCCTATTTTTCTTCCTTTATTGAAAGAAAGAAAGATCACCTCCAGTGATTTTTAGCTCTATGTTCACAGAAAATCCTTTGAAAATTGTTGACTTACTCATGTGTTTTATTTCCAATAGTAAATACGTGTGTCAGAACAAATGCGTATGTGATTAATAATTTATGTTATGGCATAACTTTGTTTTGTGTGAAAGAAGGATTAAGTCAATAGAGAAGTAAAAAAAAAAAAAAAATTCTCCTCTGTTTCATCTTTTCTGAAGTGTCATTTGGGTGGGTAAGAAATATCAAAAATATAATTGTCATTGATTATATGTCTGTTTTCCAGGGATCTGTGCCCTCAGGTGAAGGAGGAGGTCTTAATAATGATTCAGAACATATTTAGATTGAAACAGGAACAGTCCAGTCATCTATTTCATGTTTTGATGGAATGCATGAAACACAGAGAGTCTGTGAGTAGGGTTCATGTGCCGAGTTTAGGAAGTCTCATTTCCTGTTACCTTTTTTTCTCTTTCTCTGGTGGGTTGGCATGTGCACAGATGTCATATCTAATAGAAAGATAACTCAAATGTGTCTGTGCCAATTTCTATATTGAGTAGCTCTACAGAGCTTGTTTTGTTAACATCTCAAGTTTCAGTTTCAGCCATTGTTTATGAAATGAGAGCCTTTGTGATTTTAGTAAAAGACCAAATATCTTTGTTTTCACAAGAAAGATCAAGTAATTAATAATTTTTTCTTCTCTGGTAGAGTCTTATTTATAATTTAGAAAGGTTTCCTTCCGTTCTTCTACTTACAAGAGAATTGTCCTAGAACTTGTCTTTGAAACACCTCTAGTAACTGGAAATCCTCTCCCTTCACCTGCTGGCCATGCACTTGAGTAAACCATGTTGGCTGTCACATATCACCTTCTTATTTTCCATGTGCCTTAGCATAGTTTCCAGGAGGATCTGATCCATGATTATGCTGAAAGCTGACTGGCCTGTAGTTTCCCAGGTCTTTCTTTTTAGCCTTTTCAAAAATGGTAGTTATGTTTCCCCTTTTCCAGTTACTTTGCCAGTCTGTCACAAGTTTTCAAATATGATGGAGTTCCACATGTATAGGCAAGTAATGATAATTGTACTAATGATCACTAAAATGGAAACTACCCAATAAATTTTTAGTATTTTTTTTGTTTTGCTTTATTTGGGTGTCTGTTTTCTAGTTAAAACCTGAATGAATATCAACAATGTTGCATTTTTACATTTCTCAGGTTTAAAGGTTAATCAAAAGGAAACAGACTCATGTAAACTCATGCAGTAGGTTTATTCCTGTTTGCCTGGGGTGCCATTGCATTAAAAACCACAATGGTGCACTTTCTGTCTGAAACAAAGGAAAACTCTGCCTAGACCCTTGCCATTGCTTGTGTTGAAATGTGTTTAATCTACCACAGCCCATACAAAGAAGAAATAACTACAGACTTGCCTGCCTCACCTCAAATAGTATACTTCTGCAATTCTAACAGATAACCATATTTGATGCGGAGTCAGAAGATGAGCAGGACATTGATCTGGCAATTCTGACGGCACTCTTGAAAGGTACTGAAAAATATGACCTCTTTATATCAGACATACAGCCTCAGTGACTTACCTTTTCAAAGTAAGGGAGTAACATAAGTGTGTGAAAACTGATAGATCCTTTACCTGGTTCTAGGTACGAATATGTCTGCTTCAGATCAGCTAGATTTGGCATTGGCCTGGAACCAGCTAGATATTGCCAAGAAACACATACTTGTTTATGGACAACACTGGAAGGTACTATTACCTGCTATTTCTCACTGTGTCTTTACACTTTATTTTGATGACTAATTTTCCATGATTTGCATTTGTCAAGCTTTAATGAAGGAATAGTTTGATTATTGGACTCAGTCTTCTGTAATCTGCTTTGATTTTGGAGGGGCATTATCCTTAAAATAGTGAGGTATTCAGCTACACAGTGCATCAGATCACATTTGTTTTTCCCGAGAAGAGATGATATCTAAAATTACTGTTGGTTTTGCTGTGGGCTTTTCCAAGTAGTTTCAGTGATACTTCTGGATACATAATCTTCAAGCCTGTGTTTGCAATCATTGGTGGTTAAGGAGATTTCATTGTAGCCTAGAATACTCTTTTCTCCAAAGATATAAACCCCAAAGGGGTGTTGCATCTATTTTCCTAGCTCTAGACAGAAATATAGAAATCCCAGTGTAAATCACCATGTTAAGAAAAAGTAACGTCATTATTTTAGACATTGTTTCTTAGGTGTAGCTGCAACGAGGGAGTTATGATCTGATTATAAGAGATGTCTTTGCTCAAATTAAGGTGTAAACGAGACCATATGTGAAGTCAGTAGTAGAGATTTTTTTTAACAGTACATGTGAGGTATGGGGAGGGGGGAGAGAAAGAGAGTGAGACAGAGAGGTTAAACAACAGATACCACCACGTGGATTCCTGCAGTATCCTGTTGGTTCTTCTTCACCCTGGTCTTCAAAGGTGGGGGTCCCTGAGCTGTTCTTCTGGAGGTACCACCTTTATACAGTCTAAGTCCTGGGTATTCACGGGATGTGCTGTTCCCATGTGGGAAATCCCATTCTCATAGCTTGAGCTGGCACACAGATAAGCACTTGGTTCCTTTCTCTCAGTTTGCCACAGTGGGAGTTTTTGTCCAGATGCTAGCCAAACCTTTACCTCCATTAGGCCTGGAATTATCTCTTTCCTGGTGTGCCATCTGTGCTTATCTCAGGTTCTGTTATGGTGGCTTGTCAGGACAGTGTTTCAAGACAGCCAGCTGCATTCTTTAAGTCCTTACAGAAGGCAAGCCATGATTTAGAGCTGCATTAGCTGTACGTGTGTGGAAGAACATACAGTAGCAATTAAATCAATTAATTAAATTAATTAATTAAATTTAAAATATGGTTTTCAAGTTTTCAGAGGTAATCCAGTATGTAAGTATAACCCTCCATAAGTGAGTTTTTGGTGTACATAAGAAGATTTTTGTAGATGACAAACGTAAAACTCTATGTGCTGCAAACATATTTTTCCCATTTGTTATGTGGGAATTATGTTCTTCAAGAAATAATATCTCATGATCCCAGAAGTACTTCCCAGAGGTACTTTTCAATTCCCTGCCAAGAATTACAAGGTTGATTTTTTTCAGTCTCAATTATGACTTCTTCTTTCAAACATAAATTTTGAAAAATGGACAGTTGTATACATATTTGAGTGGCCATAGCTGGTTGTTTGCCATAACAAGAGACCTGATTTTTTTAATCACCAGCCCATATTTTCCTGTGGTGCATAAGGCTGAATACATGGAGGATTATGCCTGGGGTGTCTACAACTGAACATCCATGAATTAAAGATTGGATATTAGGAAAAATTTACTCATGGGAAGCGCTATCAGCTGTTGGAACAGGCTGCTCAGGGATGTGTTGAGTGATCAGCTGTGGAACTACTTAAAAGACATAGATGTGGCTCTTAGGGACAGGGTTTTGTGGTGGACTTGTCAGTGTTAGGTTTGCTGGTTGACTTGATGATCTAAAGATCTTCTCCAAACTAAGTGATTCTATGATTCTGTGTGTGGAGGAAATAATGAATAGCATTTTTCTGATCCCCACATCTTCAACACAGAAATGTTTAGAGATCTATTGCACAGTTCAGCCTCTTTACTCCTGGCTTTTCCGAGGGGAATATCTATTCAGTTTTTCCATATTTTTGACAGTATTTCCCGCTCTTCCGTGTACTTGAATTTTCAGGTGTAAAAGTCATCTTTTGGGATAGTTAGATCAGCACTCAATATTCTCATTTAGATGTTTAGTGAAAAGCTATTATTTTACAGATTATTCTGTATTAGCCTAAGGATAAATTCTAATAGGCTGTATGCCTTTTTTACATGTTTCTAACTTATATCCAGCTAATATTCATGATTTCAGAAGGTAGGTCCACTAGAACTTTTTTCTGGCTGTCACTGCTGAAGTTCTGGTAGAGTTCTGATTTCAGTCTACAAAGTAACTACATTGCTTCCACTTATTCTACCATATTTTTTCATGTTGTTATTATTGTTCTTCGGTTATATGTGTCCTTACAAACTCCTAACTGTGTTGGTATGCCACACTTTGACAACTAGGGTTTTTATAACAATTGGCATATTTCATACCTACTGCCTATGATGCTGCTGTTAAAGGGGCTGATTTCAGCTGTACCTCAGTTCTCAGGTAACTCAGGTAAATACCACAGGGTCCTGACAATTTGCCACTACCACTTTATGGACGGCTTCTATAATCTTCTCTACTGACACTTCAGTTTGACACAGTTCCTCAGATTTTTCAACCATAAAGAACAACTTTGATAAAGGACTTTCCTAGCCTGTTCTGTAGTAAGCAGTGAGGCAACAAATTAGTTTGCTATGTCTGCAATAACCTTGAGAGTTTCTTTTATACCTGGTCATTCTCTGGCCTTACAGATCCACTGGCAGTCCCCTTACTCCTGCTTTTCTGCTTCTGGTATATTTGAAAAAAATCAATATATCTGTTCGTATCTATTTCAGCACTATTTTGAATGAAAAGCCATTGTAAAATAATAACTATGTTCTCCCCTTCAAGCAAGATTTAAATCTCGTAATAAACAAACCTCACATCTCTTGCTGCTTCTCCAAGCAAAAATTAGGATGACATATACTCCTGAATGTTATTATTTTCTGAGCAGGGAAAAAAACCCAGCAACTATTTTTTTCTTGCACAGAAAAGAAGAAAAAAAAAAAGACTGTTTTAAAGTTTGCCTTTAACTTAGTTGCTTTCTTAATTAAAGTGAAGCAACCCTCTGGCTGTCAGGTAATGCCAGATCTTCAATTATCAGAGGCTACAGCTTCTGCAGTGTTATTGCAGTTGTGTGTTCAAATTTTGAGTTATGTATTTAAGGAGCAGTTTTTAGGTAATTGTGGAGTCTTATGATATTTCTGCCTATTTAAATGTTTCAAGGAAAACATGCACAATTATGCACATATTGTGGCCATTTCTTTTTAGAACTCTAGTCTTAGAAGTTTAGAAGGTAAAGGTTATAACCAGCTGTGACTATGTTTCTGTTTAAATGTCAACTCAACCTCAAATAGACCAAAGAATACCATTCTAATCGTTACCAAAGGGCTGCTAACCTCTTCAGACATGCTGCCAGGTCCAGGACTGTTGGAGGAAATTTAATACAAGAGTGGCCAGTCGCTCTCAGATATTTCTGGAAGAAAACACAGTAATTCACGATCAGTGCATAAGTTTTCTTTTTACGCGTAAGAATTCTGTAACATTTATTGGTCATCTTTTGACATAATTTCTCTCAAACCTCGATATAGACAAGGAATGTACTATTTTCAAGTTAACACTAGCACCTGCCCCATTAGTGTGCCAGCCTCCTCATTCTGGTCACCCCACCTCATTTCCTGTGCATACATGTTCTGTAGAAAAACTTTATATCTATTATATGAACCTCATATGTCTAACTCCTTTGCCATTTTGCATGTATAAGCCCTGCTGAGCTCTGTTCAAATGCCATGAGTAGAGTGATTTCACAGTTTGGACACTTCTTGTAGGTAGATCTCTGCTTCATGCTTCCTTTGAGAGAGTTTATTCTAACACACATTCTCTCTCATATCTGAAAAAAAGTTTGCTTAAAAGAGCTTGCAGTCCTATAGAGACTTCCCTACAGTACTTTGAAATAGCTTTTGTCATGTGTCAAAAAAAAAAAAAGGCTTCTCTCCATGTCCTGCATTATCATACGTTATCTTCTGAAGTGAATTAGAGAGTAGAGAATGTATTATCAGAGTCTGGTTGTGAAGTTACATTTGTAGAAATCTCTACAGATGTTGAGTTTATGGAACCTGTTTTCCTTCTCCTCTATTGACTTTTTACACAGGTGTTTCCTCCAGCATATTTTTCTTTTGCACTTGCACTTTAAATATACATTGAGACAAGTCATTGTGGTGGAGAAATTACTAGCTCCAGGAATGTTTTATTTATTTACAAAAGTAATTTCCTAATATTTTCCTTCAACTCTGTCCATTTGGAGGTTGGTGCCTTGGAACAGGCAATGCTGGATGCTTTAGTCATGGATCGTGTGGATTTTGTGAAACTGTTAATAGAACACGGAGTGAACATGCACCGTTTTCTTACCATATCTCGTCTGGAAGAACTCTACAACACAGTGAGTGTTTGAAATCCCAGTGTACAACTTAAGATATGAAAGCCTGCAAACAATACTATTTTTCTTGAGAGGTCTGATGGTTAGGCCACATTTTTGTGAAGGATTTTTGAAAAAAAGAAAAAACAGGAGAATTAATGGGTTTGGTTATTTTTGATTATTATGTGGGGGTTTGGAAATGGCGTACCAGGTTGTAATTTTTGATTCACTGTCAGGAACCAGATTGAGTAGTCATTGAAAGCTGATGAGAAATATGTTCAGATTTTAATGTGGTACATAATACATGCTTACCTTGCTGAAAATGATATGTTGTTTAGACCAAAGCTATACCAGCTTCCTTCTAGAATATGTTAAAATTTAAGATAGTAGAGGTGTTGCAGACTGGTGTTGAAATATTTTTGAAAAGATTTCTGGGTGGAGTGGGGAGAGTTTGAATCACAGTAGTTTATTCTGTAGATTTTTTAAGCTGCTTTCTTATACTGTATTGAATTTCTAGTGTGGAGTGACATGTTTGTTTACTGTCTTTTCTATTCACACCACAGAAACACGGACCATCAAATCTGCTTTTACACCATCTAGTTCGAGATGTGAAACAGGTAATAGACATAGGAAGGGCTGGGGACAAAAATGCTAGATTAGACCTTCAGCGTCCACTGGCAAGCTTCTATTAGATAATACAGGGGAATTTTAATAATAGAAGTGATGGCTTAATTACTACAGTCCTATATCTGCTAAATGGTTTCATCTTAATTCCACTGACCCCCTAAGCAATTAAGCAACATACTGCTACTGAAGCTCCCAAGGGTCCTGTACCTTAATTTCAAAAGCAAGCAGTTCATCCAGATCAGACTGTCTTTCTCACATTACTAAATTGACATTTTGAAGTGATTATACAAAAGACTTAGTGAATTAGTGCAATAATTATGCTCATTGCTTTAAGGTTTTCTGTTTTCCCCCTGAAGTTAAAGAAGTCTTTCCTTGTTAAAGCAGTAATGAAAAGATATTGTGACAAGAGATAGTATTTGGATGTGCTGCATTGCCTAGGAGAACAGAAGGTGGCAGTGGATGACTACTGCATGGAGCACCGGTTCCATTAGTAATTTAGTAGCAGCCTTGTTATTTAGATACATCATTAATTTATTTCACAGTTCTGTTATCTATTGTACCTCACAGCATCTCTTAGCCAGGAAAGGATGAGCTGTTCTTTGTGCATCTAGACTTCAATACAGGAGATTCCCAGATCCAAATCTAGACTAATTGGCTAGTTCTTTCCAGGGTGTGATTGCTAAGGTAAAATGAAATGGTAAGCCTGACTGTTTGCAGAGTTCTGTTGAATTTGTGGTATGATTTTCTTATTGTGGGTGACTTTCATGTCAATCCTGCTTGTGGTTCTTTAGATAGATGTAGGGTATCCTGGTCTCCATAGCAAACTATTTTCTGTGTTTTTCCACACTGATGAACATATTCAAGATCTAATTTATGTTATGAATCTGGAAGATCTATATGTTGAAAGGTCTAAATCTTGAAAAAACACTGAGCATTTTCAGACTGAGAAAAGTCTCTTCCTCGCTGAAGTGATTGATATGGCTACTTCCCTAAAATGCATATATGTAGATCTGTCTTTATATATCTCAGGACACTCTGGGAAAACTCAGTGTGTGATCTAAAGAGAAGCTTTTGGCACTTGATATACAGTAATGGAATTAATGTAAAGAAAGTCTGCACAATTTCAAAACTTTCTATGCCATTGTGTAAGCTAAACTTGGCATCTGCAACCAGGTCTAAATGCTGAAAAGCCTTTTTTACCTGAGCTTCTGTAAGTTCACATAAGTGGTCTGTGAATGGGTTGTGCAGTTGCAGTCTGATTAAATATGGTGACACTGTAGTTGGGATGGTCAACAGATCCATGTGAGCATGGATTTCAGAATATTTTCTCTGTTAGTGACCGGCTTTGATGCTGCTGTGTTTGTATGAAGATATATTGCAGTCTAATGGCATAAAAGACGAGGATTAGTGCAGAGAAGTATCTACAAGCATAGGAAGTCAGAAATGCTTGCCTAACTATCAGTGACAGACCTGACAAGTTATTCTGAGATGTTTTTTTGCCCCAGAGTGCTCAGCATGTTGATACCTTCTGTGACCTTGGGCTGAGTGGCCTTAGCTGACTGTAATGAGGCTTGCTACTGAAGTCTATTGAAAAAACACCCTCAGTCCAATGCAGAAAAAGACTTTTCACAGTCTGAAAAGCATACACTGCCAGGAATACATAACATCTCTGATCCCATTTACGTACAGGCCCATTTTTCACTTCAAGGAGTTGCAGGTTATGGTTTTACCAATAGTTTTTTAGATCTGCATGGAAGCAAATCTGTTATTCAGAGAATTTGTCACAAACCTTGGGTCTTGGAAGGACAGTGGAGGTAAGATGGGCCGTGGTGCTTTAAACAGAAGTGGTGAGAGACTCAGAAGGTAGAGCTAGTAGATGTACTGCTGTTGTCCTGGTTGTCAAGACAGTCTTGAGCCTCAACAAGATATTTGTATTCTCTAGGAATTATTATGCAACATAAAATACACGCTTCAGCTACTTCTTCAATTTTTATTAATCAAAGCACTTAATCATACCGTGCCAGTTTTCACTTGTTATGAAAAGGTTTTTATCAGTACTTTGCTGTTGGTGCTTGTCCTGAAGAGCCATTACCTTCACTGTTGGATGCAGCTGATCTGGTGAACATTGCAACATATATCCCTATGCAATATGGCTACAGTGAACTGCAGACATCACATTTTGCCCTCCTTTCTAGGAGAGTTTCATATGTGTAATGAATGTGCACAGTTTCCTGACAGGTACAGGAGCTCTCAGTTTCACATTTTTCCATATTTTCCCTTACAATAGGAGGGTTATGATGTGGTTGAATGTTGCTTATAACAGCACCATGAAATGTTTGTGACATTTGGTGTTTCAGAATAGCCTCTCTTTGGATTACAAGATATCACTGATTGACATTGGACTAGTGATAGAGTACCTCCTTGGTGAAGCTTATCGGAGCAGCTACACAAGGAAGCATTTCCGAATTATCTACAATGATCTCTACAGAAAACACAAGGTAGCTTCTTCCAAATCACTGGTCACCAAGAAAAGCCAAAATGTGACACCTGAAAACAGCTCAGATTGTCATCGTGGTTCGTCTGAAGAGCATCATTTAAATGTATGCCATGCTTGTCTGTTTGAAAACTGTGGAGAGGTTGTAAATAAAAGACACAAATCCCCAAGAGTACTGGTGGTTGTTAAATTGTTTATTAGTTCAGTAAATTTATCTTTGTGTCTGGGTTGTGTTCTGTCTATCATCCATCAATAAGGAATGACAAGATTGTGCCAACCACCATTTTCCCTTTTTTGAAACAGTTACATGTTTCCTTCTTGCAGCTTGAACTACATCACGGAAATACTAAATTCCACATGCCGTGAATTAGACTTAGGGCATGTCAGCATTCTCCCTACTGGTTTTCCAAAATCAGTAACTTAAAAGCAGCCTAAACTTCTCAATAAATTAGCTGAAAGTCATTCCCAACATTGCAGAAGGTGCAGATTAACTTCATAAGAATGATCCCCAGTTCTTGGAGTAGAACTGGGCTTTGAAGTACTTCCACATGTTAAAAACCAAACAACAAAACCCTCTCATGAAGTGTTTCCATGACTAAGAGAAGAACCTTGTAATGATCAGGGAAAATGAGAAGAAATAATGAAACTTGGAGTGAATAGAAACACAGAGACAGAGCTTCCTCTGTGTCACTAGTTTTCAACACAAAGCTTAAAAAAGATGTGAGAAGTTCTAACACTTTTTGTGCTTTCCTAATGATATATGACCTTAACAGGGATAGGTAAAACCACATAATCATATAACTAGGAATTGTTGGGAAGAGCATTAGTGATTCAGCTGAACATTCTTCCCTCCCAGCCAACACTGAACAAAATTTACAGAGATGCTAGATGTGCCGTCCTTCAGAGGAAATTATCAGCAAAAAGTTCAGAGAGTTCTGTCTTTCAAACTGCTTATGGCACATTTTATAAAGGTTGGCACTCAGAAGAGCTCCCAGACTGGGTGATTCCATCTATTGCAACCCTGTTTGTTGCAATTAATGGATGCTATATGGAAAATCAGTATTTTGAATTCAGAGACCCAGAAAAATATATATATTTTTAACTGAGATGTGAAACAGGCCATTTTTTTCCTTGATGGTATAAGCTCCAGTGGTAGTTCCAGTGACTGTTGACTCACTAGTTTTGAATAACATCAGTTATTGTTTTGAATAACATCAGTTTCTACCTGCACTATTGCAGTCAGCAAGTACCAGCAAACTTTATTTCTAATTTGCATTTCTCTTCTCATGTTTTATGGTTTGCCTTTGGATCTAGAGAGTGGTCTCCAGCTTGCCTCAAAGCCTGTCTCATTCCTTTCATCATCGTAGTCAGATGGATAGTGGAATGGGATCCACTGAAAGTACTTTGCATTCTCAGTTCTTCAGAACTGCACAGCCTTACAAATCCAAGGTAATATAACTGCTTATTCTAGATTTTGCTTAGAACATATTAGGCTGATAATAATTTTATTGACAAATTTTAGACGTGTTGGTCAGGCTCTTAGTTTTTATAATTCTACTTAAATGGCAGTGGAAACACTGCTTTGTTGCTCACTGCTCTTGAAGTACAATTCTTGCAATTTTATTGGTGAAATCAAGCTCAGACTCCTTCTATGATAGTTTTTTAACTTCCATCCATTTTGCTAAGGGCTTTAATTCACTGAAATGTATCACCAAATTTCTGAGTATCAAGCATGTGCGAAAACTCTTCTGATTTGGAAGAAATACAGGAGTTCTCTGACTTTCCTAATACTTTCTCATGATTGCTTATTAGAGTGATAGACTAAGACTGTTAAGAAGAGGTACATTTCAAATATTTGGAAAATGGAGACATAGTATTTTCTTGCAAAGAAAGAATGACAGAAGAGCAAAGATTGGGTATTCCTATCTATCTATCTGTCTATCTATCTGACAAAACATAAAGTAAAATGAATTTAAATGGTTATGTTGGAATTATTCAGAGCCAAAACGAACACATTATAGCACTGAGACTTCCTCGCTCATATCAGTAAGATCTTTTTTCCTGTACCTTTCACTGAGAAATACCCAGATATGAATGTATAGCAAGTTTACATTATGAGTGTGACAGCAAGAATCATCTTTAAGTATCTAAGGTGTATATTTCAGTCCACTGTTTACTTTTTCTTCTATCATGACACATATGAAAAAGAGAGTAAAAGCAGATCCTTGGTATGATGGGGTTTGGAGAGAGTCCAACACTATGGAAAGGGAAGGTATGAAAGGTATGGATGCAGAGCAAGGTGTATTTTTCCTTCATTAATGTTACCAGTTTCTTAGTGTTGGTAATCTGAACATAGTCCTAGCTGTGGTTTATGACTTAAAAGTGTATAGCTATCAAACAGTTTGCTACTTGCAATTCAGATTTCCATGCCGTTTTATTTTCACGAGTCTGGACCTCAACCGCTCACTGGGGTTTACTTTTTCTTTTTTCTTTTTTCTTTTTTCTTTTTTCTTTTTTCTTTTTTCTTTTTTCTTTTTTCTTTTTTCTTTTTTCTTTTTTCTTTTTTCTTTTTTCTTTTTTCTTTTTTCTTTTTTTGTTTTTTAACAAATTTATAGGAAAGATCCAGCCCTTTCCCAAAGTATAAGAAGAAATCAAAAGAGGATATAAACTACACAGAGGATTATGAGTCAGCTGGCTTCATCTACCCCTATAATGACCTCCTGGTTTGGGCTGTATTAATGAAAAGACAGAAGATGGCAATGTTCTTCTGGCAGCATGGAGAGGAAGCCATGGTCAAAGCTGTTGTTGCTTCTAAACTCTACAGAGCAATGGCACGTGAAGCTAGTCAGAGCAACATGGTGGATGACACTTCAGAACAACTCAAGAAGTATTCAAAGTATGAGTTCTCCCTTCATTTCAGTTAAAGTTCTGTGGTGCTGAGAATGGTTAGATAGTGCCCTAATCCGCTAAGGGTTAGTAAAGTTAGTGATGCCATGGATTATGGAGTATTAAAAAAATACTTTCAGATACTCATTATTGATATTATATACTGGATCTATGTACTGGTGTGTAGTGTGATGGAGAGTTAAAGGAAAGATATTTACATATTACCTAGATGCATATTCGAAAATATAGGTGAGTAATGCATAGCTCAGTATCGGCTAAGTGGGTCAAGTGAAAGGCTGAAATTTCCTTTGCAGCTTCTCTACCAGTTCAATTTGTTAAAAACCCATATGCCACATAGGTGTTGGACTGTTCAAATCTATAACAAGTAGTAATGAGCCAATCAAAACCAGTGCTTAAATCCTGCTCTGTGTAAGACTAAGTGGAATGTGGAATACTTGATTGAATGAAAAGGGAAATAGACCAAGAACTGTCTTTGAGTTTGTAATTTCCAGTTAGTATTTTCTGGTAGTCTTTCTTGTTAGTAGTATATTTTCTGCTTTATAGATTTCATGCTTTAGATTCAGGTGCAATAAAATGTACTTTGTTCTTTTGTATGCCACTCCAAATCTCAATTTGAAGGAGGGCATGTAGCTTCCTTGAAGAGTCTCCTCTGCAGAGATGTTTTAAAGTCAGTCCAAAAGAAGAGACTTTTTCAACTGGCTGCAATGCTTGCCCACAGTGGTGATGAATCTGTTGTTGAAGCAAATACGAAGAACTTTGTAGAGTCCATTTTGATCACTGAGTGAGATTAAGAACAAAACAAATAAAAAACAACAAAACAGAATAGCCCTAAATATTGTGATTAGGACTAAATAGTTAGGTTTACACCCCAATTTGTTTTTCACTGGGTATAGTGATAAAACTATGAGAAAAATGGGAGAAGGCATGCTTACTGAGATTGATAGCTGAACTTTAATTACCAGAGTATTCACAGAAACCTCTTTTCAGCAGTAATTCTGAGTTTGGACTGATCCCTGTTATACTGACTGTTAATTCCTTTCTGCTTTAGGGAATTTGGGCAGCTTGCCTTAGATGTGCTGGACAAAGCATTCAAGCAAAATGAGCAGATGGCCATGAAGCTGCTGACCTATGAGCTGAAAAACTGGAGCAACTCAACTTGCTTGAAGCTGGCAGTGTCTCTGGGGCTGCGGCCTTTTGTGTCCCACACTTGCACGCAGATGCTGCTGACCGACATGTGGATGGGACGCCTGAAGATGAGGAAGAACTCCTGGTTTAAGGTTGCATCAGTCTAGTTTTTTCTGAGCATTTAGGTGCTCTTTAGATGCTTTATATATGTTTTTTTTGGTTATGAACATGGCTAATACAGCTTCAGGCAGCTGTGCTTAAGCATGTGTTGGAATGTGCACCTCTGGGAAACAAAAGCAAGGGAGGGAGGGAAAACAGTAGTTGCTTCTGTTTTATTTCTTTGCAAAATCATTTGTGGGATGACATTACGAGGAAGGATTTTTTTTTTGCTCTTCCCATTCTCTCAGCACTTTTCAGTCCTTCCTCACTGTCTCTTGCTTCCCCACATTGCCTGTTTCCTGGTAGAGCTGCTGGTGGGAAGGATGCTTTCCAGACACAGACAGCAGTATTGAAAGCATCCCCAGATACCATGACACTCCTCAAAACCACGAATCAGCCCAGAGCAACACACATCTTCAGAGGCTGTCGGACTGTGATACAGATTCCCAGCGCCAGTGACTCCTTCCCCAGCCAGTGCAATTGCACTGGGTTTTTGCTGGCACCAAGCATGGCTGACTGTGGCCTCAGGTTTTTGCTATCCCTGCTTAATTAATCCTTTATCTCTCTTTTAGGTCATTATGAGTATTCTCCTGCCTCCCACCATCCTGATGCTGGAGTTTAAAAGCAGGGCAGAAATGTCTCATGTGCCTCAGTCTCAGGACTTCCACCAGTTATGGTATCACGGAGAACAGAGCCCCATCAACTCTAAAGATACTTTGGTTAGTGTGTGATGATCAGACATTTGTGTGCCAGAGTCTGTTTGTTTACCACAAACTGTGTCTGTTTGTTGTAACCAGACAAAAGTAAGATACTGTAATGGTTGCTGCATTCAGAACAAAGTTTAGACATTTGTGTCTTTCCTCCCTCTAAAACAACACTAGCTTTGCAATTGTAGACCGTTGTTTCTTACTTTTAAAATGCCATTTTCTTTTAAAGAAGTGTTATGATGTGGAAAAGGGTGTTCAGAAGTCTGACGAAAGCCAAGTAGATGGTGGACAAGGAAACCTGCCTGGAACTACAAAAATCTATGAGTTCTACAATGCACCAATTGTCAAGTTCTGGTTTCACACGGTTAGTCATCATTCTAGAACTTGGATTGACAAACCCCTCCTCTGATCCTTCAAATGTCACTTAATCCTGCTTTTACTTTTTCCAGCATGGACTTGCAGTCACTTAGTGGTGGGTGTAGATGGGAAACTATTTGGATATTTCTTTGGCAGCAAAGTGTAAAAATTGTCTGTTAAATTCATGCAACTGAACTAAAAAAAAAAACCAAACCCAAACCCAAAACCCCAGAAAAACAATTACAAGGAACTAAAGAAAAACTCAAGCACAGGTTTTTACAGTGGTCAATTGCAAAGGTTGAGATAGATTTAGAGGTGGCCTTACATACCTTTAATACTTCACTGATATTTGTATTCCTTTCTTTAAGAATTGTCTCTGGAAGAGTGAATATTCATCTATAGGAGATTGTTTGCCATAGGAAATGTGCATTTATTAGATCAGTTTTAGTAACCCTGTGTCAGTAGAGCTCAGGATGTTTAACATCAGGCTGTTCGTCAGGTCAGATCACCATGTACATAAACTTTTAGTCTTTTAACTAGGTGTGCTTAAGTGGTTTATAGGTTGTAATCTATTATGTCAGATACATTTATAGCATGTTCTTG
The DNA here is from genome assembly GCA_013397845.1 of Melanocharis versteri. Taxonomy (NCBI): domain Eukaryota; kingdom Metazoa; phylum Chordata; class Aves; order Passeriformes; family Melanocharitidae; genus Melanocharis; species Melanocharis versteri. The sequence goes on along the minus strand of VZTG01005545.1, from coordinate 934,290 downwards.
TACATCTAAAATATGTATTTTTCATCTGACATTGTTCTTGTCTTTTGGAAATCACTGGCTAACCAGCAGTGACTTATATAACTTTGAGAGTTGTTACTTGTTCCTACAGAAGGCTGGGATAAAAGCATGACTGCCCTTGCATTCAAGCAATGGTGTGCAGATCAGAGAATAGAATCACAGAATAGTTAGTGTTGGAAGGCACCACTGGAGACTATCTAGTCCAACATCCAAGATAAAAGAGTCTGTCTCTTTTGTGGGGATGAACATATGCTGCAATGGTTCATCTTCTGCTCCTACCTATTTTTTCAGCACTAAAGTGCTGAAAAACTAAAATTTCTGATGATGTTTAAGGATATTCCCAAAAAACCAAAGCAAAACAAGATAAAACTTTGGAGAACTGGAATAAGGATTTTGGGCTCAAAAATGTGTCTGTGTCCCACTAGTTTGAGTACCTATGGTGAGGCCAATCACCTGTTATATTTGCAGAAATTTGTTTGAGGTTTTTGTGCCTATGGATTATACACCGTGTGTTTTGCAGATGTCATACTTGGCATTCCTCATGCTCTTTACTTACACGGTGTTAGTGAAGATGGAACCAAGACCAAGTGTGCAAGAGTGGCTTGTAATCATTTATATTTTCACTACTGCTATTGAAAAAGTCAGAGAGGTAAGTTTTTCCATTCACTCTTCTCATCTGTATTATAAACCAGAGAATACCTGTCCGAAGAATGCTAAATCCTGCATTATTTTTATAGAGAATTATACAGGGAATTTATTTATTAGAAGTCTGTTATTAGAAGACCAGTCCTTGGGCCTTGAAAATGCATCTTAAATTTTGGCCTTAATTCTCTACTTTTCTGTGTAGAGCTGGTGGTAATGTGTAGGTCACTTTAGAGTGACTGCTGAATTGAGATTTGGAACCTTGATGTAGGTATCTGGTCCTTAATTTTCTTAAGTGGACCATTAGACTTCTAGTAATAAAATTTGTCTTTAGATATTTAGTCTGAGTGAGAACTTGTTATGAATTAATAGGTATTTTGCATAGAACAATCTATGGCTCTCCCTCAAGTCTAACCAGCCTTCTATAAATGAACTTGGAAAAAAAACCACAATCAGCTTTTAATGCTGGATTTATTGAGCACAAAAAAATACCATATTCCAATCAAAATTAATTGCAAGTATTTGCAGTTGATTAGACCCAAGCTTCTGAACACAACTTGCACCCCAAACCTGAGTTTGGAGACAATTGCAGCTATGTGTCTCCCCAGTTGTTGTCTCTGCTCTGACATACCTTCACTATAGAATCAGCACATAGTAAATAATAGTAATGTGATTTGTCTTCTGTATGACTTTCGAAATGCTGTACTTTCAGAGGAATAAAGCCAGCCACAGTTCTGAGCAAAGGATGCTGCAAATACAGATCACTCAGAAGACTGTGAAAACAGTATGAGAGAGGTGAAGGATTTTAAGGCACAGTAAAAATACTGGGAATATATCGAAGCTTGGGTGAACTTGCAAGTTCTGTGTCAGCATGAGATAGGACTGAAAAAATCTATACCAAGATTCCCTAACTGAGAAAAATGTTAAATGTAAAACAGCAAGCACTTTTGAAATCACTGTTGTGCTCTTGCACCATCTTGGTGTGGGACAGCAGAAACAACAGCTCTTCTTTCTAGCATCGTTGGTTGGACACTTTGAAATTGATGTCTTCTATTTGATTTTCTTTATCCATGTTCTAGTTCTGGTCTGTTGGCAAAGACTTTGTAGGACACTCTGTCTTAGCCATGCAGTCGCTTAACAGCTGAGGGCCTTGTTATATATAGCTGCAAACCTCTGTTTCTCTAGATTGTATCAAATAATTGTTAAAGCCTTAGGCCCTGCAACTAGTTACTCATGTGAGTTAGTCTAGATCACTTGTTTACATTAATGAGTTCATATGCATAAATTCTTACAAGATCAGGGCATAATGTTTCAAAATCTCTCCTTTGCTTGGTACTTATCAGTGTGATCTCACATAGCACTGCATAATTGGCCTCACCTGTGGCAATGTGCAAAGGTTTTATTTGCCTCCTCCCAAGGATTCCACTTCACACGCTAGCTCAGTGAAGCTTAAAATCCCTTTGGGGCACCTCACAGTTCAAGGAGTGAACATTTCATTCTTTACCTTGCTAGTTGCCAGAACTCCTTTTTTTAACATGTCCTTGGCAGAATACAAGGATCTTTATATTTTTGGTCTGAAATAAAAGACATGAGTTATTTTCCCATTGGCAAGGTTAGGCTGGTTCTTTCAATGACTTAGGGGTTAATGAAAAGGCTGTTGCAGGTCATGACTGTCCCTCTAGAAAATGCTTGTTAATTTCTAATAATATGTGTGCATAATAATTCTCTACTGGCTGCTCTCTTCTGCTGAGGTATGTGCCCTTTAGTGAATCGATTCAGGTTTCAGATCCATTTTTTATTCAGGAAGAGCTATCCCATTTGATGTGGCATACTTGAGCAATATGACACTATAGATTAAGTAAAAACCTCAATTGATGGTGAATGGCAATATGCAGTGAAGGGGTCTAAGACAAAAGAAAAAAGTAGAAGTGGAGAAATGGTATGTTCTCAAATGTCACTAAATAATTCAGACAGAATAGGTTAAATAATGTATATGTGATTTTAATGGTATTTTATGGTGGTTTTATTCCCACATTCTACCCAGGTATTTATCTCAGAACCTGGAAAATTCCGCCAAAAGGTGAAGGTGTGGATTTACGAATACTGGAATTTTACTGATTCTGTAGCTATCATCCTGTTTATGATTGGTTTTGGTTTGCGCTGGTGCAACCCCCCTATTCAAACTGCAGGGAGGCTGCTTTACTGCTTGGACATTATATTTTGGTATACTCGGCTCCTTGATCTTTTTGCTGTGAATCAGCATGCTGGCCCATACCTGACAATGATTGGGAAAATGGTAAGGACTGTGCTTTGGAGCAATATTTCTGTAGTTAAGGCCTCTACCTTCAGGCATATGTAAAACTCAGAAGGAAAAGAAGTCATCTAGTAATTCACAGTGAATGTATTACTTGAAAATACCATGATTTTTTTCTGACCATAATCAGATTACAGTTTTCTTTAATTTATTAATTACATGAATTTATACACTAAAGCCATTTTTACTTCATTCCTTAGAGGAGGGTTGCATTGGAGCTAATTTGTCGATCCAGCATGGTAACAAGAGAAAGTAAAATCACTGCCTCTTGGAGATGGGCTCACTATGACAGATTATTCCCCTAACTCTTGGAAACTGTTTCATTATTATTTTACTTTTTTATTCAAATAATTATATCCCAGTTTTTCTGGCGAAATTTCTGTGAAATCAAATTTTGCTTCTCTTTTGCTGTAAGAACTGCTGCTGAACTACTGTCTAGTCTCGGGGGACATGTGAAGATTCCTGCTGTAATTTGCCTCAGTTACAGAGAACTCTCTTCTTAATACTTTTATATTCTGTCTTTCATGGTAATTGTTTATGAAGCAAAATAATTTTCACTGCTGTTCCTTGCTCTGAGTTTGAAAGAAGCATCACTGAGCAAAATCACCATCATACGGTCTCTGCATTTTTTATATCTTTCTTAAGATCTAAGAGGGACATGTGAAAAGTAGGACTTGTGGCTTTTTGGTCTAGGATGATTTTAACATCTATAAAATGCTCACGTACTCCAGGTCATATTTCCTCCAGCATATTAGATTATTACCCCCGATTTTATATTCTGATTTGTAAGAACAGCGATTGATACTCTTCCCTAAAATGAATGTCTTGTTTACATATAATTAACATGACCAATTCTTTTACACAAACATGTCTTCCAGACAGGAAACATGTTCTATATTGTGGTCATGATGGCCATAGTCCTGCTGAGTTTTGGAGTGTCACGAAAGGCAATTCTTTCACCAGAGGAGCCTCCTTCCTGGACACTGGCACGAGATATTGTATTTCAGCCCTACTGGATGATGTTTGGTGAGGTCTATGCTGGAGAAATAGATGGTAGGTAATTTTCAGAATATAGTTTGATGGCTTAAATTAAATATATGCAGAAACATGCCTACTTCGGTCTACTTGAGTTTTGACTACCTACTGAGTCTGTTCTTTCTCAAACAATTCTGATTCCAGTATATGTATGTCCGTAATGAGTAATGCTGCATGAGTGAAGTTGAAAACATGAGTTTCTTTGTTAAAAATTAAGATTAAACTCTAAACCCTTCAAATTTAGTGTTTCAAATTAAGTACACTGCAAATATCAGGGCAAAACACATAGGAATTGGTCAGGGGATCTGGCAGTGAAATAAATTTCCAATTTAGTGGATCCAAAGCTGCTGATCTCTTGGAGAAAAGACTATAAAGTTGTCTTTAAGGAGAAAAGAATGAAGGAGGAAAAGAAAGGGAGAACTAAGTTACCTGGCACCATTCTTAAACAGATAAACCGTGTGCACATAGGAGAAATAGAACCAAGCAATGCAAATAGGAAAAATTATGTATCTTGATTATGGCTTTGACCTTGTTTCAGTAAGACAGAGGAACCAGAGGTATTTAAACATTACAGATGTAAGACACTCTCATGCTACTGACTGAAGGTATAAGTAGAACAGTCCCTAAAACAGAAAAGTAGGTATGCAAATAGAAATATATGTTTAAGGTACATAGTTCAGCATAAAATAACCTAACATGTTGCATCCATTATTACTGCTGAAACAGTCATATGTATTTTGGTCATATAAGTCAAAATTCTTTTAATGAAAGCACACTGTTAAGTTTCCCAGTTTAATCCATTTAATCACTTAATAATTCTAAACCTTTAGAAATTTGACACTTCCCAAATAAAGCTATGATTTCTCTAGTGACTCTTTATCCTGCAGAATATGTCCTGAATTTAGGGCTGCTGCTTTATAAGTGTGATTTCAAATTTCCTCAAAAGGGTTGAATTTGATTAGAAATTTAAAAGATTGAAAAGTATTTATTTTGACAATTTAAAAACATCAAAAGAGATCCTTTAATTTCCATTATTTGTTGCTTTATGTCACAAATGTTCATAGCCATATATCCTTTTGCACATGAGTTAACGTGATTTTAAGTTGTGTGTGAAGCTCTACACTTCAGTACTGATAAATCAGCCTTTGAGCTGTATCCTTTTCACAGTGGAGTCTATGATGCCCCTGCTTTAATGATCAAAGATTTGGATTTCACCTTACTTGAGTGTGTGCCATCTCCCAAGTACATTTCAGCTGCATCATATTTCCCCTTAACAAAAAGTGGAGTGACTGGTATGAGAACTGATATGTATGAAGTGGTGTTTGCAGCTTCTGAACAATGGCAACCAGGGTGGTAGTAGCATGAAGAGGTCTCAGCTCTCCTTTTGGTGGAGGTTGACCTTTAATTTGGAAGTTTAGTGATGTATCTCTGTGAAATAAGCGAGGACTATCCTGTGTCTTGCTGGGACAAATGAGGAAGCACAAGCCATTGCTGTGCTCTGCTCTGGTTTCTATGCTACCCATGTTCTGTATGTCCTTCATTTCCAGTTTGTGAAACCAATGAAGACTGTCCTCCTGGCTCCTTTCTCACACCGTTCCTGCAAGCTGTCTACCTCTTTGTGCAGTACATCATCATGGTCAACTTGCTCATTGCGTTCTTCAAGTAGGTACCTTGGTATATTCCTGCAAAAGCAATTAATGTATGCTCTGCCAGCATTTCTTGAAAGCTTTTCACCAAAAATGCCCCAGCAAGGGCACACTGATGGCGGTGGTTGTACCCCGTTTGCCATGGGGGTAAGTCAGATAAAGGAAAGAATGGTGCTAGCAAGACGGTGCAAGGAAAGGGGAAGTGAGAAGACAGCTAAACTGTTTTGCCACTTAAAAAGAATCTGACTCTGTGAGAGCAGACAATTGCAGTTGGCAAAAAACCCAACATTAATTCAGCTCTGAAGTAATTTTCCCTTCCTAAAAGTTGTATTTGTTGTGCTGAGAGCCTATATACCATTCATCACAGGGTAGGCCAAGTTTTAAACTGGCAGATAAGTGGAAGGTGTTCAAACGAAGAGGATAATGACTGTAGGAGTATGCTTTTCCTTTAGGAAATAATTTGAAAATTCTTACTTACTTGATGCCATCTCATATGTTCTAGACTGAAATCTAACTGTAGTGTTTCCAACAATCTGCCTTTTAATGTGTGCTGCCATAGTAGAAAGGGTCTTTATAGTAATTCTACAGTAATTCATAGTAATCCTATAGTAGCTTATCAGTGTCTTTATAGTAATTCTAACCCTTCATGTTTTAACATGATCCCTTGGATCAAGTTCTGTAGAATATTAGTAAAGAGTTATGTATATTTTCCCATCGTTCTAGCATTTCTGGGGAAAGAAAAGTCATCTGTAGGTTAAAAAAATTCAAATGAATAAAAGAAGTCATTAATATACAAGAAAACGGAACTTTCAAAACTCATTCTATTTCCACTTCCAATAAGAAATCCCTTTCCTGTAATTGTGTCAAGGAATCAAACTAATATTTTATATGCGATGTGTTATTTTACAGCTGTGAAATTATTATTTGAATTATTTCTGGAATTAAAGCTTTAGTAATGATGATATGGTAAATCTTCTGTATAGTGATTTGATCCAGAAGTGGGACCAGAAATGGGTGGGTATGAGAAATACATTTAATTATGCTCTCAGATGGAAAGTTTTTGTGATTATATGCTGGGTGTGTAGTATGGCAGTGCACCTGAAATTACAGTGCTAGAAACCACAACATTTCTTTCCTGTGCTTGGGTCTATGATGGAAGCCACAGAAAATTATTCAGGGAAGTAATGTTTAATAATTTCACAGCTCCAATGAGTATTCTGCAGAAGAATGGCTCATGTAGCTGCAGCAAGTATATTTTTAGGGGAAGTGCACAGAACTATTTTGTTACAATCTCCCCTTAGCCTGACACCTGCTTTTAATCCAGTCCAAAGAAGCAAATAATGCGGAATTCTCAGTTAGGGTGTGTATTAAAGTTTAAATAGTGTGACTGGGATTTCAAAGCCACGTCAGTGACATCTTTTGCCCAGCTCCCATTAATGTGAATGGGAATTGGATCTCCAAATCTGTTAGGCAGCTTTGAAGATCTCATTCTCAGTGCACTGGCTGCAGGCACGTGCTTCTGCTTTGTTAAATGAGAGTTGCTAAGCTGATTTACCTCACTGGAGGAATGATACTTTCCTTCAGTGTCCGATTAGATCTGTAGGCAAGTGTCTTGTGCTATATCGGGAGTATTCCTCACATGAGTGTTTTTACTCTCCTTCCCTTCTCCCCTTGTTGCTCTCTCTCCTCAGTAATGTTTATTTTGATTTGAAGTCCATATCGAACAAGCTCTGGAAGTACAACCGTTACCGCTACATCATGACCTACCATGAGAAGCCATGGCTGCCGCCACCATTCATCCTCCTGAGTCACATTGGGCTTCTAATAAAATGCATCTTCTACCACCAGCACCCAAACGGGTTGGACCAAGAGGAAGGCGATGTTGGACTAAGTAAGCTGGGAACCAAAACAAATAGTTCATCATCACTCCCATCACTGTGGAGTTGAGTCCCCCACCCCCCACCCCCCAAAAAAAGGGTGAATGCTTTGCTTTGCATTTGGCTATTGTTGTGCTATGTAATGTGCATCAGTCAAGATACCTCACAACTCTGAGCTGAAATAAAGGGGCAGTAACTTCTTCTGTAGGAACTAAACGATGTCTTATTTTAAAAGAAATGAAGCCGTATTGAAGGTATACATTTCTGTATGTTTGTCATGAAAAGACCAATAATTCATTTTTCATTACCTGGGGAAAGTAGCTGCAGAGCCCAAGGAGAGAGGAGATCCAGTGATGGCAGATGCAGAGAGAGAGCAGAGAGGCTTCCCACCTCCTTGCTGCTTCTGTGCCTTTGTGCACTGGCTTATCACTGCACCTTACCTTCACTTTTCCCAGCCTGGACTTCATGCCAGGTCCTTCCTAATGCCTCCTTAAGATGATGCCAGTTCCCTGTCCCACTGTCACCAGCTCTGCCAGGAGTAGCCCGAGCTGTTGAGGGAAGGGGACGCCAAGACACTGGGATGGAAATGAATACTCAGTAGTGGGGCTTGGTGGTGGGGGTGAGGCAGGGAAATGGGGAGGAGGTGTCTGTAACCATACCTAGAAAACCACTGGGAAGCATTGCTGTATAGTATTACACAGCCTCGTCCTTTTGGATGCAATGTACACCCTTGATGCCTTATAATAGAGGTGGGCAGACCCTGCCTGGGTCACGCTTCACTTAGGATTTTCTCTGCTGAACATGAATCCCTGAAGATATCTGGCATGCTCAGAGGAAGCTACGGAGCTCAAAACCAGGCTTAACTAACCAGCGTGGAACTGCTGTACTGCTGCTCCCAGGTTCAGCTCCTCCATCACGATTGGATGCACCAGCCTGCCTTTGAAGTGCCACTGCTTATTTTATGTGCAAGCACAGAGCAGTCAGTGACACAGCATAGAGGGTGTCTTGTAACAAGCATCAGGCTAAAGGAAAACTGAAACCCTGCTTAGCACATCTAAAAATCCTTGCATAGAGGAGGGCTCATGCCTTGCATACACCTCTCTCAGAAGGAGAATTTTTTTCTGTTTAGGCACCTCTGGGTGCCTTTTCTATACACCTATACATTGCTTGATAGCTTTATTTTACTTTAATTTTGGTGTTGTTATAATTAGCTGGACCCAGGGCCACCCTGTGGAAAATCAATACCAAGATACAGAGTAAAATTTTGGAGGAAGGAACACAGATCAAACAGGGGAGAAAAGTGCCTGGAAGGTGATCAAATCTCATTTGGAGTGAGAGGTGGAACCCCAGAACACTGCGAGGGTCTTCACTGCTGAGCTGTGTGTTGCAGCTGAGTACTACATCCCTGTAGCAAACACCACCTTGTTGCTTGGAACAGATACCTCTCTAGCAAGCACAGAGAGGACTTTGGTACATAAAAAAGGACAGAAAAGAGGAGCTTGAAAATGTGGAGTTTGAACCAGAGAAACAGCTTTCCACCATATAAATTTTTTCTAGTGTCTTGTAATGATGCTGTTCTCTCAGAAGTCTATGTCTGCTAGAAGAATAGCACCACGAGCAGCCCAAGTTATGGAATTTTAAACTTTTGAGTGCTTTTTTCCCCCTCAGTAATCTTGGGAGGGGGGAAATCTTAAAGTTTTATACATATGAACTTTTATTAAGAATATCTGAATGTTTTATGCGTATGAACATATTAACCAATTAGGTGAAAAAAAAAAGCTTTGTAGGTGACTAGCTCTAAATGAATGCCTGGGCCAAATTGTGGTGAAAGTTTTGTAAGGTTTACATATTCATATCTAAGTCTTATGAGTGACATGTATAACAAAATAAAGGAAAAATTTTGTGAGAAAATATGTCTTTGTGAGCAGCCATTTGGGTATGTATTTTTGAGGCTTTAAAGGGGAGTGCACTGGAATTTTTGTCTGTGTGGTTTTGTTCCCTGTGCAAGGAAAGACAAAATCCCACATTTTCATGTATTTGGCAGGTTGAGTCTTTATACTCAAGCCCAAATTCATGCAGTTAGGCCTGATTCATTCTTGTAGAGGGAGGGAGTGTAACAAGTTCTTTGACAGGTGTTTTTTTCTTTTTTTTTCTCATGGATACTTATAAATGATTACAATTATCAGCATGCTTCATACTGATTCCTACCTTCTTTGTTCAGAGCTCTACCTGAGTGATGACGAGTTGAAGAAACTCCATGACTTTGAGGAACAGTGTGTAGAAGAATATTTTCATGAAAAGAATGAAAACCTGAGTTCCAGTGGCAGTGAAAGGATCCGTTTGACCACAGAAAGGTGTGTTTTAATGCATATCTATGTTCTTTGTATAAATTTGTCGTATAAAAAGACTTTGATTAGCTAATGCTTTTGAAGCTGGTTATGGCCACTGTGAACATGCATAGACCTTGTTAATTTGATAGAAATGTGTCTGTTTCTGTATCTGCATCTGTGTGAGGTGTATTGTCAGATCCATCTGGGAAGCCTTGCTGACAGAATCGCATCCCCAGATGTGTGCAGTGTGTACGTGGTCAAGGGGGCACAGTGAGGTGTTGCTCAGTTTCATTGTGCAGATCAGGTAGTACTACAGAAGCGAGCCAGAGAGCAGTATACAATATGTAATTTTATTTAAAAGCTTAGTAGTGTAGGTACACTGTGAGAGTATTGCTTGTGATTGAGTATAATTGCTGTTTACAGAAACAACCAGAAAACTATTGTAGCATTATTTGCAATACAATGTCTTGGTTTACACAATGTCAATCCACAACTACCAAAAGGGTTTCAAAACAATCAGTATTGGCCTAATTTAGCTTTCTATTGAAATCAATGGTGAATCTGCCATTAAGTTTAATGGGAAGAGTTAAAAAAATTGAACACTATAAAAAGTCTTACTGAATGCCAACACTGATCTCATCTAACAAATTTGTTTTGCCTAGAGAAAGCATCTTAATCTTTTCCTGTTCATAATCTTCTTTTCTGCATGTTAAAACTAAACACAGAAGCAAAATAAACATCCTCTCTAAAAGACATTAAATAAGTAGCTTTGTTCAGAAACTGCAGAACTGATTACTTCAAGAAAGTTTCATTTACTGGATAAATATAAATCTGGAAAGGAATATTTTTCTGAGTGCAAGTGAAACACTCTTCACAGCGTTGCATAACATCAATGCAAGAAATTAATTTAGATGCATAATATGTTCTGGAACATTGGTCTTTGATTTGATTCAGCAATGGCTTAATACTACACATTTTATTTACTCTGTGACAAAGGAAAGAAATGACTATTGCATATTGCCTGCAGCTAGTTTATCATTGTCTTAGTAATAAAGCGCCAGAGAGTATCGTCAGGAAATATGAAGATAATGATTTGATTAAAGTGATGCAATTCCAGGCCAAGAAGTTTCTGCACTTTTCACTGGGGATCTGAAGATAATAAAAAAGGCTTTGGTTTTTTGGGCAGTTGAATTTTACCTGAAGATAACCAATGGCATAAGATGCATAGAGTCTGCTTTCATAGGCCAAATACGTTCTTGGGAAGACCCGTTTCTCAGCAGTCTCCAGTACTTGAAAAATGCAGGAATAAAGAGTACCTGGCAGTTGGTGTAAGCCTTACCCTTCTCATACTTGCGCAAGAAGCGTAAAATGCAAGATGTCCAGCTTTAGAAGTATACTTTATTTGCAGCCATAGCCAATGTAACCTGCCATGAATGGTTTAGTAGTTCTATGGCAATGAACGGGTATTAGTAGGAAAACAACAATTTTTAAAATAGATGCTCCCTGAGCAGAAAGTCTGTTTCCTTAAGAAACCCACTGGCAGTTTGGCTGGGGTTTGGTTTTGTCAAATACAGATATTAGTGGGAATGAAAGTCACCAGTGAAGAAAAAAGCCTGTTCAAAACACTGACTTCTTGAAATGTGTTAATGGTTTCTTTCAGCATCTTGCAAACAGATTTATGTTTTGGTATTTTAATTACGTTCTCTTTTTCTACCTAGAGTGGAAGAGATGTTTCAACAACTTAAAGAAGTGCATGAGAAGGTATTTTATATTAAGGAGTCTTTACTCTCCCTGGACAGCCAGCTAGGACATTTGCAAGACCTGTCTGCCTTAACAGTGGACATCCTGAAAGTGCTTTCAGCTGTAGACACCTTGAAGGTGGAGGAAGCCTTACTGGCTGACACAAAACATCAAACCTGTAGGAAGCTGCCCCACAGCTGGAGCAATGCATTCTATTCCAAGACCTTGAGCAGCCTGGAGTGCTTGTATGACAAGAAGTACCACTACTACAGCATGCCCCCCTCCCTCTTACGGAGCTTGGTAAGGACTCAGTCTCCATCAGAGTGCAAACTCTTGAGGTCTGAGAGTAACAGGGTGGTAGAAGACAGTTCTCAAAAGGCAGAAATAGAAACAGACACGCTCACTTCAGGAGTATCCTCTGAGACTAAGTCAACTCCTAGGTACGGGCAGTTTTTACTGGTGCCCCCTGACCATCAGGGAGGGTCTTTTTCTGAGGATATCACCTTAAATTTTTCCTTTTTGAATGCTCCTGCCAAGTACAAGGATGAAGCATTCAGAGATGACCTGCAAAGTAGCATTGTGGTTCAGCAAAACTTGCCGAGCATCAGCCTCCTTGGAAAAGAGACAGAAGGTTATCAATGGAGCCAGAGAGACTTTGTTATTCCTTTGCCATCAGAAAAGACTAATGCTGCAGAAGCTGCTCATCCTCTTGATCTCCAGCTACCGCTGGAAATTGAAGAAAGTGCAGCATCCCCCTGCGATGACAGGGAAGAAACTGAAGGTGGTTATGTGAACTGGGGATTCTCTGAAGGTGATGAAAAAGGAGTTTTCATCTCAGATTCAAAGAAGAAAGCCCTGTACATACATTCCTCCTATGACAGGGACAACAACTGCCAGAATAATCCTGCCAGGCATGTCCAGTTAAGTGGTTTGAAGTCCTTCTCCTACCACTCTGACAAGTCATGTCTCAGCAGCAGCATCTCTCAGAACAGGCTGAAACGAAGCATCTCCTTCTGGATCAGCCCTCTCCAAAGGGGCTGGAGTTTCCGCAGAAGCAACAGCTTGCCATCCCCTAAGAAAGAGAGACCAGGGAAAACCTGCGAGGCTATAGGCGGTAATCATAAAACATTAAACCTTTGCAGTACCTTTCACTGGAGAGTCCAAGACATTACAAAAATGTTTCATTTGCACCCAGAAGGTATTAGATGCAGTGGAGGATAGTAGCAGAGAGTCCAGAGTTACTCTTTCACTTTCTTTGTGTGGGTCTGGCTGTTGGGAATATCTGAAGTGTGCTTGGTATCCAATCTGCAACTCACCTATGTGTCAGCTGTCCTGATCTGCCCCATCTCACTGAATCTCCATGTCTGTGGCTACACAGCCAGGTGACAGAAGGATTGTGCTCACTCTGCGGAAGTCTCTTCCTCTGGGGATGCAAAGACAGAGTTGCAGGAACCAAAATATATTGCGCAATCCCCTAGAGATACATTACCAGTATCAGAGATGGGTGCATGGAAAATGAAAAGGTATATGTTTCTGTAGTCAGTTAAAATACCTCCCTGTCCACCATCAAGCTTGCTTACCAAGCACTAAAATACATCATATTCCAGTTTTAATTATGAATTGTATGAGATGATGGATAGCATTAGTTGTTTTGTCTCTTGTGATGGTGCACATCTTTGCACAGACCTGCTAGGTTTGGATGTTACAAGTCTTTCTCAGATTGCTTTAGATATCTGCCAGTTCTCAGTCCTATCAGATTTTCCCTTAGTAAACAGAAACTCTGTAGCTTAAAGGTGTTTTTTGACTCTTTCCTGCAGAATCTTTAGGATCCAATGAGCTACATCACAGTGAGGCAACAAAAGCAAAACAGCAAAACAGAGACAGAAAGTCTGGGAGAGAAAAGAGGAATCAAAAACCTCTTCAGGTGCCGGTATGGGCAGATGCAAGAGAATTGTGTATCTCAAAATTGTCTTTTTCATTCATTAGGAGCAGTTCTGCAGTGTGATTTAATTGAAAATGTATAAATTTAAAATGCTGCACACAAATTGCGGCATCTCCTGTGTGTGTCTAGCTTTGGTTCAATTTTCCTTTTTTTTTGGATGTGTGGGATTTCTGTTTTGAACTTGTTGACATCCAGGGACTTTGGTATACTGTGGTGATACTGATTTTACACAAGCATAAATCAGTGCTTGTACTTCAGCTGGCAGGAGAACTTGTGGAGGCTTCATGTGATCTAGGATAGACTGAAGGAGTGTGACCATATCCAGAGGGTATACAACTGTACTCAAGCAAGTTAGGCTTTGTAATGTTGTCTCCTGCCTGCAAGGGTCACACAGACTTTTCTCTGAATCCATCAAACATTTAGCACATTGCAGAAAGCATATTGATTGTGTCATATACATGGGGCAGCTTTTGCACCCGTGTCTGCATGTTCATAAATAAAAATCTATTTCTAGAGCTATAAAGAAATTTCTAGGGTCTTCGTTATCTGGACAGAATTATCATGGTTTAATGAGATGAATGCTGAAGACTGGTTTGTTTACATAAGATACCCAGGTCAGCCATGGATCTTAGACTTGAACTTTGAAATCGAGTATCTCTGAAGGTATTAGGTCTCAAAGTTCAAATACCTTCAGATAGTGTGAGACCTTTCATCTGTCGTGCTCACTGAACAAAAGCAACAAGTCTTCTGCAGCTTGTAACAGAAATGGGAAAATCTGCTTCTCAGTTGGGAGTACATTCATTCATTGGCATTTCAGAGATGCTCTGAAAGGCCACATCATATGCTGTCAGAGGAACTGTGGAGATGCTAGTCATCCTGTAAATTCAGTATTGTTTTGTCTGTGTCATGGCAGGTGATTAGAGTGGATGATTGTCCCCAGAGCACTCAAGTGAACTCAGAGCCTGCAGAGATCAATGTCTGGGATGAGGAAGAGAAACACAGCAAGAATTGGCTCACCGTGTCTAATTTCAGTCAGCTAAGTATGTAACATGTTGCAAACAGTGAATTTCAGAACAGCTTTTAAAAAGAAGCAGTAAACAGAATTTAAAAAATCTAAGTGTTATGCACCATTTTCACCTCATGGCATAATATTCATAGAATTAGATTTCCAGGCATGCATGTCTTGTTATTTGATGCAACACTGAAGAGGCAAAAGAGTCATAGATTGGAAGGAAGGTCAGTTGAACCTTTCTGGAACCACTGCCTGTCTTCCACGGGAGATAGTAGAGTGCTAATCCTCAGGAATAAGTAGGAAGCAAGGAGAAGGATGTCTTTGTCTCTTCTATAAAGTATCTTCTGAAGTGACATCTTCTAAAGTGGCATCCTGACTAATTGCAAAAAATAAACACATGATTTTTCAGGACGTTTACCCTCACGGGCAGTGCTGTGATACTGTAATTGTTGGCAGATCCTCTGCCTGCATTACTCATTTCTCATTGCTCAGAAACACATCCTCCAAAGGGAAGAAATGAATTCTGTGTTGTCTCTTTTGGAGTGAAAAGGAATGACATTCTTACTCTTCATTTAGTAGAGTGGTTCTCCATCTCCTTTATTCTCAGAAATTCTATGCATTATTCATCTCATCTTTCAACTTTGCTGTGATGTGGCTCACTGGTTTCATCCTCTGATGGGAGAAGTACCAGACAGTGCTGTGACTCAGTACCACATGGTCTGAGGAGGGCTGCACTCCAAAGTCTGCTGAAAAAAGTGGAAATACTCTGTTTTAACCCTATGAAATTCTGTCATTCTTTTTTTGACCCATTACAAATATACTGGGATGGTATGGTATATAGATGTTTATTTTATGACAGTGCATAGCTACTTAGTTTATAGTGATAGATCTGTTCATTTACCCTCTAGAAATAGCTGACACCTTCTCTTTTGGCTAGGTTTGGAACGTCTCCATTACAAGCACCAGAAAATTAAAAACCAAGACATCGGTAGGCATACCATACCATTCTGTGATTACCTGAAGCATTCTCGAGAGGTAAGGCCTAGGATTATGCATCCTAGTTCATAATTTTGGCCGGGATGAGCCCAGAGTAGCTGTACAGTCATCCCTGGATTTGCCAATGGAATTTCTTTGTCATGGTATACCTCTTTGAGAGATGAGAAACTTTGTTGTCTGCTGGCACAGTGTATGTGTGGAAGTAAATGAATAATTTAACAGCTCCTAACACTCCACTAAGATTATTGAAATAAGACATTAAATTATTGAACCTTAGAGTGGTTCTGAACATGAATGTAGTCACAAATTACATGTGTTGATGTTTCATCAGGTAATGAGTGAGCACACAACTTGGTCTTGAACTCGTGGGCAGAATGGATTAGAAGCAAATTTTGGAAAGTTAGCTACATAGCACTCATTTCATCACATAATTATTTCTTGCAAAGTGGTAGTTAAATATTGATAATAATTGCAAAGCATAGATTTTTTCAACCATTGTCTTATAAGCACCGTATTTCATTATTTACCGGAATTAATCTGCAGCTCTGTAATATGAAGGTCCTCTTCCTGTGTGAACCAATGTAGGCTCCTTGAATTTGATGGAGCTAGACCAATTTATATTTCCTGAAGACTTGACCGGGAATTTGGATGTGGAAACTACTATCTGTTTTAAAATTATGTAGCTAATAGAAGAAATGGTATCACTAAATAGAAGAAAATGTACCATTCATTAAACTTTATAGGGGTGTCTCAGAGATATGAAAGGAAATTAACAAAGAATAAATTAAGAAAAGAAAATGTGAAAGAATCCTTTCCTCTTTCTTTTCAAGAGCACCAAAGCACCCTTCCTTGTTGATTTTACTTACGGAAGTTTTGGTTATTAAAATGGAGATCTTTCAAAGACTAGCTTATTTTTCACTGAAAATGTTAACCTTTTTTTTTTTTTTAGGAATAAAAATAAATGAGGTAATTTCAGTTCTGCTGTTCTGAGTGCTGTAGAACTTGAATCCCAAATACCAGGGACAAGAGCTTTAATGTAAATTTAAAAAGTGGTGGGGTTTTGTATGAAAAAGTGCTGAGAGAGAGAATTAGATATAAATTTACTGATTTTGTATTGTGTAAAACCCAAACTTGGGCTCTAAATCAATAAATCTTTGAAATGTGAAACACAGGATCCGCCAGGCGAAATAATCATAAAGCCAGGAAAACTGTGTGAGGGATCCAAGTAATCTGGTGTTTTGAAGCTTATATTAAGATATATATAGATAAAACTCAGGTGTGAGATTTTTAAAATTGTAAAAAAACCCATTCTGCTGATTAATAGCAGTATTGGAGTTAGGCTGAAACCAGTCACTTTTGAAAGGCCGACTTTGAATTATTTATTCTTCCAAGGTATGGTCTGCAGTATCCACTGAACTGTTATGCCTCTCCTTGAGTCCTCTCTGGACTATGAAAGCTTATATTTATCACTGAGATGTAACAAAGTTGCTGCATCCAACAGTTCTGCTTAGAGAATGTTTTATTTTGAAGATATGTATCTTTCCTAAAGTGAAGCTTCTCATTCACAGCCTACCAGTGGTTCAGAAATCCCTCCTGATAGGTAGCAGAGAGCAAAGCAAGGGGGTGTGTAGGAAGCTTTTGTTAAAGATTTTTTCATCTTCAAAGCAAGCTACAAGTTCAAAATATGAGAGAAATTAAAAAAAAAATTAAAAGTGAATTAAGTTTCAGGTTAAATTGAAAGTTGAATTTTAGTTGATTCAACTTGCAACTTAGCTGTCCTTGAATTTTTTTTTTTTTTTTGTGTGTGTGTGTGTCTTTTGGGGATTGAAATCTGTCTGACTACTATTCAGAAGAAAAATTCCATTTCTTACTACCACATTAGGAGGACCTAGCTGGCCCATTTTTTCCTAATATGGCCTGAAGCTTAAAAGATTATTATTATTTCTTTAAATATAAGACTTGGAAAATATGTGATCTATACATCCATGGAAATCTGCTCTTCTGCTCCTAGGGTTGCTGCTCTTCTGTTCCAGGGGTTTTGAGTGAATTTATTTTCAACAACTGTAAAGGCTATCCCTACACTGTAATTTTCCAATATAAAGAAAGTTCTCTAATACTGTGCGTATTAGAAAACTTTTAACAAGCTTTGTGGGTGTATTGAGATATAGGTGGTGACGTGAGTATTTAATTCAAATGTCTGGAGACAACATGGAAAACTGCAATGTGAGAAAATCAGTTCCATTTCAGTGTAGGTATGGCAGTGCCTGTCAGGGCCATTATTCATGTTAACAATAAACATATCAACAACTGTTCTCAAGACTGTACCTGCTTGAGCTGTGCAGCATGTGCTTGATAAAGATGTGTGTATTTTACCAGTAAAAGTATCTCTCTTTTTTTAGGATTTCAGTAATAGCGTATTTGGAAACGCCAAGAAAAGTAATCCAAACAGGAACTCCTCGTATGTATTATTAGTATATTAAGATGCTCATCATAGGTTTTCAGGAGGAGATGTCTGTAGTGTCTGCAGCTTTCCACTTCAGTTCTGCGATATACTTAGGATGACAAATTTCTGAGAAATGCAGAGTTAAGGCAATTCGGTTTAAGTTTCTTTCAAGGAAGTCTTATCAATAGAGATAAAGGAGATCCATTTAAACAAAGTGTATGATTTTAGGTGGAATAGACACATTTTCTAATTCTAACAGTAACTGAATTTTCTAATTCAGTCACTAAGATGACAGTTGGACTTGATGATTTACAAGGTCTTTTCCAACCTTAATAACTATGATTCTGTGGTGATTCCGTGGTTTTATGACCATAGCATCTTTAATTAGCCATTTTTCCAATCTAGTCAGTATGAAAAGCTGTATTTGCTTTTTCTGTGCAACTGCAGGTTTTATTTTTTAATAAATATAATATTAGCATCTCTTGAAAACTTCTCTCATTCACTGATTCATCTGCTGAGTTACACATTTACTAAATATTTAGTTTAGTTTTCTTCATGCATTTTCAGAAATTACTAAGCTTTGATTACATTTAGTGAAAGTATACTGGTTTGACAAGGGGTTTCCATTTTCTTGTGAAGTTTTAATTTTTTTTCCCAGATTGATTAATCATTATCATAATATTAGTAGTATTTTTGCTACATGGGGTGCTGTCTGTATGTTCCTTTTCCTTTTCTTTCCTATTTTCATCAATTTCTTCTGGATGTCTCTCTTTTTTTCAGCACTGCACAGGTAACAAATAGAAGATGCTAGAAAGCTGTCACATCCCGTGTGATATCACTGTGGGGAGAGGAGGAAAAAAGTTACTGTGTTTTTGGGGGGGTTTTATGCATACCGTGTGTGTGGGGTGATTGGGTGTTCTGTTGTTATTGTGGGTTTGGGTTTTTTAGGGTGTTTTTTTCTTTTTCCTTTTTTTACCCCCCATCGTTTATAGGCGGTAGGCAAACTGCACACTTATCAGCAGGACGTAGAGGCTGTTGAGTGGCCTGAATCTATCACTTAGTCTGTTGTCTTCAGTGGGGTATCTCTGGTCTCTGAGGTGAATCATATCTTCTGTGCTCTGTAACAAAGACTGCTTTAATATTAATGCTGATGCAGCGGTCTTTTTGCAACCAGACTTGTTAATCCAAAGAACTGCCTATTTAAAAAAGTATGTTTTTGTTCAAGTAATGGTGATGACATAAGTAGCTGTTAATACATCTCAGCATTGACTAAAAAATGAACAGTTCTGTATGCGATTGAAAGGTCTGTAACTGATACTGTTATTTTGGTGTAAAAGATGTGAACAGCAGTGCAGACTCAAGAGCAGCTCAACATAAAGCAGGGAAAGAAACATGTAGAAAAATGTGTCAGTTCTTCAGTACCTGAAGATTGTTTGCTGACGGTTGTGTTGAACAGAGTTGCACTGAGGGTTATGTTGCTCTGTGATTGCTGAGTGACATCTCTTTACATGTGATCCATGTGTACCAGTGTTAGCTTAATGACAGAAATGTTGGATTAAAATATCAAATATTTGCTTTTAAACAGATTGAGAACTCCAGAGGAAACTGACAGTAAGTTTTTCATTGCTTGTCACTCATTTTAATTCCCATCTGCAATTTTCATGCTGACAATTCTGAAGTACAAAATCCAAAAAGAAGTTAATTTACTGTAGTTGAGGATTATAGCGCAGATATTGTTTCATGTGCTAGTAACTAATTTGTACTTTAAAATGAAAGATGTTTTCATGAGAAACATGTTTTTCTCATAACAACTGCATAATCTTAAAAGAAAATAATTTATTTTTACTCTAGTCTCTCCGGTAATGTTGTCCTTTCAGTAGGAAGAAACTCTTTAAGTTTTGATCTTTGATCCCTGACAGTCTAAGTGATTTCCTGAGTTAAACCAGGGTGTATGTCTGAAGATAGATTAAGATATAAGATTTTTAATATATTCTTGATTTTTCAAGTTGCAATTTTGTGTATTATTTCTGTTTGTGCTGTTTACCTGGAATTCTGAAATCCGTGGAGGACTGAATTTATTATGAGATGTCCAATGAAGAAATTCAAGGTTTCAGTGAGGAATCACTTTGTTCCTCAAAAGGAGAGTGTTAGTTATCTTCACTGTTACTTGTTGTGTTGTAGTCCATTTCCCAGTTTTCCTGGCATGACTCTTAGCTGTAAGAGGCTGAGCAGCTGGGCACCTATCTCTTTTTGAGATTAGCTGTGGTGCACGAGTGAGTTGCTCCAAATCTTATCTCCACTTCAAGTGCCGCTCTTTGCCATCCATCTGTGCACAAAGCCCTGCAGTGCTGATGCATTCTGCTGCAAGCAGAGTGAGTTGTAGGGCTGTTTACTTGAGCACACCATTTTTTGGATTAAAATCCAGTTTTCTCATTCTCAAAAGGCCCCTTTTCATGTTTTGTTTTTTTCGCAACATACAAAATGCTTCAGAAGTAGATGGGTCCAGCAAGAAAGCAAGCACAAGGGACTTTGAATCACGAAGGGGAGTGAAAAATGCTGACCCTTCACCCAGTATTCATAGATGCATTCATGTAAGATCTCTTTCACTAGATAAGGGAGTTCATTAGATAAGGGAGTAAAAGCAAATAGAATACACCAAGAAGAAAAGTGAAAAGTTCAAAAATTTTGATGAACATTATTTTGATTATCTCATTTTTTGAAAATTAATAGTAGTAGAGTATATATATATATATACACACACTGAAATCTGGCATTTTGAAGGACAGTTTTCCAGGACAACAAAATTAGTAATGAGAATGTGTTCCTTGTTCTTGGTTGTATTAAAAAGGTTTTTTATAAAGCAAAGATTTTTGGACTAAATTTGATCTGTCCAAGCCTATTAAATATGTAACCACAGAAAATGTTTGTCTGCTTATATTTTAATGGCACTTTGGATGCTGTGGGTTAATGGGACAGTATTATTATAACTTTGGTGCAATAGTACAGTTAATGGAATGCTTAATGGCTGAGGATGGAGTTGGAAAACTTACGTCTTTTGGAGGCCACAAAGCATGGTGGATAGCAAAATGCTTTTGCTATCCTAGGGGTCTAACTGGCTTAGCATGTCCTTGAGGTTAATATCTCCTTTTTCCCACCATTTCCTTGAATAAATAAGTTATCTGACTATATTACACTGATGACTGAATTTTGCCAATATACAGTACATTATAATGTAGTTAAAGCCCATTAGTAATTCCCCTCTTTAGAATGCTGAGCCAGCAATTCTAATTAATCTGTTTTGTGACAACCTCTGGGATTGAAGGAACTAAAAAATTATACATTTGCGTCTGCTATAATAATTAATACAACAATCCCTTAAACATTATTTCAGATATCTTCTCCTCCTTGAAAACATCTCAAGATTTGCATCTTCATTACTCAGGTAAGCAGGAGGCACAAGAACGACAGCTGAGAAATTTAAGAAATTGAAAAGAACATTAGTTCTCCCTTTGTCATCCACTGTGATTTTTATTTTGAGGACTTGCACAGTTGCCCACTGCTAAGAAGGTTCTGTGTTAATTTATGTCTAACACTTCAATGAAAGAATTACTGATTTTTTTTCTTGTTGATAATTGCTTCGTTCTGGGTATTTATGTCAAATCCAGAGCAGAATGTAGATAATCACTTCCAAAATATCAGTGGACATCATGAATACAGGTTGGATTCTTGAGGGGCAGAAGAGGCACTTGTTTGTTTACAGCTGTCAGTCCCCTCACACCTCCCAAACCGTCCTTTGTACTTTCTGGAAGTCTTTTCTTCAGTTAATTAGTCCAGTACTACTTAATCTGTGTTTGTGTACCTATGAACTCCTGAAAATCTGGCAGAGAATAAATCCTTTGAATGCTAATTTCCTGCAGCCCTGCCTTTCCCTGAGCTGAGTGTGCCCAGATTCTCCCACAAGGCCTGGATGCCAGCTTTTCCAGGAAGAGAACAGAGCAGAGATTGCCAGTAGATGTCACCACAGGACCTGGCCTCCGTTACAGGCAGGGCTGGAATAACCCAGAAGCATTAGCAGCCTTCTCAAATTTAAAATCTACACAGCTTTCACTGGGAATAACACCTCCTGGCTTGCAATCAACTGTAGAGAAGTCATTT
Organism: Melanocharis versteri; assembly: GCA_013397845.1. Classification (NCBI taxonomy): domain Eukaryota; kingdom Metazoa; phylum Chordata; class Aves; order Passeriformes; family Melanocharitidae; genus Melanocharis; species Melanocharis versteri. The sequence goes on along the minus strand of VZTG01005545.1, from coordinate 912,140 downwards.
CTCTGGCATGGTGGCATTGTTGCAGTGATTGATTTGTTGCTTGTCAGGCATGCTATTTGAGGTGAGCCTGGACTTTTTAGCACAGATGGAAGTGGTTTCCCTTACCAGTTGACAAATGTCTTCAGAGGTTTTCAGTCTAGGTTTTGTTTCCTCCGGAAGATCAGGACAGAATTTAGCCAACTAGGCCCAAAAATCCGGCCCTAGGATTTTGTACCATATATTGCTTTTGTGTTATTCTTGGTATCAATTTGGGCAAGCAACCTTGAACTGGACTATGAAATGCAGATCTTCTCAAATGAGGACCCCAGTTCATGGGGTGGATGTGTCATGGGTGCCCTTTCTTCTGTCCTTCTGGACTCAATAATCTCCAATTAAATTTTGCTCAAAGAAGTAATCTTAAAAGAAGGATAGATGATGTCCAAGCTCCATAAGTTCCATAAGCCCCAGAGTTTGTTACCATGGCTTTTTGGTTACTCTGCAGAGAAACACAACTCTGCTGTGGTTCGCTCTCTGCTTTGGATAATGGTTCTGCCTTCAGCCATTGAATAGGGAAATTAGACATTCAGAACTGTAACATGCAAGTTGCCTCCTAGTTCTAGTCTTACCCTCTTTATGCCTTACTTGACATCTCTCTCCCCTTCCTGGTAACTCAGTCATTGTGAGGACAAATCCATAAATATTTGGTTGACTCTCTGAAGTTTTGAAGGTGTTTGCCTGAGAAATAAGCTGCCAATTAGGGAGATATAATAATGTTACTGATGTTTTTTTGGCAAGGAGCCTGAATGAAGAAACAGCACCCTGTGCAGGGGAAGTTTGGATTTTCCTGTCATAAGGAATCCAATCCTTGCTAAATCTCCAGGTGCTTCTGAGCCTGACAAGACAGACAATGAAAGCAGTTGGGATCAAGGCATCTCATCAGCACAGTGTGAGTGTTGCTGCACTGGAGCTGGCAGGAGCAGGATGCAGAGGCATCCCTTCGTGAAAGAAGGAAGATGAGGAGATAGCAGAAGAAGTCCTTCAATGCAGGGTGCAAGGGACTTTCCCAGAGAGCCTGTTTCTTTGGAAGGAGGGAATTAATGAACAGGGGAAAGAGCAGCGGGTCATGTTTGTGAGATATGAGGGGTTGGTATCCTGGTTCTGGCCAGGAGGGGACGTGGACAGGACCTGGAGGTTATCCTATACCAATTCACATAATTTTCCAGTGATGGAGAAGGGGGTCCCTTCCATGTTGAAGTAGCAGAGGTTCACTTGTTGCTGGTTTCCATGTAGTGAGTATGCACGTGTGAATTGTTTGCCTCTCTTGTACCCTCTGTTATTTATAGTGCTGCTGTTACATTAATTTTCCTGTTTCACTGCTGTTTCCAGTCAATTAATCTTATCTAAACCCATGGCCTTTAACTGTTGTGTCTCCAATCCTCTCCATTCTGCAGCTGGGAGGAAAGAGAGGGTGAGGGGGGAAGTGAGTGAGCAGTGCATGGTCTGGAATATTTCAGTGGGAACACTAAACTGGGGAACACCATTCCTAAACCACGACAACCCTATCTGGTGTTCCATGTGAAACATGAAGAGCTGAGATAACAACAGATCTGGTAAGAGCTGGTGGGAAACAAATTTGATCAAAGTATTTGTTGTATTAGGTATGTCACAATGTTGTAACCTAACTGTGTATGTTTCAGTATGTGTACTATGTGCCAATTGAGGTGCGCCTTTCCAGAGCAGGGAGAAGGATCAGGACTGCTTTGTTGTTGAACTCTGTGATGTGAGCTTACAAAATGATAACCTCAAGGGCAGTGAGAGTCATTTGTGATGTGTATTCAGTGTTGGCCTTCTACCCTTACCTCAGGCACTACCTTTGGGAAACCACTAACCGTGTCCTGGGCTGTATCAGGCACAGCATTTCCAGCTGGTCAAGGGACATGATTGTCCTGCTCTGCCCTGCACTGGTGTAGTCTCACTTTGAGTACTGTGTGCAGTTTCGGGCACCACAACATAAAACAGACATTAAGCTATTAGAGAGCATCCAAAAGAGGGCCATGAGGATGATGGAGGGTCCTGATGGAGCAGAAGCCTTGTCAGGAGCTGCTGAGGTCTCTTGGTTTGTTCAGCCTGGAGACGAGGAGACAGGGGAGATGTCACTGCAGTCTTCAACATCCTCCCGAGGGGAACCAGAGGGGCAGGTATTGATCTCTTCACTCTTCTGACCAGTGACAGGATTCGAGGAAATGGCATGAAGCTGAGTCAGAGGTTAGTTAGTCAGGTTTGGGTTGGATCTCAGGAAAACATTTTTCTCCTGAGGAGTGTTTGGGCACTGGAACAGGCTCCCCAGGGAAGCAGTCATAGCACCAAGCCTGACAGAGTTCATGAAGCATTTGAACAATGCTCTTTGCTAGACAGTGTGACTCTAAGGTGTAGGGCCAGGAGTTGGACTTGATCCTAATGGGTCTGCTTCCTGATGGGTCCCTCAGCATATTCTGTGATTCTGTGTTTCTATAATAATTGTACACAGCCTGTGAGCAGAAAAGGGAAGGATTATTTTCCCCAGCTTTTCACCCCTTTTTCCTCCTTGAGGCCTGTTACAACAGCTTTGAAGGATTTTGAATTCCCTTTGGATATTAAGGAAAGCATGCTTTCGTTGCTAAGTCTGTCAGGTCTCTTCAGTGCCGCCTTACACTCTGATTAGAAAAAGGGGTTCTTAGGAGGGTCTTTCAGAGATCTACCCTGAGGGTGGATAGTCGTGATTGGCCTGTAATATGGGAGAAAATGGGCCAGCTTTTGAAGGATTATTCTGCTCCAGTGGCTTGGAAGTTCACCCCTGAAAAGCTACAGGACCCTGATAAAGTGGCAGAATATTTGAAAGAAAAATGGTGTGGCAGCTCCAGAGAGACACAGAGTTCTGTAATGTGCCTGGACCCTGGCTACTATTTATCAGACACTGCTCAGAATACTAGACAGCACCCTCAGGGGGAAGAGGAGGAAAGCAGAACAACAGGCACTGGGGCCACTCAAACTGCAGGTGAACCAGAGGAAAAACTCGTGCTGGTACTAGTTGCTCCTATACAGAAGAAGAAATTCAAGCCCAAACCAGTTTGCATACTGAGGGATGAAGAGGATGCAGGGCCCTCAGAATGGGAAGCAGGACCAGAGAAAATCACCCCCTAGGTGAGCTGCAAGGTATGTGAAAAATTTTCAGCCACCAGTCAGGAGAGTCCCTGCTGGCCTGGCTGCTCTGATATTGAGATATAGCAGCCCATGATATGGAACTATACGGTAGTGAAATCAAGCAACTGGGATCCCTGTCCCAGGATATGGGCATTAACAAAGAGATTGAAAATAGAACAGAAACTCTTAGAGGCGACTCCTGTCAAGTATGAGGGAATGGTGACTACCCAACTCTGGCAACATGAAGATCATCTTTTTTTCCTCCCTACTGGCCTGCACCTTGGCTGTGGAAAGGTCTCTCTGTATGGCCTCCCTGCCTTTGAGGGAGTCAACAGCTCTTCACAGTTTTGTGTCATCTTGCTTTGTGAACTTGCTTAGTATCCCATCAAGCAAGTTAAAGAGGAAATTTTCCATGCCTTACCAGTATGGACCACAGTCTCTGCTATTGGGAGCAAGCACCCCCCGGCCCAGGAGAGAGTACACACCACGAGGTAACCTGGGGTTTTTTTTGTGTGTGACCATGGAGAGGACATGAGAAAGTAGGATGGAAAACCCATCTCTGCCCTGGCAGCACAGGTACATGAGTTGAGAGGAAAAACAACCACCAAAGGTCACTCCAGTTTCCAGTGAGCAAGTCCTCAGACAGAATAGAAGGGCTGATGTCACTTCCAATCCTCTTGAAGGGACCACCAGCTCATATTTACAAGAAGTGAGCAGTAACTATAACCAGAATCAGAGGGGTCCTTCCTCCAGCCAGGTGGAGGAAAGGGACAATCAGGTCTATTGGACTGATTCAGACTGCTCTCGAAAAGAGAGGCTCCAGAACATTTGAAAGACATTAATGACAGCACAGCAGAGGAAGCTTTTGAGAAAGGGGAGAAGATAATCCAAATCCTTCTGAAGGCCAGTCCCCCCATAAAGCAAAGTAAGGTTTAGAGACCTGCCCAGGAAATCTAGTTTTTAGAATTAAAATGGCAGGATGGACATCGAAAGATTCCAATGGACATGGTCAGCAAAATAACAACAATGTCCCCATCAACCAGCAAGAAGAAAACACAGGCTGTCCTACACACTGTGACCTTTTGGCGAACGCATAGTCCAGACTACAGTCAGATTGTGAGTTCTCTCTATCTTGTGACCCAGAAGAAGAATGATTTTAAGTGGGATCCTGAACTACAACAAGCTTTTGAACAAATCAAACCAGAGATTGTTCATGCAGTAGCCCCTGGGCCAGTTAGGACTCGACAAGATGTGAAAACTGTGCTCTACACTACAGATAGGGAGAATGGTCTTTCCTGGAGTCTCTGAAAAAAACATACCCAGGGAGACCCGAGGATGATCCCTGCAGTTCTGGAGTCAGGAATACAAAGGACTTGAGGCCTGCTACACTCCAACTGAAAAAGATCCTGGCAGCTTATGAAGGGGTTCAAGCTACTTCAGAAGTGATGGGCACCAAAGCACAGCTCCTCCTGGCACCCCAACTGCCAGTGCAGGGCTGGATATTCGAAGGGAAAGTCCCTGCCACACACCATGCCACTGATGACACATGGAGTAAGTGGATTGCTCTGATCACACAGCAGGCTTCAACAGGAAATCCCAATCACCCAGGGATCTTGGAAGTTATCACAAACTGGATGGAAGGTGAAAATTTTGGAATATCATTGGAAGAAGGGGAGTGAAAGGTGACTTGTGCTGAGAAGTCCCACCATATAATCAGCTGAAAACGGAAAGCGATATGGTCTCTTCACTGATGCTTCCTGCTGTATTGCAGGGACACATCAAAAATGGGAAGCTGCTGTATGGAGTCCTATGTAGCAAGTTGCAGAAACTATTGAGGGACAAGATGGATCAAGTCAGGTTGCAGAGCTGAAAGCCATCCAGATAGCTTTAGGTATCACTGAACGAGAGAAATGGCCAGTGCTTTACCTCTACACTGACTTGTAAATGGTAGCAAATGCTCTGTAGGGGTGACTGGACCAGTGGAAAATGATGAATAGGCAGTGCAGAGGTGAACCCATCTGGACTGCTGAGCTGTGGAAACACATTGCTGCCTGTATAGAGAAGCTGGCTGCAAAAGCTCATCATGTAGGTGCACACACACCCAGGAGTTGGGCTGCAGAAGAACAACAACAATGGGCAGGTGGATTGGGCTGCCCAGATTAAAGTGTCTCAGGTGGATCTAAATTTACAACACAAGGGTAAATTATTTCTGGTTGGTGGGCCCATGATGCCTCAGGCCATCAGGGCAGAGATGCAACAATACAGATAGGCTTGTGAGTGAGGGATGGACTTAACTGTGGACACTATTTNCTGGCAGCTTATGAAGGGGTTCAAGCTACTTCAGAAGTGATGGGCACCAAAGCACAGCTCCTCCTGGCACCCCAACTGCCAGTGCAGGGCTGGATGTTCGAAGGGAAAGTCCCTGCCACACACCATGCCACTGATGACACATGGAGTAAGTGGATTGCTCTGATCACACAGCAGGCTTCAACAGGAAATCCCAATCACCCAGGGATCTTGGAAGTTATCACAAACTGGATGGAAGGTGAAAATTTTGGAATATCATTGGAAGAAGGGGAGTGAAAGGTGACTTGTGCTGAGAAGTCCCACCATATAATCAGCTGAAAACGGAAAGCGATATGGTCTCTTCACTGATGCTTCCTGCTGTATTGCAGGGACACATCAAAAATGGGAAGCTGCTGTATGGAGTCCTATGTAGCAAGTTGCAGAAACTATTGAGGGACAAGATGGATCAAGTCAGGTTGCAGAGCTGAAAGCCATCCAGATAGCTTTAGGTATCACTGAACGAGAGAAATGGCCAGTGCTTTACCTCTACACTGACTTGTAAATGGTAGCAAATGCTCTGTAGGGGTGACTGGACCAGTGGAAAATGATGAATAGGCAGTGCAGAGGTGAACCCATCTGGACTGCTGAGCTGTGGAAACACATTGCTGCCTGTATAGAGAAGCTGGCTGCAAAAGCTCATCATGTAGGTGCACACACACCCAGGAGTTGGGCTGCAGAAGAACAACAACAATGGGCAGGTGGATTGGGCTGCCCAGATTAAAGTGTCTCAGGTGGATCTAAATTTACAACACAAGGGTAAATTATTTCTGGTTGGTGGGCCCATGATGCCTCAGGCCATCAGGGCAGAGATGCAACAATACAGATAGGCTTGTGAGTGAGGGATGGACTTAACTGTGGACACTATTTCCCAGGTGATGCATAACTGTGAAATATGCTGAAATGAAAAGAGGTTAAAGCCTCTGTTGTTGAGGGGATGATGGTTAAAATATAAATACAGAGAGACCTGGCAGATTGATTATATTGTGAATCTGCCAAGGCAAGCTCTATGTACCTACAATGAAATAAACACTGGATGGCTGGAGATGTCCCCTGCACCTCACACCATCACCTGGAGCACCATCTTGGGCCTTGAAAAGCAAGTCCTGTGACAACATGGCGCCCCAGAAAGAGGTCAGTCAGACAACAGGACCCATTTAAAAAATAGCTTCATAGAACCCTGGCTCAGAGAGCACAGTATTGAGGTGGGTATCATGTTCCCTGTCATGCACCAGCCTCTGGGAATGTTGACCAATAAAATGGACTGCTAAAAACCACATTCGTGGGATCTTCAAATGTTGGGATCTATGTTTAGCAAAATCCACCTGGTTAGTTAACACTAGAGGCTCCACCAAGTGAGCTCAATCAAAACTCCCATGTACTGTAGAAGGGGATAAAGCCCCCATGGTACATATGAGGAATATGTTCAGGAAGTCAGTCCTGTCTCAAGCAAACCCACCCATGGGATGGTTTTTGCTCAATGACCTGATTGTTCTTGTAGAGTAATGCAGATGGATGGGGAAACAAGATGTGTACCTGAAGAGAATTTGATCTTTAGGTGAGAGCAGTCTGTAATGTTTTGTTGTATAATATTAGTGGCTGAATGACCCTGCCACTGCATGCCATAACTACCATGGGCAGTGAGTATGGACTGCTCCAGATACACCAGTCATGAGCTCGTCATGCAGCTTGCAACCATCTGGCAGCACACCAGCCCTCCCGCCCTGGGAGACATCTAGGACAGACAGAACCCACAGTCATGGACTCAGTGAACTCAACAGGTAACTTGGAGGGATGGACATCGATTGTGGAAACGATACCACTGCTTATGTACATATACATCTGTATCCATATCTGTGTATGTAATTGGAAGGGGTATGACTTGGGCATGAAGGACATGGTATAGAAGAAAGGGTGGATCTGGCTTCTTTGCGGCAAGTGCCTGGAGTTCTGTGAAATCCTACTCTTTGTCTCAGCTAGGGAAAAGGTGTAGGTGATATAAATTAGTTGAATTAGCTTGAGAAAATTCTGGGCATTTTTGGTTGTCCTTAGTGCTTTCTGACTTCCAGATAACCATCATCATGCATGTGACAATAGAACAGAAGTCTTTTCTACAGTGCCACAATTCTTCAATTCTCCACTGAGTAAAATAGTTTCATTATGTGTTCCCCAAAAGTGTAGGAGGCTTCCTTCTCTAGTTTGCTTCTGCAGAGCATTGAATCAACCAAATGTAATTTGCCTATGTTGAAAAAATACACTGCAAACCTAATTTCATGGTTTCTGGTATCAAGAAGTGTCTTACTAAAGCAGCTCACTTCCTGCATTTCCTTTGGGTTGTTTTGGGGTTTGATTTTGGTTGGTTGGTTAGTTGGTTGGTTTTAAAAACCCATTCCTTGGTCATCAATTAGTCCTCACTCATCTCCACTGAAAACTCTCTCTTCTGGAATGCACGTCTCCAGAGTTTTGCAGATGTTTTCATCTAACCTGCCCCTAAATGAACAAGTATACAGCTGAGGCCTGAGGCAGTCATTGTGTTTGGGTTGTTGAAGGATGTTTGGTTTCTTAAAAGAGGAGGAGTGAAGAATTTATCTCCATTTCCTAGGGTATATTAACTTCTGAAATGTCTAAGGGAGACCTGGACTGTCAGCTGTCACTATAAATTACACTGAAGTTAATCCTGTAGACGAGGCTGAAGCCTGTTGAAGCCTGTATGAGAGTGATGATTGAATTTGGAATCTGGGTTATTATTCCAGATGCAAATCTTTAATGCTGGCTGAGTTTCTGGTATCTTTCTGTCCTGTTTCTGGCTAGGACAGGGTTAATTATTTCAGAAGCCAACCAGGGGCCTGGCTAGGACCCAGAGGTTGTTCTCTACTGCCCCAGGTCATTGCCAAGGCTGGGGGGAGTCTCCTCTGGAGAGGAGGGGTCCCTTCTGGGTGGTGTGGTCTTGTCTATTGTCAGGGGCTTTTTGTATGAATCTTTAGTTTTTTGTGCCCTTTGTCATCAGTTTGTTGTTGTTACTGTTGATTTCCTTATCTTGTTGGTGTTTCCAGTAAACGGCTCTTATCTCAACCCATGATCTTTACCTTTTGTGACCCCAGTTCTCCTCTCCAGCCCCAACAGGGGGAAGGACAGGAAGAGGAAGAGGAGTGAGTGAACATGGTTTGACATGTTTCAGTGGGAACACTAAACTGGGAACACCAAACTGGGGAATATAATTCCTAAAGCACAACAGTGTGCAAAGGGGAGTTGCTGTCTGGGTAAAATGAGTGGTGGTCAGACATGGCACAGTATCACACTGCTGCCTCCTCCTTGGCTTTGTACACTATAGTAAAGTGCAGAGAAGTGTTTTTGAAACTTAGCCAACTTGTTTACTCAATCTAGCAGTGAAATCTATGTTCTTTGCAGCTGTGGAAAGAAACAACTTAATGAGACTTGCTCAGACCATACCATTTACACCAGTCCAGCTCTTTGGTGAGTACCAGCTTCTTGCTTTTATGTTTTGCTTTAAAATAGTTGGTGCATTATCTTTTAAAGACTGAGTTTGAGAAATTTTCTTGGATTTATTTCAACAATTCTTCTTTTCTGAAAGAGACAAAACAAGATGGACTTGTAGTCATGCAGTAGTTTGGGGACTTTTGGAGGTCATCTTGTCCAACTGCTTCCATGGTCAATTCAGATCAGATTGCTGAGGCCCTGTCCAATTGCATTTTGATTATGTCTATAAATGGAGACTCCTCATTTTTATTGGGCAACGGCTTCCAGTGTTTGATCGACCTAATCATGAATCTAGTGTTTTTCCCTGTATTTGTTGGGGTTTCCCATGGTTTAGTTTGTATCTGTTAGTATTCATGTGATTGTTGTCGACCTCAAGATGAGTCTAATTCCATCTTTTATGTATCTATCATTAGGATAGCTGAAGGCAGCCAGAAGTTTCCTCTTAACCTTGATAATTTCATTCTTTCTGCTTCTCCTTCGCACACACAGACACAAACACAGACACACATGTAAATTTATGTATAGGATATGCCATCAAGAAGAAAACCAGACAGTGATTTAAAGAGCACTATTCCTGTACCTGGCACAGAAAACTTATAGTGTCTTTAGTGTCAAGGGAAAAAACCCTTTGCTGTAACTGAAGAGTGGTAGAGCATAATCCATAAACTTTTGGGAAGAGTTCTGAAATTAGTGTGCAGTATTGGCTTACTGCAGCAGAAGATCTGCCTCTAGACTCTTGATATCTAGGTGCTGCCTTCTTAATGGGTAGAATATTTTGTCCCACAGCAACTAATTGCTGATACTTGCAGCATGATAAGATTTCTTGTGTCCTGATTGCTGTAGGTAATTAATATAGCTATCACCATATTGAGCATTCTGATCTTTGAAGCTCCTAGGAGATACCTTTCTAGGTATTAAACTGCCAAAAGATAATAAAATGAAGATTTAATGTAAGATTAAAAAATGTGTCTAGTTATACTGTCTTTATTCAAGTGTCTGTCTTTTATGTAAGATACTGACCTTTCCAGTTGCTTTATGTTAAATTACAATGTGCTTATATTGCTGCATTCAACAGCATCTGCATTTGTTCTAATTGGTAAAAGGCTAGCTCAAGAGTGGGAAGGAAATCTTCTAGTCTGAATCCAGTTTGTGATTGCTTGTCTTTGCCATTTTGGCAATTTAGGTACCTCGTTACACTTGCCAAAGAAAACCTGTTTCTTATTAGTTAATATTACAAATAATGAGAGTTGTAGGAAGGAAAGCCAGATTTTAAAAAATCAGTCCACTTTTCTATTAGTTTACAAATGGTGGCAACAGAAAAGTGTTGTTGATTCTGCTGTAAGAGAGGGATTTTACTATAACTCTCCAAGGGGAAACAGAAAGCAGCTGAGTTAAAGCTCACTAGGTTCTGCTTGCAGAAAAAATGTTACTAGCAGGAGCAGAACATCTTAAACATTTCATTTGCAAATAACATTGGAATTTCTAGAAAAAAAAATCAAAATATGAGTTCAAAATACCAAAACTGTAAGCTTCCTGATAAATTGCTTTAGCTTGTTCTCCTAGAAATGTCCTTTTCAATCTAATTTCCCTGGTTCATCTCGTCATGGCCAAGTGACCACTTCTGAAACAACTCATCTCTCTGTCTGCGGCAAAAGGTGGCGCTCTTGACTACTGTCAATTTTGTATCAACTACAAAATTAAATCCCTTTAATCTTATAGTCAATAACTATTACAAACTGTTTGCCTTGATGCCATGATTTTTTCCCTAGATTTATTTTTCACTATTATCATAAACTATTATTTTAACTATTTTTAGACTAAGATTTGAACTTAGATGTTTTGCTCCTGCAGGTTTATTTTGGTATTTGTTGCTTTCTGGGGTTTAGTTTGTGGAACACAAAGTTAAAAGAAAAATACTGGGAATGTTCCACAGATTATGATTAAATTAAGTCTTTCCAAAAATTCCTCTTCCACATAAATGCATAAAGAGAGGGAATTACACACAGGATATTTAAAGCTCATTCATTGGAGATAAAAATAGTAACCCTTTAAAAATATATCCTTTTAAATGACTGCCATTGACTAGAGTATCAGTGAGCTTTGTTTTTTGGAAGTATCCAGTAGGTCTTGAATTTATCTTTGTTTAGAGGCTTAATACAAACTCTTTGGACCACCTATTATCACAGTAGAAGAATGAATGTACTAAATAGTGTAAGTTTAGGCTGGGGACAGATGTTCAGACAGATGAACAGTTAAGACAAAAAGGCTCTCTTTTAATAAAAGTGTGACTTAGAAAGGTGTGTAAAGAGGTATATTATTTAAAGACACCAAATGAAAATGCTGTTCTCTCCTGTTTCTGCAGATGACTTTTGCTAACCAAACTTCCTTTTGTTTTAGCTGGAGAGGAAGTGACAGTCTATCAGCTAGAAGAAAGTTCACCTACGAATCTTGATAAAAGCATGTCTTCCTGGTCCCAGTGTGGCACAACTGCAATGATCCAAGTCCTGTCGCGGGAGGAGATGGATGGGGGTCTGCGGAGGGCCATGAAGGTCATTTGTACTTGGTCTGAGAGTGATGTATTAAAGTTGGGACAAGTATTTATTGTGAAGTCTTTCCTGCCCGAGGTGGTTCAAACTTGGCAAAAGATCTTTCACCATGGCACAGTATTACATCTCTGCCTGAGGGTGAGTTCAGACCTGAAGGAACACCGACTGGCCTAGCCTGATGTTGAACTGCTTACTTGTTAATGTCTTCAACAAGGTTCACATGTGTTTTGATGTTATCTTTTGGGAAGGAAAAAGATTTTGAGGAAGATGTATCTCCTATTTGTAAATAATAGATATTCAGGGGGTGTGTGTATGTTTGTTTAGGTTTTTTGACAAATTCATTACACCTTTCATCATGAAAATGAAGTGGTGTTTATAACATTATCTTTTTTTCAGGAAATTCAACAGCAAAGGGTTGCCCAGAAGCTAATCTATACCTTCAACCAAGTGAAGCCTCATACTATTCCCTATACTCCAAGGTAAATTCCATGTCTTTAAGCACTAAGTGAAAGAGGTTTCTCTTTTCAACGTCCTTTTCCATTGTGGGTTGCAATATCATGCAATGGAATGATAATGTCTAAGGATAGTTAATGAACTCTTAAGAGGAAAGGCAGGCAGCTTTGAAGTCTGCCTTTGTAGCTACATGTGGTGGCAAAATAAGCATTCTCCTCCTTAGACTTAAGCAAGAACTGCCTTTTATGTAATTAACAAAACCAGTTTGTTGTAGCTCATTTACAGTGGGCTAAGGTAAATCAGATTATGTTGGTTGTTCATAAACTACACTTTCTGATCAGGTGCTTTTTTTTGAGACTTGTCAGACCAAGAAAGCCTTTGTTCTCCGTGCTGTTTGGTACCTACTGTTGTTGAAAATGCTCCAGCCAAAGAAGACATGTCCTCCTTTTTGGTATACTTGCTCTGCATCTTGCCGTTTGCTGACTGCGAGGATGCTTATTACCTTGCCAGCTCCTGACAGACAGTATTTATATCTACAGGTTCCTGGAAGTTTTCCTCATCTACTGCCGTTCAGCAAACCAGTGGTTGACCATCGAGAAGTACATGACTGGTGAATTTCGGAAATACAACAACAACAACGGGGATGAGATTACTCCCATCAGCTTGCTGGAAGAGCTGATGCTGGCCTTCTCTCACTGGACCTACGTCTACACCCGCGGGGAGCTCCTTGTCCTGGATTTGCAAGGTGACTGCTGGCATAGAACTGCTATTTGAAACCACAGGAAAAGCAATCATCTCAAAAGAGAATTTAGTACTGAGGAAGGGGCCAAATTCTCACTTAGATGAAAAAATGCAGAGGTCAAAGAACCTCTGGATATCTGTTGTGTGATGCCGATAAATGAGAATCCATGGAAACAGTCTTGGTTAATGTAGGTGTAATAGGAAAATAATATTGCTCCAAATGCCTCCAGGCTGAAAGACCAAAAGAGCAGTTAGATAAACTGCAGGAACATTTCATCCAGCTCCAAAAAAGCCACTCCACCGTTTAAGTATTTTTATTTTTCATAAGATATATAAATAATACAGATATTCAAATGTACTCATGTATATATGCACTCTTAATGTGTATGTAAATCTGTCAGAAGTGTGTGAACTGCTATCTGCAATTTTTTATTGTTCATATTAATAAATCTGTATGCAGGTTAAATAAGCTGTAAGCCTGAATGCTATTCACAAAGTCTAGTGACTCCTTCAAAGAGCATGTGATCGTTTTACTGTACATATGTAAGTGGGAAGATGGCATATTTTGAGGAGATAAAACAGTTGACAATGTTCAGATGAACATCACCCGTCAAACAGTATAAACACTATCACTTTTCATTTCTGTCAAGGGAAAATATGAGTAGCCAGAGACTTAACATATTTATATTTTACAGCATCCAGAAGCTGTAAGTTACAAAAAGACATACTTATTATGCAAAAGAAGCCTATAATTCCATCCTCGCCTTGATTGGCTTTAGCTGTACATAAAAAAAAATCCAACCGAGAAAAGGTACAGAAAGAGTAAGTGTCTTTGCCATAGCCTATGAGAATTTGTATGAAATTTGCTCAGGTTTATTGCATAACTCTCACAGTTCCAGAGCAACTGTGTTGGCTCAAAAATTGAGAATATAAACATCTATGTAAATCTCAGTTTTCATCTCAAACAAACTGAGATCAGCTCTAGTTTTGGCCTCGTGTTTATCTTTAATCCTCTAATCTGGAACTGAGGAAAAGTGCAAGGGCTTCTCTCCTTGGAGTTCTTCCAGGATGAATCTCCATGACAATTTACAGTTTAATACCAGGGCCATTTCCACATACATATAGATCTACACCACATTTTGTCTAATTTATATGGCCTACATTGCAATTTGGGGGTATTTCAGTCACATTATGCTGTCTCCAGAATCATTATTTTTATTGCAGAACATAAATTTACCATGTTGAAATAAAAATAATTCCATATCACATGGTCATATGACTATAGATTTTTCATTAGTGTAAGAGCAGAGTGATTTTGTCAGATATAAGAAAAGATGATTTTTGTAAAGTAGTATACTTAAATCAGTTTGGTAAAAACTGTGACATAGGTATCAGCATTCAGGTATCATAATGTAATTATTTTTTTAATATGCTTTCTTGGCCGCCCGATTGGAGAAAGGGACAACAGATCCGAATATTTTCACATCACACAGTTGTGGCTTCTTGTTTTTGTTACTTTGAAGAAAATATGTGTCTGAAAGTAGCTCTATTGATACTGATAAGATCCATATCTGATTAGTACCTTTATATAATCTATATTATATATATTATATAATATATAATATAATACATATCTGATTAGTACCTTTACTCCAAGTAAAATAACAATCTTTTGGTTGGTCACATTTTAGTTAGTTGAGCTTCAGTATAATATTTATTGCATTTGCATACACCTTCCATCTACATATAAATTAACCTCAAAGCAGCTTAAGTCAGAACTGTAATAAGAACTATATTGCCAGTACTTTACAGATTTTTATACTCATAGCATTTTCATTCTAGCTCATGACCACTTTAACTATGACACTTTATGATGTGCCAAGAAAATGGTTAATTACGTCTTTTGTCAAGTGTCAGATTATGAAATCATGACTACCTTCCTTTGTAACACATATGACGTTTATTTGTTGTAGGTGTTGGGGAAAACCTTACAGATCCATCTGTGATTAAACCTGAAGACAAAAAGTAGGTTTCTTTCTGTTGAAATTATCATTCATTTCAGACATTCTGCCAACAGTCTGTATATTTAGGATAATTATCTATATTTTGTGGGGGAGGTTTAATTATTTTTTCACGTGGCATTTGGGTTAAATGATAGTATAATGGCAATTGAGAGATTATGTCTTCTCCTGTGCTTTGGAGGACTCTAAGTGTCCCAGCTCTCAACATGTGGTAAGAGGTGTATGGAAGTGGGACAGTCTGTGTTGCTGTGCAGGGAGAAATCTCTTCACAGAGTTGTACCAGAGGATGTGAATGTGGCAGTCCAGTGTCCTCTGACTGTTTCATGGAGTCTACAGGGCCACAATGGCTTAAGTGGATGAAGAGAGGGCCTCTGGCTCTTTAACATCTCTGACAGGTTTCAGTGTTGCATTTCAGCATGCAGCATGATTTCAGAGTCGTGATAGGAAGATGGTAAATCATGAGTGGAAACTTACAAAAACTGGATAGGCTAGACACACAGAAATAGCAGTCTGCCTTTGTGAATCAAATTTCAGAATCAGAACCATGGCTGCTCTCCTACAGCTCTCCTACTCTTCCTAAACCCACATACCTGTCCAGATCTGCTGTGACAACCCTGCCCCCCCCTGTCTGGTGTTCATCTTGACCGCCCCTTGCTCAGCTCACGCCATTTGATTGAAAAGAAGTCTCATGTTCGGAAGGAAGATGCAAATGGGGATAGTTTGATGTAATACAAAGGGCAATTAACTGTAGCAATACCAGATGACTTGCCTACAACTCAGAACTCCAAGTTAATTTTGTATGCAAGTTCTTAGTTCTGGGGCCATAATTAATATTTCAAATGACTGCCGTAATGTTTAATTATGACTGTAGGTGTATTGTCCATATAATACTTATTTCAGAAACAACAAAGATATGAGAGCAAAGATATGCTGAGCACTTGTCAGTGACAAAGTCTTTGCCCTAAGTAGGCCACAGGTTCACGACAGGAGCACACAGATAGCTCAAGTTAGGGATGCAGAGAGGCCAGTCACGTAGTTGTTCTCTAGATTTTAGCAAATACTTTTAAGGTATTGCTACAGATGTATGAAATTCTGATTTGCTACTGTTCAAGTAGATTTTTTGTATCAGTGGTAGCATAAACTGTAACAGTTATTGCTGTAAAGAGTGGAGAGGCACTGACGGAAATTGTTCACATGGCAAGTCAGCTTATCCTCTTTAAAATAAGGATAATATTTATCTACATTATTTTGAAGTTTATTTTTAATAATGTCCTTCTGTATTGTTTTTGCTATTAAATAATTCTGTTTAATTAATAAAATTTGATCATACAGATCTTATTTGCAGAACTTCTTGTTGTTTATCATCTGCAAAATAGTTAGTCCTAGTTAGAGAGCAAGTGTTGGTTAATTGATCAAACTCAGCTTGATTTTCTTATGTTCAGGGAAATCTTCAGAACAGCGACTTGTGAAACTGTATTGTTTGATTTGGGGTTCTAAAGGAATAAAGCAGTGAAACTGGGATGTTTTCTGTAAGCAGATACCCAATTCTAAGAAACACTTTCTAAAAGACTAATAAGAATTACAATGTAAAAGCACTGTCTTTGCTCTAACCTTCATTCGCTCACAGGAGAAACATTTCTGACAGAGGCAAGATGTGTTATAAGTTTTCTTTTGTAGGTAAGATACTTAGATAAGATCAAAACCTGTCCCAAAAGATATTTTGAGCTCATGTTCTCTTGGAAACCTATGAAAAAATAGATGGCACCTGACTGATGGGGCTGGTTGAAATTTTAGCTTTACTTACAGTTAAATTATTTATATTTTACTTCTTTAACTCCATCAGTTTACTGGCTCATGTCATTATCCTGTCATGTATCATGTAAGTCTTTTATTTCATGCAGCCCGCATTCTGTTTTGGAAAGGACTTTGCAATGGCAAAGTGTGACCTCTAGGTCTGTGATAGTGCTTTATGTCTTGGTTTTATATCAATATCAAGACAAATAAAATAGGTCTGTTTGGAAAGTATGCCTAACGCTGTGACATCTCAGATCCTGAGCTGATGCAAATCAGTCTAAGATCTGGCCACATGCACTGCATAGAATGTATGAAGTGATAAAATGGTACAGGTATGACATTCACAAAGAGATTTCCTGTAAAACAGATGTAATTGAGGCATGGCAGCAAGGTTTTAACACAGTCCTTGCAGGCTTCTGTCCTGCCCAAACATTGAGAAGGATTGCCTCAAAGGCAATACTCTGGATGCTTTTTTTAACATGTACTTCATGACAAGTCCACAACAAAGCTAATGAGGGTAAAGTTTTCACAGATATTAGGTTCTGATTCAGAGATGAGGAAGAGCGTGTTCTGAGTTTCAAACTGAAAAGAACTGGCACATTCACAGAGCATCTGTTTCCAACTGTTTGATATTATCACCATCTGAAAGATTTTTCCTGTTTTTTGTATTGAACTATTTCTTTCTGGTCCTGCCTATGGACAACACAGAGAAAAAAAATTCAACAGTCTTCTCCTTCAATTTTTTTTTCCCTTTAAACTACCCCCTAATCTTTACATGTTGCGGTTTCTAGACTGGTGATCATTTCCAATTTATCCCCAGACTCCTTGAAATAGTTTTCCAAATTTAGATGCAGTATTCCTCTGAACCATTGCCAGTATTGGATAGAGAGGAAAGGTTACTTCATATATGTCACAGAGAGTATACCTTTTTTTCTAAAAACAGCGTGAGAAAATATCATTCTATCTTGTGCTAGTTGCTTCACTTTGCATAGTTAGATTAGAGGAAGTATCAGAGTAGTTGTGTGGCATTGAAATTAGCAAAGTCTTCCTAATTTCCTATACCTGCTCAAGCAAATACTTAAGTATATTCTTTTATTACAGCATTTGATCAGATTCCAGCAAGGGATGGAAATGGCTATATTGCACCATATTATTTAAAGTGTACTCCTTCAATTTGATTTATAATTAATATAATTTTATAATTCTTCACTTGTTTGATGCATTAATTTGCATTAAAAGATGATTAGATGAATCCTTCACAGGATTCAGGAGACACATAATCTCCAGTGTCTGAAAAGACATTAGAAAGATACTAAGTTTTGTATAGTAGTTTTGGCTAATCATTGCTGTTGTCTTGTGTGAAAGGGAAGAGTTTCATGTTTGAACATTGCTTTCTTTAGAGAGAATATAGGGGTTTTTTTAGTGTGAATTACAGATAGATTTGAGAGAATTAAAGTATTTTTCTATAGCTTCTCAGAGCTGTAACTGATTTCAGATTTTAAAATGTGCTGTTTCCACTCTGCATATCATTAAAATAAAATACCAGCATTTGTAAAGTTTCTTTGTAAGTGTTTCTTGTGTGCTGTGTTCTATAGTGTCTAGACTGTCAGTTAAATTCTTGAAAGTAAAGGTGCAGCTATACTAAAATCAGTGAGCACTGAGTTTTCAGACTACTGTAAGAATATGTTGTAATTATGTCGTACTTCTAATATCTGTGTGGATATGGGTGGGTTCTGTTTGTAATTGTGGCAGTTCCTTTCAGAATATGCAATACACTTCCAAAAATGGATCCCCTAGTAGCATGGTTGAATTGGTCAGAGAACAGACACATGGTAATGAGCACAGGAAGAAGACATTAAATTTTAAAACCTTGCTCGTCAGCAGCATACTGTGGGTTTTGGGGTTCATTTCGCTATGCTGTATATTTTTGTGACTAGGGTTCTGCTAGATTTTGCCTTTCTGGTCTTAGTTGAAGAGAAAATAGGTCCTTGTTAGCTCTGTTTTGTTCTCACATGCCCACCATCAAAACTGGAACCAAACTACTTGCCTGGTGGGAATGAGTGGTGGCTGCAGCAGAAGGACACAGATTATGGCATATGTCATCAAAACGTCGCAGTGCTCAGATCTCCCTTGAGCATTTTAGTAGGGACTGCTGGGTCTGTCCTGTCCCCCTTTAGAGAAAAAGAAAAGCAGTGTGGGGTATATATAGGCTAATATTTTACTGGAACTGACAGTTTTCTTGTCGAAGAAAATTGTAATGCGCATTAACCTTTGATTGTCTTGAGAAAAAGGGCTAA
The DNA here is from genome assembly GCA_013397845.1 of Melanocharis versteri. Lineage (NCBI taxonomy): Eukaryota > Metazoa > Chordata > Aves > Passeriformes > Melanocharitidae > Melanocharis > Melanocharis versteri. The sequence continues at coordinate 893,288 of VZTG01005545.1, read as the reverse complement.
CTGATTTAAATAAGTAAAAAATGTCACCATCTCCCTCCCCTATAATTGCTTTATTTTAGATTCATTGATTTTTCAAGAATATTTCTTTTAGGTCTGGAAAGATGGTATTCGGACCAGCAAACCTAGGAGAAGATGCAATAAGAAACTTCATTGCAAAGCATCGTTGTAATTCTTGCTGCAGAAAGCTGAAACTTCCTGGTACGCAAAGTAAAGATTAATTTTTAATCGATGTATAACTTTATAAGTGCAACAAAGTAAAGGCCTAGGTGTTCTATAAAGACAAGAACTGAAATTCTGTTGAGCTGAAAGATTCTGGTAGGCATAGTCTTCGTGTGCAAAGGCAGATACGAGAATACTGCTCTTTTGCCTACCATCCACGTAAGAGTGAGAGCTCACCCACCTGGTGCTGGCATTCAGAATTAAAGCTTCTTCCCATTAAATTGTTTCCCTTTCTTTGCTAAATGGGAGCCCATTTTTACAGGGTCATCACTACAGATAACATCCACAACAATTTTTAGAATAAGAAAGAGTAACAATAGAAAATCTGCAATGCATTAGCTGGGGGAAGACTCACTGGAGGTTTTCTGGCCCTGCTGCAGCCGCTATTTAGGCTTAGTCGGATTGCCTGTTGTTCACATTATATCTGGTAGAATGTGCTTCTGTTTGACGTGTGGCAGATTTTGAAGACTGAAAGCCAGAATAGATTGCTTTCTGGATTACTTTTCAGCCACCTATTTTTTTTCTGTAGAGAAAGCTCTTTCCCTTCATTGCCTACATGGAGTAATAATTGCTGTTTGATTCTGAAACGGAAACTGCAGTGTTGTTGGTTTTGATTATTTTTGTCTGTGGCAGCTGGAGATAATAGAGGGGAAAATCAGCTGAATGAATACAGTCAGGCAAGGTTCATTCATATGGGCTCACACCACTGAGTTCCCCAGGGCTCTCAACCCCTGGTTCTTACTTGCCTTGCTCCAGATTTTCTTCCTCCTGGGAACATCAAACAGCCATCAGTTATTGGGTTGAACGCTGCTCAAGATGTATGTGCTTTTCAAACATTTACTTGGCTGCGTTGTTGAATTTGTTTTCTTGCCATAGATTTGAGAAGAAGTGACTACACATTGGAAACTGTCAGTCCAGCCTTCGAAGTAGAAATGGAAACAAGTACCAAACAAGCTGATGATGCAGATGAGCCTTCTGAGTATGACACACAGCTGTGAAGCAGAGAGCCCATGTGTTTGCATGCTTGAAAATCTGCCCCTTATCACTGCCAAGGGTCTGTCCGAAATCACAAAATACAGGTGACTGAGTGCAGCATCTGTCTGCCCTTGCTAGATCCTATAGACAAGGAATGAAAAAAAAATAGCTTTATTTACTCCCCTTCCATGCTCTTGTGCTGGTCTTTCTTGCACAGATTGCCAGAAGCTGGTCACCCCTTAGCTGGATGAACTGTCCCATCAGTGACTTTTTTTTTTTAATATGGATCATGGTTCCAAATTGCATTTTCTTAGGAAAACGACGGTGACAAGCTTATTTCCAAGTGGTAGTAATTTTTGGTAGTTTATTTCCAAGTGGTAGTAGTTTTTGTTTCTCTTTCTGTTGCTCTTTAGTAAATAAATGAATGCATACACGTGCAAATCATTAATTTTCACTCAGAGCCCACTTAGCCCTGTGCTCACTTTTTCTTGGGCATAGAAGGCTCTCCAGGAAATTGCAGAAATATTACTTTTTCTTTATTATTGATTTTGATGCAGAGACAAACCAAGAATATATGAGTAATGAATTCGTGGTTTAAACAGTAGTCATGACAGTTAGACTGAAAAATTTTGTAGGAACTTTGTCTTGAATCCTTTTCACATACCAAGAAAAGGTTGTACAATAAAGTGGCAGATTATTGGACCCACAAGCACAGATTTTTCTCATTTTGAGTTGATTAAGTTGATTATTCTGTGATCTTTTATACAAACATAAAGAACAATCTTGAATGTCATTTGACTTTTAGGACTTGCCTTTCTTTATAATATTTTAGCATCTGATGTCGTAAATTTGCAAATGGAAGAAAGATTTTAGAAGTCACAAAGAATAGTATGTTCCATTTGTTATTTAACTTGTCAGTGTGAGGCTGAATGTAAGATTGTTGTCTAACAGTGCTGCAATTATATTTGGCAACATCCACACTTGTTTCTGTTGATGTCCTCTGATTACAGCTGAAGTTCAGAAAACAGAAAAATCAACCTATGCAATATGATTTTTGTAGAGTAAAGATTGAAAAGAAGTGTTCAGCAGAAATATTTCTAATACAACTGGTGTTCTAATACAGATCACACCATTAAAGCAACTTAGTACTTTGGTGTTGAGTAAAAAAACCTAATGTTCAAATGTCAGTCATTAGAAAACTTTATACTTGAATTAAAAAAAATCGTATTTCCACTACAGTTGACAGTAAATTTTAATGTGTAAGGGTGCTTTTCATTATGCTTTTTATAATTATTAATTTGGTATATTTAGTAAGTGTCTACATATACATAGGATTTGGAAGTTACGTGTTCCCAGTTTTTATATTGATTTACATGTTACCAGTTTTTATATTGATTATGATATTGATGTTGAAGTAATCAGCATTGTAAAGAGTCATTTAAGTAATCATCTACACAATGTTTAGCTGAGATGCCTTCGGTTTCTGAGAGCATTTAGAAAAGGTTCCTATTGGATTTTTTTCTTCTTGAAAATAATCTTGATAGAAACCCCCTGTATTTTTCCCCATCAGATTATACTTTTCATTTTGCAAAATGCATAGTTTCCTTTTGCTCTTTTTTTTGGAAGCAAGTCAATATATCAGAAAACTTAGCTTGTCTGTGAAAGAGGTAGCTTGATTGCATCTCTGCAGACTCAGGGTGAATTTCGGTCCATATCCCTGTAAGGTACTAATTCTGCTTCCTTTGGTTATCATTTTAAAACCTGACTTTTGGGAGATATGTGCTTACATGAATACATATATGCTTTTAATAATGACCTTTCCCTAAAGGATCTCTAACTATTTGTATGCCTTTAAATTCAGCGACATTAAATGACACATAAATGTGTCTTTAAAGTCAAAGACAATGTAACTCCTGCCCTAATAGTGTTGTTTTCCTCAAATGTTGCCATAAATTCAGAACACATATATATTATGCACAAAAATTAAACTCTACACCAGGCTGGGCCTGAGCACCTTTCATTTCCTTACAAGGTTTGAAGGTATGCACAAATCATTCTTCAGATGGTATTTTCTTGACAATGTCCCTGTTGCCTGCAAGAGTGGATGGCTCTTGCATTCATAGCAATACCTGTGAGAATTCTTATGATGTAGAGCTAGCTCAGTGTAGATTAATCTTATTCCTTCTTGTCAGTATCTGTCAAGGTACATACTACTTTACAGTATGAAATTGGGGATCCTTGCAAGATACTAATCGGTGTTAAAATGTAGTATATTTAATTTTGTAGCTATTTAATTTTGTTCAGTATGACATATTAAGTGGATGAAACAAGAAAAGGAGGCATTTCAATTTGTTCCACTGTATACTTTTATCCTTGCACTAATTTTTCCATGCATGGAGACACTAAGTTGGAAAAGTCCAGTAATTCTGCTGGCTGATAAATTATGCCTCACCTTTCTTTTTGCATTTTTTGGGAGTGCTGTTTCACATTTCACTAAACAGTAAATTGAAGTATTCTGTTAAAGACCTTCCTCCCCTCCCTTTTCATAGTTCAGTAATAAATTAGATTGAAAATAATTAAAAAAAATTTTACTTCTTTTGAGATCTTGGTGTCTTTCTTACTACTAATTCTGTACATTCTATAACTTGTCTTTTGATTTCTAAATCCTGACCATGGATTGAAGCACATGCCCACTGAATACATGAAAAAAAAACCCCAACAGGCTTTAATGGTGACAGCAGTAAGCCCCACTCACACTAAAACTGGAGTTCATGTGAAATGAAAGATGTGGAAGTCAGGTTCTTTCTCCAACTGCTTGACAACCAGAGTGAAAGAGGAAATCTTGTGTGTCAAACCAAACCATAGGGTTTTCTGATTATTAGCTTCAATATTTGTTTATGCTGAGAAGCACATACAGGGATTTATTTTATAATTCTAGTGGGTTCAGGGAAATAAAAAGACCTGTTTACTTTGTTCAAATAAGTCAGGCAGTAAAGTTTTGAAAGAATAAAACAAAACAAAAAACCCACCAGAGTATTTATAAGCTCACATTTTAATATGAGCTTAAAAAAAGCTTACTTAGGAATTCAGTTGGGATTATCCACAGCAAAATGTTTTTTTGGCATTGGATGCATTGGAGACGTAGCCTGAATATACAAAAAATATTCAGAAATTGAAAACCTCATACTCAAGAAGGGTTTTTTTTTCTTTTATTCACAGTTGTGGTGTATTTGGGGTTATTCATTTATTGTTAGTGCAATAAAATCAAAAGGGATATTACACATGTATTTTCTAGAAATGGATTTGTATTTGTAGTAGTTTTGTTAATCTATTTCATACTATTTCAAAAGAATGAAAGAACGCTTTCACAATGTTTCTGTTCTTGATAGGTGTAAAATGAAATAACATTTCTGAGCACTAAGGGAAACAGGTGAAAGTAACATACAGGGAATAATGCAATTATTTTTATTTTTAATCTCAAAGTAATAAACATCTATTCTATATTTATCGTGTTTTCAGTTTTATCGGTTTCCAGCTCCTCTTTTGTTTTAGTTCTGTAGTAGCATTAATTTCTATTCTTGTAGTCAATATACTTACAGCAAGAATACTTCCACACCCGTCTCATAAGTCAAAATTTAATTTTACAGAGGAAGAAAGTAGATATTTTAATTTACTTATTAGTTGTTCAATAAACCCTGGATTTATTTTTTTTAGTTGAGATGTGTGCTCAATTCTTAGAAAACTTTGTAAATCCAATCACTGCTGCAAGTTTTAGAAAAATAGGTATCATTGCTTTCATATGACAGTCTCATTTTTTAATATAATTTTAGTTCTCTGACGTGAAAAGCCTGTATAGCCACAAGTGTAAACAAGCAGCTGACATAAATTAATAGTGCTCCATTATCAAATCTGCTACCTTTTATATCTGTTTTCCATTCTTAGGATGCTGATGCCAGTCACTTTTTGCTGAAAAAATTGTTCCTAGAGATAAAGAAAAACCTGTCTGGAGTGACCTGGGCCTTCTCGTCAACTGTGGTCACACCAGAGTAGTCAGTGCTTACCTTATTGCGAGATCATCTGCAAGATCTGTGATGCTTTTCAGCTTTTCTGTACTGTCTTTGGCATATCTTGACTTATCCTGGAAGACAGTTTGATCTCCCAGTTTATGGTAACAACTGCTGGGGAAGAAAAACTTCAAACTAAAACTAAGCAAAAACAACTTTCTTCTTTGATATTGAAGAGTGTGTAAAAAGTTCCATTTGCCTCCCTGGCACTGGTTCTGTTAGCAGAACAGAGAACAAACCAGTGTTTTACAATTCCCCGGGTCCATTTAGATGTTAATATTCAGTTGTGATGAAGCACTTAAGTTTCAAGAAGAAAAATCAGAGAAAAGTTCTGCAGGAAAGAAGTAACTTTGTTGCCTAAAGGAAGTCTGGCTGTGTTCTTTGTGTCAAAGATTTAGGTAAATGGCTAAATCCTTCCATTTCTCAAGTTGCCATTGAAAATAATACGATTTAGGTTTGACAGTTTGCAGGTAGCCCAACCTATGCATGGCTGGCAGAAGGGAGCAGGAGATGGAAGAGGAGGAGAGAGAGACAAAGAAGAGGAGGGGAGGCTGAGGCACAGAGAGCAGTCTCTGACTTCTGAGCCTTTCTCCTGCTGTTTTTCCTGACTGAATTCCTGTCCCACAGAGATACTGCCAGTGTCATCTTGTTTCTGTGGTCTGTAGAACGAGGCAGCAACTAAAACACATTTACACAGTGTACTCAGGGTGGCCTGGTTTCAACAGGTGTCTCACCTGATGATGAAAAAAGAGATGCTTCTCCTCACACGACCCCTGCTATGGCATTTGAAGTGTTATGAGCCCTCTGAAAATGTCTGAGCAGGAAACAGTCAGGTCAGCAACTGATCAAAGAGAGCAAGGGAGGTCCAGGGTGGTCAGCTAGGAATGGCCACATATTCCTCCTGTTCTACTGAATGGATGTAAGTTTGGCCTCAAGTGACCGTAAGGAAATATGGTCTGGATTAACTTCAGATGACTTCTGTGCATTAAAGGAGCCCAGGCTGACCCTCAATGATTACTTGGTGTAGCTAACTGGAATTAGGGTTGATATCAGATGACACATCTGCAGATTAATTTGCTCTGAATAGGACTTCAAATACCTTGTTGAATGAAAAGGAGGACCAGTGTGACCCTGGGCAGTTTACTGGGTGTAAAGCTGACCCCAGGCTCTGACCTCAGATGACCCCAAGCAGATCACTGGCTATCATGTTGTCCCAAGGTGACCCCTTTTATCTAATTTGCTAGCATGCTGACCTCATATTAGGTCAACATTGGAGCCCTGGGGCTCAAAAATGAAGCCAATTGGACCTGGTGTGGCTCCCATAAGTTATTTAAACTCATGTTTACTTGAATTGACCTGTGCCACAACCATGAGAGTTGACCTTAGACGAGCCTGCAGTGTGAGTTGCATCTCCAGTTGAACTCAGATGACCTGACAAGAGTCAAGGACTGTGACTGACCTCTTGGCACCAAATGAGAGGCAAGCTGCTGTCAAATGACAAACCAAACAATTAATGGGATCTCAGGTTTACCTTAAATGACTCCTGGGCACTGAACGAAGGCTGCACTGACCTCACATGAACCCTAACAGGCTCTCTGGTTGATCTCAAATGAATCCTACTGCTTAACTGAATACCAAACAGACTTCAAAAACTTGCCCCCCCTCCAAAGGGGAAGAGTGGTGACCCTAAAGGACCCCTGTGAAGGTCAAGTGTATGTCAAGTCTGTCAAGGTCTCTGTATGTCAGGTTGGCCTCGGATGATCCTAGGCTCCAAACAAGAGCCTAGCCAGCCTCAAACAACACCTTGTGTACGCCTGGGTCTCATGATGATGCCAGATAAGCAGTATTTGACAGGTTAACTGACCCCTCAGGTTCACCTGCAGCAGTTATTCTGCCCACAAGTTGATCTCAAATGACCTTCCTGAAAAGTGATGGTGACCTCCAGGGATCACAGGCCAGTTAATTGATTCTCATTTAACCTCTAGTGATCCCAAGCAGTTACTTGGATCTCAAGTTCATCTCAAATGTTAGAGCCTCTAACTGTATTACAAGTTGATTTCAAATGACCTCTTAGGTGGAAATGGTGCTGATAATTTGCCTAAGTGACCTCCTGTTGGAAGTTAAAGAGCACAGTTACCTGTCTCAAACACTGTTAAGGCCACAGAAAGGAGGAATTTGTGACAGGAAGCTGCTACTCCCAGGCATGCAGAGGCAATTTCTGGTTAGCACATCCTGGTTAATGCATCCAGACAAATTTTCATCACAGTGACACACTGTGTGAAAAAAAGCAACTACTTATACCTGATCATGTCACTGATCAAACAAAGATCATCCAAGTTATGGGACAGATGGCATCTGCAACCACCAACAAAGCTCCCCAAATAGGCCTCTGTGGATCCTGTTACCTGGGCTGTATAAAGGTGGTACTGTTGTCTGGGTGTTAGGGCCTAGCGGGAGGTCAACAAAGCTTGAGAAGAAGGATGTATCACTGATAGTAGATACAAAAAATACAGAATTAACGAGTCACAAGGACATTTGTCAGAACGTCCAAGATAAGGAAGAAACTAATAAAGCCAACTCAGCAACTCTGCTGAATCAGCTCCAACTGGGTGAAAGGTAATTCCTACAGGGAGATCTGCGACCACCAGCTCACAGAACACCAACCCAAGAAACCCACTGACTCAAAAGAAGAAAAAGAAGAAGAGAAAGGTTGATCATGTGGACTAATTAGCGTAAGAAGCAAGAGAATAATTTAAGCAATAGAAGATGGAATACTAATTAATACCAGAACTGTGTAGCTTGCAGTCAATAAGGATTAATTCCTTTGTTTGCTGAAATGTGTAAATAGTGAAAAGATTTGATAATCACTGGCAGACCTTGTAAACCCAGCACCCCTTCCTGTGCAGGATGCACCAACAGAAGAACACACAGCTCTCCCTTGAAACTTCCTTTAGTTTCACTGGGATTGCTCTCTTCCAGTCAACACCTGCTGTAAGTGCTGTAACTCCCATTACAACAAGACTGTTACTGTTTTTTTGACCAAACTAAACCTAAACTCTCTTTTGGGGCAGTGGCAGAGCCCATTGTCTCTTGTGAAACAGAGAATCATCTATTATAGGAAAGAAAATCCCTCTGTTCCAAGTGTGACCAAAATACTAAACAGCACATGAATGAATGCTTTACTTTGTCAAATATCAAACATTTTCTCTGTCCTTTATGGAATGGTGTATTTCAAACAGAATCCTGACCCCTGGTAGGACTGCCTACGTGACTTTCTTTTTGTCAAAAGAAGGAAAAAGGGGGAGAATCTTCTAGCACTGTCTGTTCAATACCACCCACATCATTGCTGGTGGTGTAGTTTTGGCAGGACAAAGACGGGGCCAGAAACTGAGTTTGCCATTCTTCCTGGCTCACTCTGGAGAGCGTGTGGGACCAGGGTCAGAATCACACAGCTGCCCAGCACCAGGAGAGAGCCCTGCTGCACCGGGAGAGCTGCAGGGGGAGTGTCCTGTGCCAGCTCTGGAGAGCCCGAGGCACCGCTGCTCCAAGCTGCAGAGACCTGCTGGGAGAACCCGGGCTGCCCCCAGCCCTGGGAGAGAGCCACCACACCGGGAGAGCCACAGAGGAGCCCAAAAACCCAGCCGGAGCAGAGGCAGCTGAGTGGATGCTGCTGAACACAGCTCAGCACAGTGGTCTGGAGAAAACAGTGGGCAGCATGGCACAGATGATCTAAGCTCCCAAGGGGGTAGTTTTGTCCTAGTTCGGTTTTTTTTCGGAAGGGAGAGATGAGGGGCAAAGTTTGGTGGAGCATACTCTTTCGTGGATAAAACACCCTCTCTCTTTTGTACACTGTTGTTGGGTTTTTTTGCTATTAGTACTGCTGTGGGTATTGTGATCTTCAGTAAATTGTTTTTCAAATTTATAATCTCTCCTTGTTTTCCTCCTTCATCAGAAGGGGAAGGGGAAAGGGAACACTTTGAGCGGGGTTTAATCTTCCAGATGGGTTTTAAACCACGACAGACCCCTTAAATCTTAAAGAAGCAGCACACACAGCTTCTTCCAGAGCATGAGGGTAACCTTCACTCTCCAGGGAGCCTGCTTTAACTAATTAAACAAACACCCCAGCAATAAACAGTGGAGTGCCCACACTTCAATCATCTCATGAACCTTCCACGTGCTTGTTTGCCACATCTCATTCCTTCTTCCTTTTTTTCTCATCTTTCCTACTCTAAAATTGTTGTAAATAAGACTTAAGGATCAAACTGGGCTCTTTCTGCATGTAAAGCAGGAGTAATGAATAGTGCCCTCTGTTTGCTGCGGAAAAATATCAAAAATCAGATGCACGCTTCATCACAGATTGCATTTCAATGCTGAGAGAGGCAATTCCTACACTCAGACATTTATGGTAGGACAAAGGGATTAAATTGTCTTCTGCTGGTATCTCTTTTCTGGAAGGGTACACGAGCTAAACAGCCACCTCTATATTGAAATAATACAGAGGGTAAAAGACCATATTTTCAACCAGAAAATTATACTGATACTGATATTAATATTAATAGCATCTGGCATAGTTTAACCTCTTCATTTGGCCTCTTTATTTGAGTGCTAAGCCTTTTTGTTTTTTTTTTTTTTGTTTTTTTTTTAGGATCAGGCACATAACTTGCACAGCAGTTGCACTTGGTTTCCCAATATGTGAGGTTGCACTTGAACTATGAGAAAACTGGACTACCTTTTTTTTTTGCAAGTCTCATATCCTATAGCTTCTTGGCACCACATGCACCCAGCAATGTTCACACAACCAATTACTCTGATAGCATGAGTTTAGATTCTTTTTTGTTTTCTTATAAATAAGCAGACCTAATGGCAAAGAAAAAAAGAAAATAAAAAAGAAACAAAAATCCAGAAAAAAAATTCCTGTCACAATGTTTTTTGGAGACTCTTATGCCTGTTGTTAGGAAATTAGATCACAAACTTCCAACTAGGCACCTGTGTTTTTCTACATTTGGGTACAAAGCCCTTCCTCACAGATTATTCCACCTACCTGCCCATGCACAGCAGGAAAGTCAGTGGCCCAAGGGCTTGTGGAAAGAGAAACTGTTGAAAGGGAAATATGATTTTACAAGGAGATCCTGACTCTCTTCTCCTCAGAAAATGTAAATCAAGGGTATAGAAGTGGCATCCAATTACACCATGCAGGATCCATGAAGAAGAAGAAATATAGACTGAGCTGGTGCCAGCTTTCCAACGAAGATATTGTAAAATCAGTTACCTTTAACAAGCGTATGTGTTAAAAAAAAAAAAAGAAAACCAAACAAAAACCCCTAAAATACCACCTGTACCCAAGGCTCAAAACTAGGACAACCCCAAAAGTCCTTAGAGCTGTTAACTATCCAATTGAGGAAAAGACCAGAAAAATGGAAATATTAAGAAAGCAAAGTATGTGGCAAGGAGAAAAGTGAAGATCTTTTATTTCCAACCTCGCAACATTAGGAAGCACAGCCTTGCAGTCAGCTCACTCCACCAGAACCCAAACCCCTCTTACCCTGTAAGCCTATTGTTTCATACAGGGACATGCTAAAGTAAGTCTTCTGATGTGGTGACAAAATTTCCGTAATGGCTTAAGGAATCAAGTATTTGTATTTTCAGATTACCGCAGCAGCCTTCAAGATGGGGCTATAGAGGTGTGGGTTTTTTGGAGCAGCTGAAGTTTATTGCTTGGCTAGTGAGCTCTGAAATGTGATGTATAATACACAAAATAAATAAATCCCCTTTAAAGAGCAGCTGGTAGGTGTGAAAAGTCTATTTTATTTTCTTTCTCAGAACTACATTGGTTACTAGAGAATGTCTGAAGCTGAGAATTCAGACACAATAGTTAAGGCAAGTTTAGATCCCCTGTGAGGACATGCCTGTAGTTGGAATCCAGCCTGAGGTCCCAGAAGGACTGAGATTTTGACAGCCTCCTTGATTTTGGTAGTACCCTCCAAGGGCCACTGCCTATCACAGCTTAGCAATGCCTCTCAGTAATTCCTGATGTATGGAATTGTTACACCCCTTTCCTCTCCTTGGAAGATCAGAACTTCCCTTCATATACAGATTGCAAAATGGCTTGTGGAACTGCATGAAGACTGCTCTAAATATTGTCAGTCTCTTCAATTTTCCAAGCTCAAGCTTATGCAAAAATGTTTTCTATGCACAATGTTTTCTGAATCTGTCTAATGAGGAGAGAACTCCAGATGATCACTTCCTGGTACAAATATGCACCATTTATTAGATACTGTATTCTATTTATTTTTTTATCCTGAATCTGCAGTTCCATGCACTCTACTTCATTACCTAATGTAAAGTCCAAAAATGCAAACACTAGTTATTTCCAGCACTGTGCCCTCTGTTCAAGTATTAAGGCAAAAGGAAAAATATACTTTCATCTCTTGCTGTTCTAGGCCATGCTGAATTGGAACATCCCACTAAAGAGACCCTTCTTCCTTTATCTCAGTCCTGAATTCCAGTCCCCACATACACGTTGAAGTCAGGCTAGTAAAAGTATTATGGCACTGAGCTCTCATGCTGACTCTATGATAGCTTTTCTTTGAATTTCTCCATTATCTGAACAGCTCTGTTTACCAAACCTATTATCCTTCCCCCTTGGTTTTCAAGCTGAGAAAGCAAAAGCAACTTCTTTAATGGCTCACAGATTGATAATTAACAATTTACATGTCCCTCATAAGGCTGATAAGCAAAAGAACTGCTTTCGGACAGTGAAAATACTGGAGAGAAGGAAGTGGCAGTCAACTTACGTTATTAAGTCGTACTGCTTCATTAATCAGAATCTGTCTTTTATCGCATTGCTCAAAGCCAAATCCATTCCATTTCTTGGGAATGAGTTAGATTAAAATCAAGTGCTCTTAATGCATCTTTGGCATCTGGCCTAGCAGCTGGCTATCAGTAATACTGCTCTTTAGAAATGTCAGGAGCCACATTTACTGTGACCATTCTAGCCCTTCTGATTTAAGCTACTGTAGAGGGCAATGAATTACCTTAAAGGAGCTCCTCTGGAAAGTCCTAAGTTTTATGCTGGATCCCCCGCCAGCCTCACCACTTCCTGAGTATGAACAATCATACAATTGAACTGATTTGACTTTGCTGCTCCTGGAGTTTCATTGCCTTTAACCTTGGGATGTAATGACGGTAATGCCATGTTAAGTGCCTCTCCTACCTGGGTTTGTCTGCTGAAGTAGGGCACCCATTCTTGTTAGCTGAAAACTGCATTGATTTGCAGCAAGAGGGGAAATAGATCGAGCATGATTAATACCACTATGAATGCAACCTATTTTCTTGCAAGGCTTTTGAAGGTGGTAGTCATCCAGACATACTTATTTCTTTATTAATTGTAAGCTTATTACAGACTAGAAAGTCTGGGATTTTTTCCCCCCCTCAACAATATCAGCCTAAAGCCCCTGCTCCCTCTCATCTCCCAGCAGACTTACTTGAATATGGGCTGCATTTAATTTGGAGGCAATTGTTCGCCTCTAACAAAGGTGCAGTGAGAGGAGAGTTTTCTTTTCTTAGCAGTGAAAGGTAAAGAAATTAGAGCTGGTCAGTGAAACTGTCCATACCACAAACTGGGAGGACAAACTGGGAGTCCTCAGCTTCCCAGGTACTAGGTTGCCTACCTTATTTCCTAGCTGTTTTCTACTGCCCTCTCACGTTATCTTCTTCTGACTCTCCAACTTGGAAAGAATCTAGGAAATGGGATTAATATGAAACAGAGTTGCATTTTAAGAGTCTTTATTATGACTTGGCCATTCTCAGACTGAAGGCTTTTAACAGAGGCATCAACTTCTTCCACAAACGTTGTGGTCTGAAGAGGCCATTGTTTGGACCCACAGGAACCAGTTATTATGCCCTGGTTTTCAGCAGAACCACTGCTCACTGGCTCATCAGGGCATCTGCAGGGACATTATACATGGTCGGAGGGGCCTCTCTTGACACAGTGCAACCTAAAACCTGGTCTTTCCCAGAAAATCTCACTGTGAGAGATGATGAGGGCTTTGTTTCATCTGTCAGCCTACAAACCATAGGTTAAGATCCAGGTATTAAAATTATTAGAGAGATGTCACTGCCCGACTGAAAGTGCAAATGAGACCATATGCTGAGGTCAATAGGACTTATACTTGGCAATAAATGTGAGGTAGAGAGGGAGACATTGGAAGAAGAGAAAAAGAGTGACAGATACAAAGTGGAAAAATTATCACCACTCTGAGGATCCTGATGGTGTCAGCCTTGATCCATCGGGGTTGGGAGAAGCCCAAGAAACACAGAGTCCACCAGGTTTACAGTTGCTCACATTCAGGTGAAAATGTCCAGGTACCTCCTGTGGGGCAGGGAGTTTTACACTGGATGATGTTAATACTTTGGATCACGGGACACTTCCGGAACCTTTGATAGTTTACGACATCTTCAAATATGTTACAGCTGCCTCTTACATCAGCAAAGTTGAGTAAATTATGGCTCGTTAGCAGGGATCAATACCTTCAGGCAACGTGTGAATGTTCTGGTACTCCTCCAGACGGGAGTTTTCGTGGCTGACCTACTTGTGGAAAGACTTGACAAAAAGCCCCATCCCACCTCTCAGGATTTGCCTCTCATCAGCCTCTCCCTTATCTTGTTCAACCCCAGCTGTAGCCTCCAGTGAAGGGTGTGCACCCCTCTGCACGTGGGCGGTTGAGTGGTCGATTGTTTGAGTCATTAACCATTAACAATCCAGTCTCTCACGCCATATGTTATAGGGACCATCATGTATTCACTGCTACATTCCCACAACTAATAACACTCAGCAGTAGATGCTGGTGACCTGAGAGGTTTAAATCCATGCAGTTGCCTTTGTCAAAAGCTTATGACCAGAGACAAAGATCCCTCATTAAAGAGAAGAATGAAAGACATGTTGATCCAAAAAGCGCAAATTCACCTTTTGCCACTGACAGAGCAGGCAGTGTTGGGGAACATAAAACCATAGCATCATTAAGGTTGAAAAAGACCTCTAAGATCATTGAGTCCAGCCAATAACCCAACTAAACCGTGTCCTCAAGTGCCACATCCACATGCTTTTTAAGCACTTCCAGGGAAAATGCCTTCACCACTTGCCTGTGCAGCCAATGTCTGATCACCCTTTCAGTGAAGAACTTCTCCTGGTATCAAACTAAACCTCCCACGGCACAGCTTATTGTCATTTCTTCTCATCACTCCACTTGTTACTTGGGAGAGGAGATTAACTCCCAGCTTGCCACAAATTCCTTTCAGATGGTTTTAGAGAATGCTAAGGTCCCACACGAACCTCCTTTTCTCCAGGCTAAACAACTCCAGCTCCCCAGGCTACTCCTCAACCAACTGAAAAACACAGGGAAGGGAGAACAGTGATGGGACTTATTCAGGAATGTTACACTGACTCCCAGTGGCAGGGATGAGCTGCTAAGCCTGTATCTGGCTGAGCTCCATGGCTCTGACAGCAAAGTGTTAATCCTGGAATTTACCCAGATGTTTCCAAGGGCATCCAGCCCATTGTAACTGCCTGGGCCGCAGCATGTGCATGGAAGTATTCAGCCAGATGTGGTGAATGTTTCTTCCAGCGTTTCTTTTAGTTTCAGGTGAATGGTGCTATACAACCCTATCTTCATGGCCTATCAGGGCTGCAGTAGGTAACTATGAAAACTATTTAGTGATGCAATCTAAACTTCATAATTGGTAAAATTTAATCCAG
Source organism: Melanocharis versteri (assembly GCA_013397845.1). NCBI lineage: Eukaryota > Metazoa > Chordata > Aves > Passeriformes > Melanocharitidae > Melanocharis > Melanocharis versteri. The sequence continues at coordinate 878,276 of VZTG01005545.1, read as the reverse complement.
TGTCAGTAAATGCTGTCTCAAGGCCTTCTGTTTACTACTCCCTTCCAAAAGCACTGCCATGAGGGCAATAACACAGGCCAGCCTCCAAAAGGCTTTTGTTCTAACCACGAGCTGGAAATTCCTGACTGATCCACAGTTCTCAATAACTCAGATCTGTGACAAAGGACCAGTGTATGTGATTGTTACAATCCACCCCAGAAGGAGAGGGTTCTTGTTAATAGATCTCTTGGGGCATATTAGAGTAGAATGACACCGAATGATCAGTTTTTGTAAATATACATGTAGGGATTGTTGTAGAACAATCCAGTTGCAAATGAAAACAGGTATTTAGCTGTTTTGGTTATTATTATCTACAGTAATACAACAAAATGAAAGCACTGAAATACAAAAGTGTAATAACATCACCCAAGGGCATGCACAAGGGAAAAGAAAGAAAGAGAAAGAGAGAAAATGGACTAGAGTACAAAGACCTCAGCACCTGTAGGCCCTGTGACAAGACTTGGTTGTTGCGCAGTCTTGGTCAAAGTGGTGGTCACAGGCCACATCTGTCAGGTGGTGCAGGAGGTCTCAAGAAGTGGTGGGGGAAAAATCCCCAGGAAAATCTGCAGAGCACACTACCTGTTGGGCTTGTATTAACTCAGGTTCAGGTGGGAAGGCCCAGATAGCTCCCCTGGGGTCGGGGGCTTCACACTGGATGATGTAACGTTGTGGACCATGGGACACCTCGGGAGTCCTTTATACCTTCCAAGACAACACAGCTGCCCATCACAGCAGCTCAGCTGGGTCAGTTATGGCCCATTATGGCCCATCAGCAGAGATTAACACCCTCAGGACACGGTGAATGTCCAGTACTTTGCAGAGGCAAGGAGGAAGAGCCCCAAAACGCAGCGGTTTGTGCAAGGGAGGACAACTTAGCACGACAAGAGGCACCATCCTGTCTCCACAAGATCCATCTTTTATCTCAATAATAGCCCATCTTTCACCCTCTGTCTTACCACGTCAGAGGTTAGCCATTAAACACCCAGAAGTTCACCTCCTCCATTTCAACAAAGCACACTGGCTCTGTAAATGGGAGAATGTTTTGAGTCACTACCCCTTAGCAGTTCAGTCTCTCACAGTGATGATGGAAGATAACGAGGTAAAATGTTTTCCCCCATGCTCTGAGTGATTCTTTGGCATAACACCAATCTTCAAGATGTCTGGCCAAAGGCAGATGAGTAATAAAATTCATGAAACCTGCATACAATAGAGATGTTCATTTGTTCACTCTGTGGGTTTGTGCAAACAGTATCTGGAGACTGGCCTTCAGTGGGAGATTTTTAGCTTAAAAAGATTGAATTTATGTAGAAAATCTTGAATGTTTGGTAGCAGCCGTAAACATGGCTAGCCTGCCATTATTTTAATTTATACTTAAACCTATATAGTTTCTGTATGCATTTACTTAAGTAAACTTATATTCACATGACAATTTTCTGCCCCCAGTTCCATCACTGTCCAGTAAACCTGCTGATTTCAGGGTAAATATGGGTTAATATTCCTATAAAAGGATAGCTCTCAACTCAAATATGTCATCCTTTTGTTGCTTTTCTGCCGCTTCTATTATTCTGCATTTTACTTACAAAAGTTTTCTAAGGGAATCAAAGTAAAACTAAATTACTATTATTTTTAAAACTCAAGAAACTCCACAGTGATATTTTAAGCATATAATTGAATGGGTACTTTTTCTACTTAATACTGGAAAACCACAATTTCTCATGGAATAAGATGGATCTGTTCAATGTGAAGCACTCCTACCCCCACTGCTTTGCTGGTCACAGGATGAAATAAACATTTTTACTTTGAGTTCAGAGTAACGTGTCAGTAACCTCCTATGTTGTACTGCTGCTCCATATTGACAGGAACAGCATCCCAGAGATCTCAGTTCAACACAATATTGGCAACAGAACCTCTCAGAAAACAGCCTAAAAAGATACTGGCAAAAGCTTTTAATGCCCCGAACTCAGCTAACAGAGACCAGTCATTAGTTCAAGTGGTTCAAGTATGTAAATTGAAAACAGAATCAGAGTTACTGTCTGTGCTTTGGAGCAGGCACATTTGATGGGCACATTTTGGTTCACACTGAGTAGTAAATAATGAGTTGTATACAGTCATCAAATGACTGAAGATGTTTAAACAGAACTTCCTTTATTTGTCTTCTGCAATGTGTGCTGATTCCCTCCATAAAAGACATACTATTTTCTTTTAAATTTAACTAAACAATGCATCATATTTATATAATTTTCTTTTACTTTCCAAGGCACTATTCCTCTTAGGAAAACCGTGGCCACAGGGGAATTTTGAATGCTGGATCCAATGCTAATCGCATTTTTTTTGGTCTTTTGACTGTATATACTTTTACTAGCTTCATTCACAAATGCTGTCAGGAGCTTTTTGGTGGATAGTATCTTGCTTATGGTGCTTAAGGTTCAACACCTCTAAAAGTGCAAAGCACATTTTTATTGCACTCCCTGAGTGTTGTCAAATTAAAAGAAAACTAACAAATTTAGACTTCCCGTTTCACACGAAGATTTTTAAATCTACTGATTTGGTTCACCGGTGTGTAAAAGGCATGATACCTCTGCTTTGCTAGCATTTGGAGAAGGTGTCAGTGGCGCACATTTTAGAACAGCTGGATATCCTTTAGCATGCAGCATTGAAGGTTGGGAGTGAGGCCTTTAAATCCTGATTTGTGAACAGCCACAGCTCCTCAGCAGATTGTTTCAGTGAAATCACAGGATTGCTGGGTTTTCCCTTAATGATGTAAAGGTTGTTACAGTTCTGAGTAACCTGCACAGCACAAGCCACTCTGAGACACTGGAACAATTACTGTCCTTGGAGAGAAGAGTGGATTTCATCAACAATCCAGATGGAAGCAAGAGAACAAGGCAGTAATTGCCAAGACAATATGTGTCTATGTGATAACGTCTGAAAACCTTAAAATAAAGGTGAAATCAGTGCTTACTCCTCAAAGGTGACAAGAAATAGCTAAATATATATACAGATGTCAAATTGTCTGTTTGCCTAGGAATGAGTTATTGGAGTTAATAATAATAATTTGCCTAGGAATCACATTATCGGAGTGAGAATCCCCACAATACAGTGTTTAAACTTGGTGGTGGTGTCATTTCCTAGTAGGCCCCTCAATTATCTATATAAAAGTATTTTGGTTTAGTTTTTGGACATAAGATATAAATTCCTTAAGGCAGCATTTTTCTGTACAACTTCTGGCTGCTAAATGTTCTGCACTTGACGAAGGTGCCTGGGTAGCTCCATTCAGACAGTTACTGAAGCGCACATCTTGGTTTTCATGGAAGAGGTAGTGATTTCTTTTTATATGGTATGAGCTTAAAAAGCACACACAAGCTAATACCACTGACTTTCCAGGACGTCATTTGATGACCTTCCATTTCATATAACAGTGCTCCTAAATGCATTGCTGCAAGAAAAATTGGGAAAGGGGTGGAAATTACAAGCCCAGTAAATGACAGAATTAACTTCCAAGCCAACAGTAAATTTTTATTGGTAAGAGAGGAATACTAGCACGTATTTGCTAAAACTTTAGTGTTTAGTCATCAGCTGTCAAAAAGCAGCAAAAGATATTCTAAATCTTGCCTGCGTCAATCACTGAGTCATTTAGAGGAACCATGTGAAGCTGATCAACTACAACTGCAATTTTAGTGATGCTCTCTTTATAACTGAATACATTTTTGAATGCCAAAATGCAACAAAACTACCAGGATAAAGGATGCAACTTTTAAAGCCCTCTGATAAGGCTCCTTTCATCAGTCTGAGGAAACTCCAGACCAGTTCGGCATTTGCTCAAATCTGCTATTGGTTAATTAGTGGAACTGGAAACACGTTACACAACGCCTTATTAGGACTGGGCTGAACATACTGATCATGGAACTGCTTTATTAAGCTCCGTAATGCAGCTACTGTTGTGAGGATTTTGAAGGCAAACCACAGCAATTATTTCTAAATCACCGATAGTGTCCAATCTGTTTACCTTCATACACGCAAAATTCCAGGCATTCATATTAAATATGGATGTTGCACACCTGAACTTGCTATGGACATCTGAACACCAGCACACAGCTACACTGGAGTTGCCCTAGGTTATTCCAAATGTCCATGTACTGGAGAAAGCTATGAGGAGCAGCAGGAAAAGGTCATGCAAGGTACCCAAGAGCAGTGCAAACAGGACCAATGCACCTCTCTGGCCAACTGAATTGAGCCCTTACAGTTAGAATGCTCGGGTGAAAGACTTGCTAAGATTTTTTGTGAATCATAGCATCCTTTTAATGCCCATCTGTAGGGGGAGATAATATTTTTATTAGACTGTTCACTGTAATTGGAATGGAACTCTTCTGGGATCAGAGTCCCTTCATTCGGACTAATCGAAGCTCTTACATCTCCTATAAATTTCACTTCTCTCATATATGCAGACCATTAAAACCACAATTAAACTCCTGCATGCACAGGAAGGAAAACAAACATTTTTCGGAAGCAGAAGCATGGCCTTTAACACCAACATTAGAGCTCCACCTGCACCAGAAGAAGTCAGTTTGCCCTCCCGAAGCAATCTACAATCCAGTTTTCAAAGGACTTTTTCAAGATTTTTCCTGGGTACGAGGATGGGGAGTGAGATGAACAATAAAGAAGGAAGAGAGGCAGAAAAATTGTTTAACCAGATTTTGATTTATCAAATACAAATACTGGACTGTTTTTAGGATGTTGATCACACTTCATGAAACAGTTTCTGTTACAAAGATGTTGCCTGAAATGTGTGGTAAATTATGATTGAATACATCTATGATACATTATGACCCAGAAGGCTGCATCTGCATGGGTTTGTAACTAATTGAACACCTCTAAGTATATAATTTTTCTGGGATTGACAACTAAAATTATTTCATGTTGTTTTGTGTAATGCATTTCACCTTTGTCTTTCTAGAAAGTCTATATTCATCCATCTACCTTCAAGAACCTGCAATGTGAAAAATGTATACTATAGCTCATCCTTGTAGGAGCAGATCCGTTGTGGGCCTGCACACACTGAAATTTAAAATGACATTTAACCAGCACAATAGTGTAGTAAGTTATGCCCTGTAAGACTTTCATGTAACTGTGCCTCAAAATACTGTGTAAATACAATACTTCACTTATTTCATATGGCTAGTAAACTCTTCAGCTTCATCATATCTGAAATATAAATGTTTATATATGAACTCCCCATTAACGTGTCTGAATTTTTTTCAGATTGATGTGAAACCTCCAAATGAGCCTTAAGTATCTGGGACTTGAAAAGCTAATCAGGCTAAGCTGCACTTGCTGCATCTCATAACCCAAACTCGCTTACCTGTATTGTGATGCTGTCACGTGGAATTTATTCAAACCCTCAGTATGTGATTATCTGTCAGGGCCCCAGGAAAGCCTCGGCCCCGGTGCCTGACCACTCTGTCAGCATCCTGTTACGGGAACCCTTCACTGAGCAGTTCACTGGACCAGAGGGTGGTTCAGGGTCACGGGCCAGCAGAGAGACCCCCTCCTGCATCTCCACATCTTTACCATTGCTGGCTGCAAGCATCTTGCTCAGCGAGGGCGGCTGCACCCTGGGAGCAGACACCTCAGGATGGCACCCCAGATAACCTCGGCATGGGGACGTGCCAGTGGCTTTCCCCACAGCTGCTGAGTCAAGAGCAGGACATCTCCCTTTCCCTCTCTTGGTTTTAAGCTGCTGTGAGGGTTATCAGCTGGAGAGGACACTGAGTTCCCTCTTCTGCAAGGTTTTTGACAGAGCCTGGCCCTGGTGTCCCCGCTCCACCCTCTGTTTAGACCCCACAGATTGTGTTGTGTCTGGGAGGTAGGGTATGCTGACTGCATTCCACCCGGGAGTAGAAAATGTATTTTCCCCTGTAGTTTCTGTACTGTTATCTTTATACTCTCAGTCATTTTCCCACAGATGTGAAACATTTAAACACAGCTTACTTTAAGTGTAAGCACTGCATTAAGCCTGCTGAGGTCAGTACACTAATAAACATAGGCCTAACAGTTTGCAAAAAAAGTCCTTTCGATATTGTCTTATTAAATTCACTTCTGATTTAAATTTAGGGTCCTAAAAATTTAAACTTAGTATCATTGAAAGGTACTGCTTACAGCTTTGACAGCTAGACATATACAGACTTTAAAAATATTTGACATATTTATGATTTTAAATACAGTATCTTCTTTTAAATAAGGTAACCTTGTGTTACACTACTGTGCAGTTTGCTGTCACACAATTGTGTCTATGTCGTTTTGCTTTTCTACTAGCTGAGGCATTCCCCAAATAAATACAGAAATAAATTAATAAGTATAGCAATTTTCATATTCAAAAGTCACAGCTCTAACTTAAATCGCAGAACAGAGCCATTGTTACTATCAGTTGATGTCGCAACGTGCTATATACTTAATTCTATTGGTTACAAAAAATCCTGAAAATAAGTACAGGCACCTGATCAGAGAATCTTAGAATGGTTATGGCTGGAAGGAGATCTCAAAGCTGGTCTACTTAAAACTCCCCTGCTGTGGGTAGGGACACATGATATTAAGGATTATTTTCTCCTTCGAAAATGCACACACTGTACCTTTTCCTGACAGATACAGGTAATTTAAAGGGACAGGGGAAAAAAAAAAAGCCCAAACCAAAACCCACAACAGAATTTATTTTCTTATAGTTTTTTTTTTTTTTAATTTTGCATTAAAGAAAGGAACTTCATCAACATTGATTGTCATTTACAGAAAACATTCAAAAATCATGTGTGCATCATTATGAAATGCTAACAGTGTTTAACTAATTTACAGGTCATAAAATAAGACAAAAATCTATTACATTCTAAAGTAATATAGAACCTTTTCATTTGACAAGGATACTGGTCCTACAAGATTAATGATAAAAAAACCCCTCAATGGTCACTTTCTAAATGAATCAGGCTGTCTTTTTACTCACATACACATAAATTAGGTCAATTATATTAAACAAGGGAGAAAGATCAGAAGAGAATTGCAGATGTAAAAATGCTGGATGAACTCCTGGCACTGTTGAAACCAGTGAAGGGTTTGCCGCTGGTTTCAATGGAGCCAGATTTTTACCCAGTACGTCATCATTCATTTGCAGTTCTGCTTTTTGCATCTACAAGCCAGTTAAGATACATCACAGTTATTACACAATTAAGCTTACGAAAAAAAAATCACTGTTGACTCTACGAGGCATTTGATTTTAGAAAGGAACTTTTATTTGTATTTTGAGAGTGATTAATTTTGAGTGTTACTCATTATTTTATTAGACTGTTTATTATCATACTTCTTGACAGGCAATGCAACTCTTGTGTGTTACCAACAGTGGTAAACATGCTTACCAAATAAAAAACAACACACCCCTAAAATTCAAATGAAATTGATTTACAACAATATAACTACAGCCAAGCACCAAATAGCTCAGGGCTTGGATCCTGGGTCTTAACATCTCATTTCACTCTAACAAAATGAACTGGAAATAGGATAAAAACATTAGATATTTGAAAGTGGGAAGTATATGAAAAATCACTTCTTCTCATAATCCTAAAAGCATTTTCAGGGATATTTCAAAAATATTAGAAAGCTTCATTTAAATCTAAATATCTATCTTAATTATGTTTTTATTTTTTTATAAATTGGTAATCACAAAATACTAGCCATTAAAGTCACATTTGGATGCCAGAAAAGCATCTAAATACTTTGCTCATTATTAATGCTCCTGCCTGTATTACATTACAGCTGTTGGTAAACTGGACATAGTTTCTTTTTTCCATTACGATCTTTAAAATGTGCATTTGGTGAAGATCAGTTATGGCTTCAGATTACAGCTAATGAGTGACCTGACCTCAAATTTGAATAAGAAATTAAAGGCATACAAAAATATTTTGCTCACTGGAAAGAGAGAAATGTTTCTATTAATATAAGTCATGTCAGAAGGATTCATAAAAGCCACATGCTATAAGGAAGCATTATTTGCTTGAACAACTTTTCTTCAAATCATATTAGTCAAATGCAGTCTGCAGGAATTATTATAGTACTCACTGTACAGACTCGCTGGGATCATGTTTCACCGACAATCCCACGGTTTTTTTTCCCAATTACGAACAGAAGCATACACTAAATATCAACGGCTGGTCAAAAGGCTTTATCTATTACAATCAGTTTCCATAAAAACTGAAGAATACATTACACTTACAGGAAGCAAGTACATAATTTGCTCTTTGATGTTTTTCCTCTTAAAAAAAAAACCATTACAAAATCCTATGTTTAAACAGAGACATAGAAAAAATCAGTGTATTCACTGTCCCAAGTTATTTACAGCAAAAATTACAGAGACAGCATACATAGTATTGGACCTTCCACAAGCATATATTAAAAGTAATTACATATGAAAAAATATTTTATTTGTCTTCTACATTTCTACAATACATACTCAGGTTTCTTTCTTCTTGTTTTGTTTGTTTAGTTTTTAAGTAACTTCTTTAGTGTTAATCAAATGAGGCAGAGAGTGCAGCTGTAAAATAAGGGATTTTGTTGCCATTATGATTCCTATATTATTTTTATATCGTCCATTCATTACAACTGAAGTAATTACGGGAATTATCTCATAGCGATTAGCATAAATCTCAAAATACCCAATGTATTTGATTTAGCTGAGTGTTGGTAACAGCTTAGAGTTCAGTTGTGCTTTATTTGTTGCCACAAGTACAATCACAGAGCCGCTCCCCGTAGTGTACTAGAGGTCACATGGCAGTCACACAAGAGGCAAAGACTATCATGGCTAGTTCACTGGCTATGCTACTCAGTGGCTTTTTAAAAATAAGTGCACGAATAAATCCCCATATACTGCACGAGAATGTGTGGTCCACACTCCGTAGGGTTAAATGATTATTAGCTTTTTTTACTAACAACAAAACACCTTTTTTGCCTGATTCTGACATTGAAGTGACACATTAAAAAAACCACAAATGTAGTGCATCTGAATCTGAATCCCCAAAGTCAACAGCCTAATGTAGTTACTTTGACTTATTAAGCTGCATGTCTAATCAAGACAAGTATAAGTGCTTTTTTTTTTTTTTTTTTCCTTTTTTTTTTTAATAAGCTGGTTTTATCCAAAACAGTCCTCAAGGTAAAGCCTGTTCCTTCCTGTTCTTGGTGGTTAACCATCTGCTCCTGCTTCTGTTCCAATGCAGTTGCATTCTTGTTGCCCAAGTAAGGGGCCAATGTGTTCCTAATATTGAAAACTAGGAGCCGTTTATTTTAATTCTCTCCAGACACAGTCTTGTATTGAACATACTTTACTGCTGTCAATGTATAGTCATAAACAAGGACCTCAGCATTTTCTTGAAGCACAAAAAATTTTCTCAACAGCAGTATCTTCATTCATATATTAGCAGCTATATCCAACAAATCAAAAAAATATGCAAAATCACTGTGATATCTACATTAGTTGAATTTTTTCTTTCTGTTATTGTACAGAAGACCACGTGCAAAGCAAACAATTTCTGCAAGTACAGTTACAAAGAAACACTTACAATTTACTTATTGCTGCTATATCCAATGCTGTTTTCTTTCACTTTCCCTGTGTGCTGTGCTTAAATTGTGAGGACGATGAAATTATGCAAATGTAGTACATCATGTTACTGAACTCACTGTGAGCAGTATTATCCTCGCTGCCTGCAGTGACACCCAGGAAACACTTCTTTCCCAGAGCATTTCGTTCACTACCTTATCCTCTCAGCAGAAATGCAATGCCAGGGTCATTTGGAGGACATGGACACAGCCGCCACTGGACACTCAGCCTGCCTTTTTAGGAGAGGTACTGATCTGTGAGCTACCACTGTAGAAGTTTTAGGCCTCTTCTTCTCACAATGACTTTCATCTGCAGACTGCATACACAGGTGGCTTTTATAGCTGCAAACAACTTCTGAGGTGGTAACTTACTGGGGTGCTGGGCTCACTGTCACACAGTCATGCACGGACAACACATGCAGGGACAACGCATGCAGGGACAACACAGCTAAGTGAGAGCATGAAGGAAGAAGAGGAAAGAGCTTCCTACCGCCTGGGTGGAACCTCCCTTCCAGGTTGCAAGTACAGATCAACTTTGAGAAAGAATGGAGGTGAGTCATTCACATCTCCAAGCCTCATTCACTAGGAGCTAGGAGTAAAAGGAAAAGGAAAGAGGGGCAAGGTCCTCTGACCATAAGACTGAACTTTTTAATGGGAAGCTATCATGCTAACAAGAACTTCAGTCACTTGGATATGGCTCCTAGCAACCTGAAAGATTAAAAATTGCAATGGAATGGTTGGCAAAGAATATGATGGTGAAAATCCTGATGCATAGGGATGCTGGCCTCTCCACCTCCTGAAAGCTGTCCTTCAGTCTTTTAGGTGGAGGGAGTTCAGAGGATGGAGGGAGTCAAAAACCATACTCACTGCGATAATAGGAGCAATGATCATATTCAGAGCTGAGGAAAACCTCTTGGTTGAAGACATGGAATTAACTTAACGACTGGCAATATAATCCACTGCAATTTATCCTTCTGTGTGTGTTCTTGTAACAATAGAAAATCCATGGTGTAAAGCTAGGGATAAGCACATTTCAAAACTCTAGGAAGTGGGAGTACTTTTCACTAGCACAGTATAAAATGGGGTAATGTTTTCTTGATGTGAGAAAGGGACTGATCATACCATGGAGAAGTATTGCTACAGAGTCGTGGGCTAGCTATGATTCTGTGCATCCCTGAGAGAAAACGGTATCTGTTAGCCACTTGCTCATGTCTACTTGTTCTTCACAGTCACTTCCCCATGTTGTAGCTCGGTGCGCTTGTCATTGCTGACATCCTATCACTTATTCCATGTCTTAACCTTTCCTCTTACATGCCTGCAGCAAGTCTGAATATGAGCTCAAATTAATGGTACACAAACTGAGTACTTTTAAACTTTGTCAGTTGTCTAAATTCAGTAATTCGTACAAAGCTCACTTGCCTTTTGTTCCCAAAAGGACCTTAACATCATGAGCTGATGGGTCAGTAGGACTTTGCTGACTGTGAAACAACACGCAAAGTCAGATCACGCTGAGGAAATGCTGACAGATCAAGCTGAGGAAATGCTGACAGTGAATTCAGTTTATACCAATGTTACTTCTAATCACTGGCTTGAAAGCCTTGTCTGGGTCATGTTCACTTGGGCAGCCCAACTCCTGCCCTTCAAAGCCTCTAACATTCTCTTCCGTATTATCACTGTTATATTTATAGTTATTCTTAGTAATGAAACATCCCTGAGTGGCATAGAGTGCAACATTTGCATCAAGCAGTGATTGTCATTCACGAAGCGTGAAACTTAAAGAGTAAAGAAGAGGACAGGGCCTCTAACACACTGTTCTCAATGGATGTCAGAGTTAGGATTTAGTTTCTGGAGTGGAGGCAGAAGGTGCTGGGACACGCTGGTAGGTGTAAATACACTACTATTTTATGGCCAGGGAAAAGCAAGCTGTTCTATCTCAGGGTTCCATTTCATACATCCTTAGACATAATGAATTGGACCAAAAAAAAAAAAATCTTCCATGTTTCAGTTTGGTCTTAGGTACTATATTCCTGGGATGCCCAAAAGACAATGACTGAAAATAGGAACCACCTTTCAGGCTGGACCTTAGCTCTTCAGGAAACAGCACAATCAGTGCAGAGTCAGGAGGGAGGAGGAGTGGGGGAGCCTGAACATCCTTCAAATAACATTTGAAGCACAGCTTCAGAGGGGTGGAAAAGTCAACAGGGAAAGGAGCCATCAGCTGCACATCACTAACCAAGCTGCCCGACCAATTTGTGAGACTGCTGCAATCTTAAGAGAAGCTTGTACAGCCTGGTGGTGGGGGGCCAGCACACAGCAGCAGCTTTGCATCCACTTTGTGTAGAAGTTGTTCAGTCAGAAATCCCTGCAAACTGCCCCAAAGGGAAACACACCCCCGTGCAAGCTACCACCCTGAAACTGAACAAAGAAAACCGCATAACAAAGCTCATCTTCGTGAGCAGCTCTGGTAGCTGCTCTACCTGCAGCACCACGACCTGGGGCTCAGATATTGAAACAGCATTGGTGCCCAAGGTGCAACAGGAGAATAAACTGGCCCCAGTGAAACTGAGCTGAAATGAACAACACGATGCATGAAGTCAGAGCATTCATGAGAATAACATCTGCCTTCCGCTTAACAAAGCTCAAGTGGGACCTCTTAACGCCAAGGGCCTCCAATCTTGCGATGGGTTGAGCACCTTCTGTGTGGTGCTGAAATGCCTCAATTTTTAGTGACTCTAGTTAGAACTAAGTGTCTGACAACTTGCAGAACCAATTCCTTAATGGTGCCTACCACGAGCCAATCAAAAAACATATACTGCTTTTGGGAACAAGTTTGCTCAACTGAGGTACCTTCTACTACCATGCTTCTTTTCTAGCAATTTCCGTTAGAAGGAAATATGAATCGTGGAATTAATTCTTCATAAAAAGAGCAGGCAAGAGTGGTATTTACAACAAAATAAAGTCTTAGTGGTAATGTAATGAACACTGTACATCTGCTTCCTCAATATCAAGGGTAATTTAGCATAATGGCTGGATTATTGGAGAGCAATGCTAGAAGTAGTATATTCAATACATGCTTTAAATATCCTTTTGCTATAGGTCCCAGGTCAATCAATCATTAAGAAATGTGTCTCATTTGAAAAGCTTGTCACTAAAAAAATCAACAAACATATCCAGTTACTACAGAAAGAAGGTGTGACAAATTCTAGTTTTGGAGACTTGAAAAGCTTCAGGTTCTACTGTGGACTACTGAAAGCCAAAACAAACTAAAATGAAGAACTATATTGTGAATTATGAAGTTATTTATTAAAATTCATACTATTTTATCCTTTAAAGTCTATGGATGACCTGAACATGTGAAATCTGATATCAAGAATTTGAAAATTTGTGTGTAAGTGACTACGTAAGCAAAACCAATCACAAATATCCAGACTGTAGCATGTGCTCATTATGTGTCCTTCTACACTCAGTCAAGGAAGGACGAAAGAGGTACTACACTTATGTGGCCAATCCCAAATGACAGAACATTAAATAAAATCTAATTACAGTTACCACAGCACAGTTCCATAAATAAATAATATCTGAAAATGAATTTTCACTTTCCAAATAAACAAAAACGCTATTTGCTTAAATTCCGTATGAATAGTAACAAAACTTTGTTCGGCAATATTTGAAATTCTTGGTAGAGGTTATTGCCTGTCAATGGCAATGAAGATCTAGTATGTCAGAGTATCAGAAGTTTTAGGACAAAAGCTGAGAATCCATTTTTATTTCTAAACTGGGTATTTCTACCTTTGTGGTCTCTAACAAGTCACTTAACCTTTTTTCTTTCATTTCCACATCTTTAAAATGTGATTTAATCACTACTGATTGGAAAGGTCATGACCTTGTAGTGATAGAAGAATAGTACTTTAAGGATTAAATGCCCTGCAGATAATGATTAGTGTCTTTTTCACTGGTGATCTCCATTTACTTATCTTGCCTGAGAAATAATTCACAAATCCCAAGGAGCGATTAACTTATTTGAGAAGAAAACAACATTTTCAAGATGTAACACACAATTGTGAAGGACTATTTATAAACATGACAAACCTCTTTATTAAGCAGCACTACGAACAGTAGTATTTATCACTCATTCATATTTCTATGGGTTGGCTAAATATATACTTTTGATATACTGGAAACTAATTTATAAAATATTTCAAACAATATGTGTGTGTTCTCGTGTTGGGAAAGACAAGGAAAACATAAATCTTCTGCAATTAAAACTGAGCACTTCTAGAGTTTAGTATGACTCGATTTTTTGCCCGATAAATCTACACAAACAGTACGTAGACATTTGATATAGACATACTTGAAATCTGGGATCCTTCTCTTGGATTTGCCATGCAAGAAGGGCTGCAAACAGGTAAATCACCTTATAAAGGAATGCCAGTCTTACAGTTAGAGTGGTATAAAGAAGCATCAAGAGCAATTTATTATGTTAATTGAAGACATTTTAACTAATTGCTAGAGAAATGTGCTCTGAATTTGGAGTAAAAAAAGGTACTTTAGTAATTGCTGTTCTATAGGATTAAGCAATTTTGAAGAGTATGTCACATTTGCAACAAAATTCTCAGTACAACTAAATTTGCTGGACAGATATTTTTCTTTTTTCTAAGTTGTAACGGACCTACACAGAAACACTTATTAGCTTGGAGTTTGTAACTACTCTTGTACCTGTTCTGGCATTGCTAAAACAGCACAAACAAATTGTGATATTCTCTAGACTCAATTCTGCCAAAAAGTAAGTATGCAAACTTGCAAACTGACTGATGGAAGGCAAGGGAGAGCTTCACAAAGTACTTGAAATAGCCTGTGAATTATCTGCTCATGGAGAAAAGAGAAGCTTGAGACCAGAGCTGCACAAGGTATGAAGTTATCACTACAGCAGACCAATTTTCTTCACCTACCCTAGGGCCCACCTATGGGCTCCCTGTGGCACTGCCCCTCCATGAGCCTGGCAAATGGGCAGCTCCTTTGGCCTCCCTGCCAGCATGCTTCTCCTTGCCTTGCCTTGCCTCAGATTGCACTGGCTTCTGCGTTGCTTGAAATAAAGAAATGTATCTGCTTGTGATCCTGCCTTCACTTCCTTTCTTCTCTACTGCCTGCTCCTTCTTATTTCTGCTCTATGCCCTCCACTGGCATCCCAGGTGGAGACTTCTCTGAAAAGGTTCACAATGGGTAAAAGTGGTAAAGAGAGATGCAGCAGAAACCGAATCCCTCTTTCATAGCTAAAACATCTGTGTTTTGTACTACTGGCAGAATGCAGATACATTAATAATGATTGCTGATTAAACTTAATTAATCCACAAGATTAAGTCCATGGCAGCCTTCCACTTCCCTCTGTGTTTGCCTTTGGCTTTGCAAGCAAATGCACATACAGTCAATTCAGAGACAGACAAAAAGAAAGCTCCAATCCTTTGCTCCACTCCTGAAAGACATCTAAAATAAATCCTATATATGAATATATATATACAGTTATATACATACAGATATATACATACATGTATGCATATGTTTGAAACATACACAGATGTATGAGTGTACTGGAAACCATCAGGCCCATCGAGATGGTGACTGTCAGATACCGTGACAATTACACTGTGCTTTGTGACCATGGACTTCACTCACTTTTGACTTTCCTCCTCCTTCCCTGCTTTCCTTCCTCTTTAGAGATACATTTTAGGCTTGCTATGGTTTTCTCTGATCTTACTACCGACCTTTCTAATGAGTTCAGCAAAAAACAAACCAAGACTTGAAGCTACTTTTCAAAGCAATATATATAAAATAAAATCATGTGTGAAATCAGAAAAATGTACATATGGGATTGTCTACATTTTTACTCCATGTTTCAGACACTTTACTGAGATCAGGTCCTACTCTGTTCACTTTTATATATGTTCTATCCCTGTAACAGTGAGAAAATTAAAAAAAACCCAATCCTATTCCTCTTCTCACTAAAACCATCCAGACAAGGCTTTTGCACCATTGATACATTCCTGATGTTTGATTTACACACAGCACACATGCACTACATTACACACATCTCAGAAGTGATCCTGTCATTACACATTGGCAGCTGACAATTTAACTCTGGCAAAGCAAATCTTGATTGCCCAAAGTAAATCTAATACATTACTTGGAGAGTAAGAAATACATGACAGCTGGGTTGAGCATCCTTTAAATGTAGGCATGTGATTTTAAGTTACAGCACGTATGCATATAATACATACATACATATATACATACATACATACATATATATATGTATATATATATGTGAGTGTGTGTGTGTCTTCCATATATGCATCATAATTTCCAAGACAGCTACAAATTTCCACATGCATTAAACTATCTAAAAACATAGAACTAGGCAGTCTAATAAGTGGAATTTTCTTAAATTATATTTGAACAATAAACAGCAAGAGTAATACTGCAAAGTACTGCTCTATCATCATGTATATCTACAATAAAATTCTAGGAACAGTTGTCTCCCAAAACATCCCTCAATAAAAGTAAATTAAAAAAAAGTAACACCCAGTGTCCTGTATTTGTATATTCATTGTCAGTTCAAAAATGAAAAAAAAAAAAAAAGTAAACAAAAGAGAAAAAAGACATCCCCACTCAGAGTTGCATATTTACATTCTTCAAACTGTAGCGGTGAAAAATAATTCTATTAAGTGCAGGACATTCCTAGTGTTGCAGTAGTGACATTTTTAATAATTTCTTCATGAAAACATTTCTTTTTGTCTTACTAGTGATGCATTCCATGACTACGTGAAAATTCTATTATCCCCTTCACTTGCAGCCAGTGGTTGAGTCTGGATTGAAAAGCTCCTTGTATAATGGAGGAAACAGTGTGTTCACTATGTCTGGATGAGATTGCTTAAATACCTGCAGTTTCTCTCCGTGCAAGTTGCAAAGTGCAGTAATTGTTGGTATCTTGGCTATTAACTGTAAGACATTGAAACAAAAGAAAAAGGAAGAAGGTGGAAGCAAATTTTGCATAAATTACACTTTCCAAAATGAGCTATGTTAGCATCTTGCTGAGTAACTCAAAGAGATACTCTGAGCTCCATCAGAACCTGTCCAAAGGACTAGACACTGTTCTTACTATAAGAGCCTAGAAACAGCTGCCCCCAGAGTTTTAGCCAAGGGCCAAAAATGCATTTAAGAACTGCCTCAACGAGTACTTTTTTAAGGCAGTCGCATTCTTTATAGGGTATGTATTAAAATTATTGGTATATTGAACAAAAAATGGAGTAAGAGGCAACAGGGACAAGAGTCAAACAAGCCTATCTTCTACACATGGCAAGCACATAGTGCATTACTTTTACCTTCCATTAATGTGGCAATACATACAGAAATGGCTGCAAAAAGAGAAGAGTCATGCTTGAGGAGTGCTTGGCACTTTGTTTAAAGAACTTACCTTTGTCAATGTCTCTTCATCGAGGTGGTTCTTCTGAATAACGTGTTGAAGTGCAAAGTAAATCTTTTCCTGAAGCTTCTGGACCTTCCTTGGCTCTATTAGCCAGGCTCGATCTGAGAAAAAGGAAAACAAAAGCGGCGATCGCACAGATGTGGGGCATTCCCATGGTGCACACAGGGTACTGTGCTGGCAAGTATTCACAGGAACTGCAATTCTCACGAGGAAGGACTGCATGGTAAGACATGGTTTCAGAGGCAAAGTGTCTTAACCCACTAAAGGATCACCTGAGCACTTAACACATACAAAACATACAGGAACACAGTGCTGGCTCTGCATCTGTCTGTTTAAAACAGGATGCTAGGCATAAAGATGGTAACAGAAATGAAACATGGCTCAACATTTTATTATTCTCTGTTGGTACAATCAGTGTTCTAATTTCATACTGTCTAGGTGATAAACATGTGTTATCTCAGTGTCTTAATACATGAATTATAAACTTACTGATCAAAACAGTTCTTTGAAAATAAGAAAATATAATTATTCAAACATTAATATATCTCATTATTTACTAGGCTAACATTTGGAGACATATTCTAAACAAAAAGAAATGGCTTCCTTCAAGAAAATTTCTTCAATAATTCAAAAGAATTGCAAAGTGCAAATTTCTCATTATTTAAAAATGTTCTCTTTCTGAACAACACAAAATACAAGATTATCTGGAAGAATAACAGCTACACAATTTTTTTAAAACCTATATGGCTTCTACTGGACTCAAACCCCAGTTGCAGGAGGTTGTCCTTACTATCTATACTATTTATACTTCAGTCATAGGTTCTGGAGACAAACACACAGAAAGAGAAGTAGCAGACCCCAAGACAATCCAAACCCACTAATGCAGTGTGCTTGCAGCACCATTGAACCTTCTGTTTCCCCATGCTGCAAACTGTTTTTTTCATCCCTCAATCCAGACCAATTCTTGGGTGTAGACTTTAGCTTTCATATGGGAAATAAGAAAATTTCTTTTATCACAGGCATGAATCTTTATTTACAAATTGAAAAGTTCAGGAAAAACCCCTTTCACTTTTCTTTCACCCACTCCCCGTAACTAAACTAAGCCACAGAAATGATTTAAGTTAACCACTTTGATGAGCACACATGCCACACAGGCTGGAACATTTCATCATAGGAGTAGCACAATTCTGCCATTTGTCTGACTGTCTCTGGAGAGGGGGATATGAAAAGAGTTGATTGTCAAGTGCTGTGAGAAGAGATAAAAACAAACCTCAGCTACTTAACAGATGATCAGGAAAAGAAAATAATATTCTGCAAATCTCAGAGAACTGTGTTCCCAGAAGGTAAGCCAATGGATCCTGTGCCATCAGTGACCAGAGAAATAGAATTAGCTGAGAACACATGCACTTTCTACACAATAAACATACAGTAATGTTTAGACTTCACAGGTTAGGTGCCAAACTTTACATTATAGCAAAACCTGGTCTTTAAGTAGTGTTAAATTAATGCCTATTGTGGCAGACTGGAGCTAGAAAGATTTATCATAGAGACCAACTCCTAAAGGTTTACCTTTCTGTCTCAAGAAGAAACTTAAAAATAGACTGAGACGGTTGAAGGACAGGTTCATCACTTACCTGTCATGAAGCATGCTGTATATTACACAAGAGTTCTTAAATTCATGACAAGAGCTAGGTAAAACTTTTATAACAGATGCTAAGTTTGTCTCCCAAAATGTGGTTTCTGCCACCTGAGCCCCAACTGTAAATCTGGCTGGAATTTCACAGGTAACTCTAGCTATATTCACAGAAGTGCAGGAAAAAGTCAATAGATCAGTGACCACTTTTAAAGGACATAAGAAACAGTGATTTAATAGGGTACTTTTCCTCTTGGGTTTTGAACTTGTCTGTCTCCAAAGAGTATACAGTTCACTAGGCTAGAGAATAGTGTAGGAAAGAAGATGAGAGACAGCTCAGAAACAGACAAGATCTGCTTTTGCCAAAAGGAAGACAGAAAGAAGGAACATGGCAAGTCAGAGTTTCAGGAGAGGGACTGGCACATGGGGGCAGCCATGTTCCTGTCTTACCACATGGCTCTTTCCTATGTTTGCAGGTGGAGGTGCCTCTGCAGCCTTTACTGGATTTGTACAATGTTTTAGCTTTTGAAATCAGAAATCAAGTTAGAGAATCACCTTCAAGCAGTGTGGTTATGTCCATCATGAAATGGAAAATCCGGATTTGTGCTCTGAATTAGATGGAAAATGGATGTGACGCTGGCCTTTGCAACCTTTGCAAAACTACTGATGGATGTTACCCATGGATATTCTTAGGTCTTAGGTCCCCTCACTCCCAGTGGACCACTCTGGTTTCCGTAAGCTGCCTAAACACTGAGATCAAGGCCGCAAGAATCACCTTTCAGGTGGTGACTTCTGCAGAAAAGAAACCTGAAATTTTTTTTAGTTCAAGGAATAGGAGACACTGCATTTATCCTCCAGCTTGCAAATTAAAGGGACACATGCAGAACTGCAAAAATTAATCAGAATTTTGATTTAATCTAATTTTTCCAGCAGCTAGCACCCTCTGCCACCCACTCAACTTTGGTCTTTTCAGACTGAGATAGGAATGATGGACAGAGACCCATCGGGACGTTGCAAGTCTGCAGTTCCAGAGAAAGTCAGGACATCTGGGGGGTAGTGCAGAGGCAGCTCACACCCCTGCACACAGTTGGGACACCTTTGAGGTGGAAATCGTTGATGTTTGCAGGACTGTATCTGCAATATTTTGGCCTAACCCTGTGAAGAGTCACTGGCTCAACAATTTTGCTTCTGAGCAGACGACAGCAAGAACTGCTCAAAATGAAAATCAAAGGAGGTGCTGTTAACGACGAGAATGAATGTGTTGACACCATCTGTGATAGTAATTCCGACAAGCACAATCTCCACCACAGATGTGCAAAAGGGCAAAGTGACCTAGAAGAAGTCTTCAGCAGAAAAAGTTTGAAAAATAATTAATGGTGTGGTTTTTTTGTAAGACTATTTAAGAGCTTACCCTTAGATGGAACTGTGTGTCTACATTGCCCGAGGCACACTTAAAAATCCCACACTAAACTGTGAGCTTGTATACTAGATCCACCCTCTGAGTCAACTTAATCACAGAAGTCTCCTGTGTGGTCAGCCAGCCATCACTCCCTTAAATGCATGCTTGCCTGTGCAGAGTTATGATACAGGAATATATGAAAAAGAGCACGTTGCACTCTCACCCGGAACTAAGTTCAGACAGGACTGCATACCAATTTTTACTGCTTACATCCTCATTCCCAAGAAAAAAGCCCATCCAGTAGTTATGGACTATATAACCTACTCAGGATGGTGAGTTTTGTGCTCCCTGAAAAAGCGAGGAGGAACATGCACCTCTTGAGTAACATGCTTCTCTTCACGTGGTCGGGAGGAAGGCCAGCCCGCACTTCTTGTCCGCACAATCCTTCTCCATGTCTGTGACACTTTGGATCCCCTTCAGTATATGCAATTCCTGACAGTATATTTGGGTAATTCAAGTATTTTTCCACTGCTTAATACATGCTTAACATTAATTGATGCAGCTTAAACAGCTATTTAAGTATGTAGAAACAGAGGTGGAAAAACAGGGAAAAAAATCAGTGTGGTGTTTGGAATGAAAAATTACCTGGTGATATCAGAACAGCAGACGAAAACAAGGCAATCTCCTCCTCAGTCAGCTGTAAGGAACACAAATTCTTTGCAAAGTCAAACGCTTCATTTACCAGATCATCAGAACCTGCAGACCAAAGAGGACAAAACCAATGCTAGAAATCAGCTCTTCAACCTGCAGGGATTGTTTTGGTGTCAGAAAAAGTTGTGACTGTATTTCAGTACTGTTAAAGCAAGTGCTTTTCATTAACTATTAAAATTCCACCTAACCTGGAAATGGCACTAAAATGTAACTGAAGCGAAGAAATTATCAAGAATTAGGGTCAAGTACAAAAATTACAGAGACATCTTAGAAGAGAGTACTCTTTTCCCAATAAGGCAAGAATTGGTATTTCTAAACAGGTATTAAACCTAAGCAGGAGGAAGGACCAGCCCTAAATAACTTTCATATATAATATTACTAATTAACAGTATAAATATTTACGAAAATTTGCAAAAGCATCACACAGATAAAAATAAATCAATCAATATGCATTCATTAATGCTTTAAATTTGTAAAGAAGTATCACATTTATGGTACACACTAAAAAAAATATGCATCCATATGAAGGAAATATCTCTCTTTGAGTTTTGTCCTGAATCAATTTCTGATAATATCAGTCTGATGGATGTGCAAAACAAAAACATTTTGCTATTAACATTTCAGGTAGCACTCAATATCACGTTGAGAAACAAAGTAATTTTTTCAGTACATGAATCTCAATGAGCTTACTTAAAAGTTTTAGGCAAAACAGTATTTTAAGCAAGTCCTTATCTACATTTTGTACCATTTAATTCTTTTAGTCTCCTCATTGTTGGGGCTAAAATTGTCTTCTGCAGGACAAAATTAGTGGGAGGCATTTGATACATCAAGCATAACTGAACAGTAAAGATAAACTCATGGTTTATCAAAGCTTCAGATGGCAAGAAATCTATTTGAAAAAACACTCCTACTGTTCTTTTTTATTAGAGAAAAACACCTATCATTGCTAGCGGCTAATGGAATAACCTTTTTTTCTTTTTCTGTTCCAGCTTAGGCATTTGGAGACTTGGGGATTCAACATTTACTGGGGATTTCCATTGTGGGTCACTATGCTCACAGAGACAAATCTCTTGCCATGTGGCTCAAATACAACTGGTTGAAAAAAAGAAGAGCAACATACCCAACGCTTTAAACATTTGCATCCCTCCATACTTTCCTTCAAACAGAACAGTATTGTTAAGTGGGTTGAAGGCACGGCACATTCTCACCAAAACCACTTCCAAGCAGCCTATCAGACAGAAAAAAGAGCAAAGGTACCAGATATTATTGCCTAACATCACAGTACAGGAAATCTCAAGAAGATATTTAGGACGCCATCAGTCATTAAAAACATCAGAAGGGACACACACTCTTTGAAGACATCTAGATTATACATCTATGAATGAGAGAAAAAATATTTTTGTCTGCTTTGAGTATAGAAAGGGGTCATTTCTGGTCCAGTCTAACCACCTTTTCTTTAGGTTGACTTTTTCACCCTTTGCAAAAAATCAGCAGCAAATGACTTCAGTTTGAAATAGTTTATCCTGAAAAATAGGCATTTATTGAAACCCCTTTTTAATAATTAAACTTTTTTTTAGTAACAAAAAGCAGCTTCGTTCAAGGTGTATAAAAATCCCAGCTTATTTTGGCTGGAGAGGGAGAACATCACGAAGCATTTTTAGAGACAAAATAAAAGTTATAGCGTTGTCAAAAGCACCCCTAAAATAGGATTTACTTCTTGTTTTCCTTTTTCTTTTTTAATGTTCGTGGAATAGAGAAAGGAACACTTTCTTTTATTCCTTATCTTTGCATACTATTTCCTAACTGCAAAAATATGCAGTTGGAAAAGTGGAAAGAAAAATTTTAAGATCCCTTAACTAAATCCAGATCTCCTGTAAGATGAACTCTGAATCTGAGGATTCTTCTGCAGACATGCTTTTGAGAGAAAAGTTCTCATTTTCTAACTCCTGGTCAGCATTAACAGCAAAAGAGAAAACAAAACCTGACATATTTTCACATGCTTTGGCTTGACAATGTCTTCCAACAGCAGAGTGAAATAAATCTTTTCTTGAAGGTGCAGTTGTGTTGTTAGCTTTGCCAAACGAAGGAAGTTTCCTACGGATGCACAGGTATTTGCAGAATTTTCAAAATCAGTATGAGATTTAAAAAAGTACTTTTTATGCTACAACTCCCGTTTTCCAGGAGGTTTCCTGTGTGTTCCCTGTGTCTCTGTATCACTTCCCTTTGCACTTGCGCCCATCATCAGTGCCCAGTCCCACACCAGAGACACAGTCATGGTGCTCGTAATGCCAGGGTTGTGGGATTGATTCCCCTGTGGGCCACTTAAGAGCTGGACTCGATGATCCTTGTTGGGTCCCCTCCACCTTAGAATAGTCTGTGATTCGGGTTTTGCCACTGAGGTTGGTTGGAGTATGGCGCTAATAATGCTAGGGTTGCAGGTTTGATCTCCATTTGGGCCTCTGAAAAACTGGACTTGATGATCCTTGTGGGTCCCTTCCAGCTCAGAATATTCTGTGATTTCTGTGTATAGAGTGCTGAATCACACAGGCTTTCAGCCTTAGTGAAGAGATCTCTCTTCAAATAGAAGCACTTCTTAAGTTTTAACAAGCTGCCTCACACAGCACCCTACCTTTTACACATGGAGGGAGGAGGAACTGATATGACAGGATAAATGTAGTTAATTACCAGTCATGGTTCTTGTGGTTCACTTAGTCATACCATTTTGTCCTCCTGGGCTTGGCAGTGTTATTGCATAGTCATGATAAATCTTGTCATGATTCTTTTGGAGGACAGAAATTACTGAGTCCCTTGATAAGAAAGGAAGGACTTTTTGCCCTTGCCCTCATGCACACACACATGCAAACCTGGCAGGCACAGAGAGCATGGCTGGAGCACACTGCCGTAATCTGCTCTCATTTACTCTGAAACCAACTGGCACCAGCAGGAATTTTCCCTCCTGTGCACTGGCTGTAGAGTATTTCTGTAGTCTCATTAAAAAGATTAAAGATGACCACAGAGACAGGCCCCAGTGAGCCTGCGTTTGTTTCATTAATGACAAATGGAGATTTTACAGGGTGGCAGATGACTGATTCGACCAGCTCAATTTGCAGTCTCTTTCCACCACATGTCAGGTTGGAGACTGCAGTTTTTGCAATGGTTGTATGTGCGTGTGTGTAGTTAATAACCACAACTGACTGTAGAGGGAAGAGGATCAGAAGGCAGTAACATGATTAATGTGGAAAAATACAGAAAGGTTAATGTACCTAATGCAACAGACTGAAATTAGGGGTCCTTCAAAATTAAAATGATTTGCAGGAAAAGACAGGAGAGCACATTTCTAGGGTGCTGGGTGCTAAACCAGTCTCAAGCCTCTGGTGTTTACCCACCTGACTTAAGAAGGAGAATTTGGTCATTCTGGCAGAGCTCCATGAAGCCTGTTATTCGCTTTGCAAACTCCACCACATACTGGATAGCGTGGGTGATCTGAATGGCACACTGCTGCCACAGAGCTTCTCTTGTCTTCCGGGAAAACACAGATGGAAAAGCAAAGCGGTGAGCAAGCGGGTACATCAGTGCATTAGATTCTTCAGGTGGCCTCGCAGGCAGGAGGACTCCCCACACTCCACCCCCATACCCAGGCAGAGCTAGCAGCATCTCTTCTTCTCTAGGTACCCAACACTTCTCATTAGAAGGCTGTTTTCTCAAGCCATTGCCCCACTCATCTGAACTCTGGCACTGCCTCTTCAAAGGAGCAGAATGCACTGCCCAGCGTTAAAATGTGGTTCTAATGTTGACTTTTGTGCAGGATAGACTAATAGTGGCACAAAAAATGTGCACATTCCACAGCACTCTTAGGCAAGAAGTGGCACAATGCTACTAATTTATTCAACAGAATCTTTTTCCTAGTTTGAAACTTAAAATATTATGTAATTGAAGTATCTGAACACCGATTACATAAAAATTTTGACCTTCTGATAATCATTTCCCTTGCACACACATGCGTGTAAATGTAAAGGACGTTCTTGCTCCTGCTAATTCTGCATAGCCCCTCAGATTTCAAAGAACAAGCTGGAGTCTCTCCTGTCTCTTACACGACCAGCTAATGTGCCAACTGAAGTCTGACTGAAGACTCGTCGCTAATGAAGCCAGTGCAAGAGGCACAGAGATTTCTGTTGACTGGACTACATCTGAAGAGGTGCCAGCGGAAAATAGACTGAACTTGACCTGAGAATCGCAGAAGCAGAACAAAAATGTAGTGTAATGAGGTAATTTTTCCACCCAATATCAAACAACTTCAATTTAAGGAGTACTTTAAGTTTGTTATTATCTACTGTTGTAAATGACAGGTATTTGTTATTCACATAAAAAGCAGATGTGTTTTTAAAATTATAAGGAAACAAGGTTATGTTGTCTTATTTTCTTAAAATGCTTACAACAGAGGATCCAATCATAATCACATTGAAGTTAACTGAATTTGTGCATGAAGTTTAGATCTGTGATAATAAGCACAGAAAACTGGATTCCATTACCATACCGAAGCTTTAACATTAGCAATCAGCCCAATATGCTGGAAAGCCGCTGCTTCGTTTTATGGAGTGTCACTGCTTTGCTTTCAGTAACCAGTTCCTCAAAGCTATTTAAAAGCGTATTTTGACCTACACGAAACTCATCAGTGTATTCTTGCCAAATAAATTACTCTGTTAACAATTTCAAGCAGAAGAAAAAGCGTATTACAGGATTGTACCTTGCTCTGGTAAACCTTTATTTCTTCATATGTGTGGGTCTGCCATGCTAGCTGATGTAATTCCTCCATTGTATATTGACATGTCTCCAAATGAGATTTAATGATATTCTGTGCAATTCGATCTGTGAAAAGGAGAATAAAAAACAGCTTGCATGAAACAGTGAACAATGATCTGCAACAGCAAAACATTGAAAACACTGAAGTTGCTGGAAAATGCACATTAAAGAAAATTAAGAAATTTTCTTTTCAATGCTACCTTTCTCATTTTTATTTCTGAAGTTGATTATTGCAAAATGTTTCAACTCAAAGCCAAATGATCTTGATAAACAGTGGATCTGCAGATGAAAATAACAATGATTTTTTTTGTGAAACTATACAGAATCTTCATTCTGAAAGTGATTTAATATGCTTAAATAAATTTCAAGTGGAGACCCTGTTTACCCAATTGCTTTTGTCTGCCCCAAGCCTATGCAGTAACCGGTAAACTCTTCCAGCCTGCAGAAGAGGAGGAACACTGCTGTTGACCATCACCCCAGCAGGGCACCTCTTCAGGTTTTAGGCCACAACCTCTGCATGAAGGCAGTATCTCCCCTCCTGCTGTGTGGAGGTGTCTGCTTGCTTTCCTCGTTGTCCACTTCTTTGGAGTTCTACTGAAAGAACTCAGTGGTCAGCATGTTTCAGAGCTGCCAGGTCCCTCAGAAACTGACTGACTGCTTGCACTCGCCACGAACATTTGCATTACCTCGGTGTGACTCATAAAAGAACAGGAAACAGCTCTCTTTTTTCTCAAGTTAGTTTTAAGCTGGATCAACTTCTGATTGAATTTGATGATCAAGAACATGGAGACTGGTTTTAGGGGTGAGTGCTGAAACTAGTATCCTGGGGTTTAGAAGGAGAGATGGAGGACATAAATCTCACATACAGCACTATGCTACCTTAAAGTTATCCTGAAACTGCAGCGTTAGAAACTACTTCACAATACGGAATGCAGGATGCAAGCAGAAAGGGAAGCATTCAATGCTGCTGTGGAAACACACTGAAACTGTGAGTAAACTTCTTAGACAAGTATTATAAAGTAGACCTTTGTCCTTAAAGCCACTTGAGTGGATTGAAAAATTTTTCACAAAAACTTTCAACATGAATTCATTAGCATCAGAAGTTGAAATGTTGTGATAAAACATGTTACAGAAAACTGATGATTTCCTATTTTGACTTTGGGACCTACACATCTAATGAAGCTCACTGCTTCAGCCCGAAAACTTTGCTTAAGCCAAACAAAAGAACAGAGTTGAAGCCACAGAAGTGAACTGAAGCACTTGTGGCAGAACCAGCATTTCACAGAAAACATTTGTCAAGAAAGGGAAAAGGACATTTAGAATGCATTAGCCAAACCTGAGCATGGGAGGTATAAAGAATTAGGTATGCCATCGTTTACTCGTTCAGATGCTCAACAGTTTGCATAGAGTGTAGGGATTTGGAGCCTGAAGTTCCAAAATAAGATTACTTTTTTGGTCAAATACTGACTGAACTTAGAAACACCAGTGAGAAGGAAAGCTGAAAAAAGAATGTAGGAGTATATGTCCCCTGTAAACACTGCTAGAGGAGTGCTAGTTGAAGGACAGATGCCTGTGCTACTCTCACAGTTAATAAACTGAGACTCAGTGGAAAGGTGTTGAAGATAAAAAAGTTGCAGGTTTGTCTAAGAAAAACAAAACCTGCTTAATTGAATTTGTACAGGTATCCCTTTATTGGTCAACACTAGCTTTAGGCTTCCTGATGGAAGAACTGACTCCAGCCTAAAGATAACTAAAAATGCATATTAGTACAGTGATCTACCCTCTGTTCTTTTATGGAAGGTTAGATGCAAGTCTTAACCTCTGGTGGTAAGCTGTTGCATTTTATAATAAAAATCTTGAAGACAAATGGACATCTCTCTTAAAATAAATATCTAACATAATTTCAAATTACTGCATAGACAGATTTCTGATCAGATAGGTGACCTGATGTCAACAATCTGAAAACAAGACCTTCTGATTTCACTGACTTCAAAATATATTTGATCAGCAGTTCTACATTACTGCAGAGCTCCTCAGCTCCCCTCCTTTTCCTAGCACTTATGTATTTACCTGAGGAACACAGAGCTGAGAAACTCTCCAGGGCTTTCTAGGGATGGCATCCTGTGTTTCACTCCATGCATCTTTTCCTTACGTACTCATGCTTATGTTGAGCTGACATTAAAACCAATTTAGATGTGCAAAGGCCTGGGGCACTCGCAGCAAGCAGCAGCTCTGAATGCTGACATCCACAGAGGAATCAGGTGCAAGACAGACTTGAAACTCCTGTGCCGCAGGCTAGGCAAGGCTGAGTGTGTGATGGAAAGGGTACACTAGGTCTCTGAGGAGAAGGGAACTGCTCATGCCGCAGAGGAAGCTGCTTGCTTACATTCCATGCTGGAGTCCCTGGAAGGAGCTTTATGCAAATATAGCTTACACTGGGTGGCAGAGCTGACATGAGGCAAGAAGTAAAAGAAGTACACACTTGTCTCAGCTTCTCAGAGGGTCCAGCAACAGAAGATGCAACACAGGCAGAGCAAAGAATGTCACTCTTACAGGGTTTCACAGACTGTGGCCTTTTTTATTTCCCTGACATTTTCAGATTTTAACATCTTTTTGCTCATGGAGTCAGTACACATCTTGGCAAATCCCAAGAAGAATGACATTCCTAAGCCACTGGCAACAATATAATGACATCTGATGTAAACCTCTCCTATCACAGGTACAGTCCTGTACCCAAAATATATGCATTTCTGTGAGACCTGGCAGCTCTGAAATATGCTGACCACCAAGTTCAACAGATTAGTTATTTTAACAGATCTAGAAAGAAATGGACAATGAGGAAAGCAGGAGAACTTCTACACACAACAGGAAGAGAGATACTGCCTTGATGCAGAGGCCTAAAGCCTGTGGAGGTACGCTGCAGGGGTGATAATCTAATAGCTGTGTCCCTCTGCTAGAGGAGTCCACTGCAATTACTTCACATATCAAGTCTTGACTTTTATTGATTTTGTTTTCAAAAATCTTGGGCTGTAGATTTCAAGGGTCCCTTATCACTGGGTAACTGCATATACACAACTAGAAAACCTGTTTGGATGGACTCCAAGGACTACAAAAGATGACTCTGTTCTTGTGACTTCAATGTGAACTGCATTTCTACTTGAAATATTGTCAGCTCCCATTTTACACAAGTTACAGCACGTTTGCTGTATGAAAAAGAAAACAAAAGAGATGATTCTGGCCACACAGGAATGAGAATCAAAGTCTGCAACATTTTATTTTCTATGGACCAACTGCTCCAACTGTTGAGTGAAAATTAGTAATTCTAACAGAAAGAATTCCTGAGCCTGCATGACAGTACACCACCAGCCTGTAAACTGCAGGATTTCTAAAGCTTTTCTATCTGCCACAGTACATAAACACCAATGTAAACTAGGTGCTTTACTCCCCCCTTTTTTGCCCACATACTGGGTTTATTACATTATGGCTAAATCTGCTATCATGATCACTTGATATTACATGATACATGAAAATCCCAGCACATCCTGGCAGATTGACTCTGTCTGGGAAATGTGGTCCACAGAAAATAATGTTTCCAATGTCCAAACTCTGGCATATACTGGGATGTGGAAGCATTTGCATTAGGCAGCTTGATTCTAAATTTGAGGATTTCTTAGTATCGGTACCTTGAAATTTTTTCTTGAAAAGCAGACACTTTTTCTACAAATGCTCTACTTCATTAAAAAAAAAAATATCTAGAAGAAAGTACTTTCTTCCAGAGAGATAAACAAGAAACAACATACTCATTCAAGGAAACTGTCAATAATTGTAACCAATGGTTTCAAAAACCAGAAATGCTCAACAAAATACATCATGGAGCGTCCACTTACATTTCATTACTGTCCTGCATGTCTCTGACTGGCTTTCTACAATGGCCCACTATTCTAGCTGTAGAGACTCATCTGTTCTTAGAGGACAAGGAAATCCAGACGGTGTTTGTTGGCATGGCTAGAGAGCAGAAACCTGGGAGGTCAGGCTGCCCCTGCTCCACACAGCACAGGGCAGGGCTTGGAGAGACCTTGAGAGGTCCCAGACTGACAGGTAGATAAATTGGAATTTGCAATGCAGCAGTTATGAAAAAAAAACCAAAAAGGGTTCATGCATAGTAGGAGATGTCCATAAGAAGCTGAAAATTGTACATCAGGGAGCTGAAGAAGACTATGAGAGATCAACGATGTTTCAGGAAAAGAAAAGGCTTTTACATTTGTCCTGGCCTACCTAAAACAGAAGACAGAACCAAGAGATTTGATTCTGTGAGGACTGCCCAGCAAAGTAAGCTATACAGCAACATTAGTGCAACAAACTTGGATCCCTAGAAACGCACCAAATATCACTTGCCATTTCCCCTCTGACCTTCTCTCCCCAGGGTCTGGGCGGGTAACAGGCATCACGTATGAGGGGGATGAGACCAGCACGAGGGACTGGTCTGCTCAGTTTGACTGGTCATCAGCTACTGCCTTCTGGGGTGAACATGGGACTGGGTTGTGGCTTCTGCCTTTCCCTAAAGTTGTTTGTCTCCTTTGCCTACTGAGTAATCTCTTCTCCAAAACTTGTAGGAATTCAAGTGTCTGAGACTGCTGCTTCATTTCATCGGAGCTGGAGAGTAGCTGAAGAATCATTGCACAGCCCTGACAGAAGGACTAGGGAAAGAAAAAGACTGTAAAAGCCCTATTTTATCAACAAAACAAGCCAAAAGCATATGTTACAAGAGAAGAGCAACAGTGCATAAACTTAGGACTACAGCTCACCACCTCCAGAATGACCCTTTCTGTTTCCAGTTTTGTTTGCTCTGGCAGGTGCTTCCCCCACCCCCATTTCCCCTTGTTTTTTCTTTTTCTCTTACTGTACTTTCTTATTTTAGACTTCAAGAGTTACCTCACAAAAGGCACTATCCAAAGACTACAACTGCTCAAACATTTATTGCATCAGTAGAGTAGGAATTGCTTAAATACAAGTACATACAGAAACCTGAACATTACAACCTAGATAGTAGCAAAGTCAGCATAACACAGACCCACAGGGGTCTACCATCAGCTGATAAATCAGTCCTGCCTTTTTCGTGCACTTCCTTGCAATATTCAGAGATCTCCAACTACACTATTGAGGAAAAACTCCAAGCTGAGGTCAAGTACAATGCTGGTGGGGATGGATGTAATCCACGGAGTGCACACAATATTCACCAGCTGTGAATTAGGCCTACTAAGTGGAAATTATCCACAGCAGCATTTGTTTCCTACAGGCTCCTTAGTTCTTTCATTTGTCTCTCTTTTCTCAGGAGAGACTCTAGGTTTCTCAGCATTCCCTTCTTTTGCACAGGGAACTGAAAAACTTTGAAGTGTGCCTCCTAAAACACTGATAATCTTCTTCAATTAAAATGAATAATGAATCTTTAATTTGCCACTTACCCTTAGGATCCAGTTGGGTAGCTAAGAGCTTATCTCAGCTTATATCCTAAGTTGAGCCCTTGCAGGGATCCACTTTGAATTAATGCTGCAGTAACATCACAGCTTTGGCTGGCTGCTATAAGCATACATATCAAAACTCCAGCCAGGCATTCTAAATAAAATCTCTGTTCTAGGACCTAAAAACTTGGCAAGATAGCATTGGATCAACACTTTTTTGTGCGTTAATTCAAGGGTATTATGACTACAAAATGAAAATTTATGAACCCTGAATCATTGAATTCATTGAAT
The DNA here is from genome assembly GCA_013397845.1 of Melanocharis versteri. Classification (NCBI taxonomy): domain Eukaryota; kingdom Metazoa; phylum Chordata; class Aves; order Passeriformes; family Melanocharitidae; genus Melanocharis; species Melanocharis versteri. The sequence continues at coordinate 846,837 of VZTG01005545.1, read as the reverse complement.
TTAGATTATTCTTAAATTCTTGGACAGCTGTAGAGACAGTGACACAGCTAATAAAGTAAAAATACCTCTGTGGTTGCTGTTTAACATGAATAATAGATCTAAATTTTTTAAAATGAACTGGACANTTTTTTTTTTTTTTGCAGAAGAACAGGAACATTTTTTCCTGAAAATGGTTGCAAAAAGCTCGTTCCATTTTTCATCTGTCTGTGGCATTCTCAATGCCACAATGCAAGGAGTATTTCCCTTTAAAAAACAAGCCAGTTTCATAACCCCTGTTTGTTTAATAAATTTGTAACACGACATAATATGCAGCCTAGGAAGATAGCATGAAACATAAAAACACTCATATGAGACTAGAAGTGCTAGAATTTAGTTTGGGAATAACCTTTCCTTACGTTTAAGTTACTGAATGCTTAATGTCACAAACAGAGTGCACAAAGAGTAAATGTTACGTGTGTGAATTCTCTATTTCCTCTCTCTCCTTCAAAATAAATCAGTGCTTCACTTGCTTTTCTAAAAAATGCTAATAAATTAATAGAAATGACAGTACAATGGAATGAAGTCCTTATCTTAGGGAACCTAGAGGATGGACCCGGAATTCTGTTAGATCCTAGGGGATTTTTATAAATGCTTAATGGTCTCTACTTAGTAAGACTTCTCCTGGGACTCAGCCAATTTAGCAAAAATTAGAAATCATTTAACTGGCAGCAAAAGCACTAACCAAGGAAATAGCTAGAGTTCAAATGGACTCTAAAGGCACCATATAATTATCACAAATTTATTGAGATGAGCTGTTTCTTAGCTTCTTCCAGCACAGGCTGCACAAAGAGACCTTTATATTAAAATGAGACTGTTCTGAAACAAGAAAGTGGCTTCATTTTTTACAATTAAGAAAACACTACCTGAAGTAGGCATTGTTCTCTATTAATCTGAGAAATATATATGGAATAATTAGAATATTACTGGTTTTAAACCATGTTTGTGAGGGTCTGCCCTGTCATAGCCTGCAAAAAGCTGGAAGAGGTTTAATGTATCTTTTAGTGCTTGTTTCACTGTCACAGTCTTCAAATTAGCTTTCTATAAAGATTTTAAGCAAACTATCTATAGAAACACGTTAAAAAGTAATGACAAAACATTCTACAATGGTTCTGTTTTCCTGCAGTTTGGCAAATGACTTGGATGAAAGTGATGTTAGTGTACACTGTCAGAAAGTGGAATAATTTGGTTATCATAAGCAATGTAAGAGTCTTCACTGATCAAAAGAAAAGCCATTCGTGCAGTCAAAAAGGAACACAAGACAGGGCTCCATGCCTTAATATCTTGTATTAACTATTCTCATTTACATGTGACTTTCATTCCTCAAAGACTACTGCACTATAAAATCTGCATTCTGATAATCAGTTTCAGTATTAGTTTCTGAGCCCTATGTCTTGTCACATTGAATTTTTCCACTATGCACATCTGTGCTCCCCTCTTGTGCGTTACACTTCAGTTCTTTCTCATATCTTTTCACTCTTGTATAAAGGAATTGTTGCTGCTCTGTGAAATAAAATATCAAAAGCTGAATGGACTGATGAAAGACATTATTACCTACGAAGCTGGAAACAGCATCACAAAATGCAAAACAAGCAGAATTACCTTATTCTCAGGAATAAAGTGGAAAGTAGTGAATGCATGAAGTGAGTGATGAAAACTACCAGACAGAAAGCACACAGTGTGAAAAAGTGGACTGTAGCCTTGGAAAGGAAAACTTAGGACACTGCATGTGTATTGGGAAAGAAAAAAATTGTAAACCCAAACTTCTGATGCCTTCCTTGTGCCTTAGGATTAAGGAATGATCAACCAGTGCTGTCTAGGATGACAAAGAAATACAACATGGACCCCAGGTTAAGCTCTCAGAAAGCACAGTTACCTTCTCACTGCTGGTGCTGACTGCCCAGAAACATCAGACAAAAACACTGATGGGAAAGTTGACACTAAATCCATAAAGGGGTTACTCAGATGAGGAAGAAAGCAACAAGTAGCCACTAATTCAAACCATAGCAATTTTGGCAGATAGTATGTACTACAGTGATTCCTAAAGCATCACTGCCTTGACCTCTTGATTCTCATCTGCAGTTTGCCTCTGTGTGTGTCACAACCCTGGAAGACAACATACTTCCTTCATGCATCCCAGGCCCTCTGTGCTCTGGCACTTGCTCCAGTCTTCTTTTTTTTGAGCATTTCTTGCAGAAAGCCATTTCTTCCCTTATTGACATTGCTGCTCCAAAGCATATGACAGGGGACCTGCCAAAAGTCTATTCTTACAACTGGCAGCAACAGCATGTCTTAGTACTCCTCACACCATTAGATTGACATTGATCTTTCTCTGTGATTTCTAATCTGACAATATTCACAGCACAATGTTATTCCTGAAAAGATTGCCATGATATATGGTAATATATGGGATATATGATATGGTATTTTACATATTTTGACTGCTAGAAGTGGCTGATTTCTAACTGCTTTTTTTGGACTCTCAGTAGAATGAACATATTTTGTCAAGTTTGGTCATGCAAGAAAACATTCTCATCTTTGGATAAATGGAGTAATTTTATATACTTTCAAGGATTAGATATTCACTCACTTTAAAGTACTGTATTACGATGCTTAAAAAATGTAGGCTATAGATAACATTGCTTGTAATACCATTCTATGCATCTTTTTAGTTCATTTGTAAAACAAGATGAAGTTCTAAGTTTTGTCACGTGAACTGAAACGAGTACAGAACTGAAAAATGAATATATTCTGATTGTCATCTTTAAATAGGTAATGATGGTAAGACACAGTGCCCCGACGGTACGTGCACAGAAATGCACATGTTACATATTTTAAATGCTCACTAGATGGCAACATTGCTTCTCCTAAACACAGCTGCCAGAGTGTAGACAGCAGCCCTGTAAATGTTGACTGTCACACTGGTAGGAGGAATATTAAACCACGGCCTAGAAAAAGAAGTGGAAGAACATTACACAGGAGTACAAAAACGTAATTCCTATTTTACTGCGGGGCGGGTGGTGGCTTTGTAAGGGGAACATAAACATAGATGCTATTGTCACCTTAGGTATGAGCTTTAATTAGTGAGCTCATTGCATTTTGAATGTGGTCTGGAGTGTCCCTTTAAATAGCATCTCATTGACCCATACATGTTCAGTAAGCTGCCTGTTAACATATGATCTGGCACAGGGAACAAACCCTGGAGATAAAGAGAAAGGTGTTAAAGAGTAAGAAATGTTTATCACATTGCAGAAGTGCTTTTGCAAAGAGAAGTGCTTATCATATGGAGAAGTGCTTTTAAAACCAAAGCACAGAGGGCTTTTTAAGACATCATTCTGATGGTGATATGTATTTATATATTGCACATCCAACATTAAGTCTTGTGGACATCCATGAAGAGTATAGACATGGGGAAAAAAACTAAATTCTTCTAAAGTTAATGAGAAGATTTCTGCTGAAAGGAGAAAGGTGTGGAACTGGCTTTCAAACAGATCTTCAGCAGAGGACTTCAGAATGTTTACAGGTAAAGATCTCCCTTCAAGGAGAGAGAGTGAAATAACTCCTGCTTGTATGATATTGCAGCAATGGAAATTAAATAACCTTGCAGAATATGAAGTTGTTCACTGCGGTCCTGAGATGAATGTACAAACCCAGCTAAATTACGTCTAAATTACAAATGCAAAGAATGTCATTTGTGGTCGCCAAGAGGACTTTTCACAAACATACCTATCCTGAGAAAGTTTAAAATATTTTTAAGGTTTTCCTTTACTATAATTTTTCAGTCTATGTGTCCAAAGAGCTGTGCCTTACAACATAAGGCAGGTGATGCCTCCTCCAATCCACACTAGGCATCTGTCCTAGAGAGTTATTGCCCACCCCAAGACATACACAGCAGAGCAGGCTTACAAGGACTCAGGAAAGGGAAGACCAAACCTAAGCTCACGATCCTTACTTTAATTTTGGTAGAAATGTAAGCTCTCCAAGACACTGGGTACCTTCATACAGGCCTGATGTTGAAGAAATGTCATGTAAATATATTTAAACCACACTTCCATCTGTAATTACAGAGGCTGGGCTATGTGACCTCCTGTAAACTCTAGAGGTGTCTTACTGACTTCCTACACACACACAGCTACAGGGCACCCTTCGCTTTGACTTGCAGTGAATGCTTAACCAATCTGTTTTCTCCCCAACAGTGTTTGCTAATAGTTTTATCTTGTCCTTAAGAAATCATAGGCTGGTAATCTCAACTGCAGCTAAGGCAAGGAAGTCTTTCCATAAACTTTTACAGACCAAGATGGGAGCCACATATTTAGTGAGGAAAATGCAATGTTCAGCTCAGTGACAGATAATGTTATGCACATATATTTAAACAAGATAGTCTTTTAATTTCACCAAGTCTAAAAATAAGCCTTTAATGCCTCCTAATTTAAAACAACACTTGGGAGTAAGCACTGCCATCAGGAACTGGAGCTCCCTTCTCACTTTAGAATTTCCCACCCACCAGCTGACCTCTGTGATTTGCTGTGTGAGGAGAAAGCCGTTCTACAAATGACCAAATTCTTGCTTTTGACATGACAAGCAGATTTCACCCTATGGTTTGAGCTCCCACTGCATCACGAGAAATTTCTGCCTTCTCAGATGTGTAGATGGCACAGTGGTCACAGAGAAACAGGACCATGCTCCCAAGCCTCTGCCAGCATGAGTCCATGGGATGTGGGCGTCTCCCATGCTGGCAGCACCACTGGCTGATGGAACACACCTGGATCATGCCACCCACGGACAGCAGGACAAGCAGTGACAGAGCCTGCGTAACTCATCTGGTCACTGCACCTCACCTATTTTGTGTTCTGCCCACACAAATCCCTATCAAGTATCCAACAAGATGCCTTGAGTTAAGGACAAAAATACTTCCCTTTAAAGAAAAGAGATCTGGACTGGAAATGCAGCTGATGCCAAGTTGCAGTTCTGGTCCTGTATGTGTGCTGCCCACACAAATCCCTATCAAGTATCCAACAAGATGCCTTGAGTTAAGGACAAAAATACTTCCCTTTAAAGAAAAGAGATCTGGACTGGAAATGCAGCTGATGCCAAGTTGCAGTTCTGCTCCTGTATGTGTATTTATGAGCTTTGGAGTGATTTCTTTATGCTTTGAGTGTTTAGTTGTAACAGGAAGTGGAATATTCATAAGGGCTGTGCCTAATGGGGAACTACCTGATTTTGTCCAACTTTTCTCCATTATAAGCTCTGACAGTCACATGAGAAATTTATAACTGTGTCTGAAAATGTTTTTTGTTATAATTAACTGTCTCTTCCATAAGAGACGTTGCTTACCCTGCTCCTCATAGTGATCAGATAATGCACAGTTGTATCTTGGTCTACTTAACTCATTTGGAGAAATATAATAATACTAAGTATGTGCAACAGAGCTCTATATAACTTTAAGATGTCAGCACGTCTTTCTCCTATACCTATTTGCTAGCACAGCATATAGATAGCAGTAAGCATGCAATACAAGATAAGCTATATTTTGCTTGCCATTCCATTCTAATACTATGTGTCAAAACAGTTGCTGTGTAAAAAATTTTGCATTTCAAAACTGTGAAGTTGAACAATTTCCATTTCCACTACAAAGTCTTCTGTAGATGAATGTATGTTTGTGAAAAAGAACACTTTCACATTCAAATTAAAGCACAGAACTGTAAAAGATCAAAGTAGCTCTAACCATTTAGATTACTTTTTGGAAGAAACTAGAAAATTAACATGTGAAGAAGAGCATGTAAATTATGTGTAAATTATGTCATAGAGTATCTTAGAAAATATTATTTTTATAACTGAATCAAACTGACAGGGAAAAGAAGACTTGTTACTTGGATTTTACAGAGAACTTACTGTTGGATATCAAGCCAAATGTAAATACATAAGTAATATATGCAATTGCAGCAAGTATTTAGTAGGTGCAGCAGGGATCATTGTTAGGACTTGTTTTACAAGCATTTAACACTTTCCTAGAAATCTGAAAGAGAAGATTTATAGCATGCTAATTAAGTTAAGAGACAATTCTAAACTGAAAGAAGTCACAAAGCATCAATGAAGACTGAGACATAATGTGACAGGATTGAAAAGATTAGAAAAATCAGAAAGAGAAAATGAGATTCAAACTTGGAAATGTGCAGCCAACTATATCTTAATAAAAAATGCCCTACACAGGAGAGAAGTGAGTTTGAAACAAGCAAAGCATTAACACCAAAGGAGTAAGCGAACCAGATTTTGGTTGACATGTAATGCAGAAGCTGCACAGACTACTTTCATTCTGAGTGCTTGTGAAGAAGTCTGCTCCTTGGAGAGCTTACAGCAACTTCTAGGAACTCAAGGATGAAAGAAGTTCCCACACATTCATTCACAAGATAAAAAATAAGATGGTTGCACTCATGATCAGGCAAGTGGCAGGTGAGGTTGCGTTTATATACATATATTTATTTGAAGAATGTAAAGGCCAGAAGAATGCTAAGACTGGAAATTTCTATCTGGTAGAAAATAATCAGTGCAGAAAAGAGCTATCACCATCTGGGATACTTAGTGGTTCACTAGATCACAAGACACGTCGGTACAAGGAAATTTTCTATCTCCTATATATTCTGTATGATTTCATCTAACAGTTAAAAGCAGTAACTTCTATTTAACATGAGTTGAGTTTATTCCTAAGTGTCACTGGAGTGAGATACAATTCTGCAGTGAAACTCAAGCACACTATAATATGAATTCAGTACATCCCAGTGCTTAGAGTTTTCCTACTTTGCAAGACTGCAGCTCTACAGATGGTCCAGCAATCCACTGCAGCATTAAGAGACATTTTCTATTTCTTTTTAAACACTGAAATTATCATTTGCCTGTGCACTAATCCAAATATTTTATGGTGCATCTCTTCCAGTTGTGTCAGCTGATTTGTTATACTACATTATCTCTCACCATCACCCTTACCCCTCTGTGCAGGCGCCACAAGAGACAGACGGCAGTACTTGTGTAAAATCGTAGCAGTTTAGGAGCCCTAGTTCCAATTTCAAAAGGAAGAGAGGTAAATCCCAGAGCCTCTGAATTTTGCTGCCAGCTCAGAGACAGGCCCTTTGCTATGTAGTGCTCTCTCTGCTCTGGGTTTTTTCCTGCTTTGTGTGCTTTGGAAGTGAACGAAAAACTGAAATGTGGAGTGGATTTAGGGATGGATGGTTTAGAGCTAGGACAGAAAAAAAAAAGGGTGAAAAATTAAGAATGATGCATTATTTCTACATGAACCAGCAAGAGATAAACTTAAATGATTCTCTAAAGTCAAAAGGTCTCATTGACTTCAAGGGGATTCTTTGGCCACTAAGGATATAGCTCCATAGCCATATTCTCTCTTTGCACCAATTTCTGTAACTAGCACAAACCTGAATTCATGGACTATCAGAACTCCTGCATTTCTGGACCTCCTCTGAGTCTCTCTGGAAACATTTCCCTTTGGTACTGGGTCTGCAGGGAAACAGCTCTTAAGGACTGTTTAAATTGCCTCTCAGCTGGTTTGCAGCAGTGTGATCTGCTGTTGCAAGACTGAGGTATGCACGAGCCACACGTGAATAATATTCATACGGCCATGAGAGCTGAGAGGGAAGTCGGAGCAAATGTTCCTCTTTAATCCTACACTGTGGGTGTACAGTTTTACTGGACAGTGGCCTAGGCCAAATATGATATTAAAACATGTCCTAATAAACAGAGTGCCAGGAATGTTTCACTTTCTCCTGCACGATTTTTTGCAACTAAAGCACACAATGTGTGCACATGAGCACACAAGGGCAGAAAACATGCTATAAATTTTAGCAGCAACTTCATTTTTTTATCAGACAGTAACTACTATATATACAATTACAGCAATCTGTATTGAGTGGAGGCCACATCTCCAGGGTCCTCAGCAGGTCTGAGTACACATACAAATTTACAGATCTCAGTGTACATTCATATACATGAGACAGCAAAGTCAGGCCAGAACTATAGAGGTTTTTTTTATGATTTGAAATGAATTAATTTGTTAGGAGTGCTAAGATGACTTTTTTTCCTTCTTCTTTCTTTTTAATTAAATTCCATTAACAAAGTGTTACCCTTTGATTATGTTCTCAGCCACAACCGGTTCAGCATATTTCACTTCTTCAGGTACCTAATTAGGATGCCAATCTTTGTGCATGTTATTTCTTTGTAATAGAAGTAGTACTTCCAGGGGCTTTGGTGAAATAGGACTAGAAGCATTAGATGAACAGAAATTCTCCTTAGACAAAAATCACCGTTAGTCATTGCGTTTCTAACAGACCCACCCCACAGAGACATCTCGGTCACTTGTCAAAGACAAAAGCAAGGGACAGGCTCTCCAAGGCCTTCAGGCAGAGAAGCAGGGATATCCACAGAAATACATTCAGAGTTTGTGCACTTCATTAATTTAGTGAGCTTGCTCTGCGTTGATGTCCGTGCAGCTGAAGTATGAACTAGTACTTTTTCACAGTAAGTACCCTAGAATTAGCTGCTATGGGGATTCTGTGTGTTGACAAGAATATGGATGGTTGGCTGAAGAGATCATTTAACCCTGCTAGTAATGAGCTCAGTTGAAACAAGCCCCTTCCTAATTATCACTTGGTTATGATTGATTCATCACCTTTGATGCTTCTGTTTAATAAACAGAAATTAACTGCTGGGTTTAAGAACTGCGTAATTTGCAGATTTTGGTAAAAACAGAGCTGCCTTAATATTATGTCAATTAGTTCCAGATTGACTCTCTTTTCTTTACTCCCTGTATGCATGTGCACACACATGTGAACATGTAACTATTGTGTACCTGTGTACAGAATGCTTGTATGACATTTTAATAAAGACAGTACTGGAGCTTAGCTTATATATACATATTGCACTACAGGAATAAGGATTTTCCTTACCGATTTCACTCATGGATATCCCTGGAGCTAATTGCCCATTGTTGAAAGAGCTATAGGTAAACAAGTTTGGTACAGAAGTGAGGTCATAGATAGGTTCCTGCTTTATCTGTTTGATTCCAGTCATGTCTAACCCAGACTGGTCTGGGGAGGGCTGGGCAGAATCCACGTTATAATAACCCTCCGACTTCGGCAGATCGATGACGTGCCCATTTGAGTAGGTGCTGCCAGTTTCGTTATTCAGATTGCTCAAGCCATTGCTGATGCTGCTGCTGTAAACCCTGGCGAGGGCTTCTGCCTCCCCGCTCTGCTGCTGCCGCTGCTCCTGCAGTCGCTGCTGGTGCTTCTGCACTTCAGCGTACAAGCTATCCCTCTGCTTTTTGGACATTCTTCCAAATTTCACAGCTGAAAAGCAAAGCACAACGCAAACCATTGTTGTTTTTAAATTCTTCTTGATTCCCCTCAACCCCACCACTCTTTTGATATTTACTTCCAGGGTTAATTTTGCCGTGGAAACATCTTTTTCTGTGGAAATGAGAAAGGACACAAAGCTTTACATCATATACATCTCATAAAGGAAAAAATATTGTGTATTTGAATCTACCAGGTGACAACGACATACTATTTGACAGGAGGGACTCAGTCAAGCAATTCACTTCCCACTCTGAATGTTGAAAAGACCATGCATCCTTTTATATCTCTGCGTTCACTGAACAACAACCCAGAACTGTATGAAATGTACAGTCTGTAGATTCATACCCATTTACTAACTTTCCACAAACCTTTACACAGTACACTAACAAGATTAGTATTCCGTGTGAAAACAAGCCCTAAAGCCTTATTATCACATCCTTTCAATGGGGTGTTATCTTCCCACTTAAGGAAAAATAATCTTACAGGTTAGAACCTAGAGGAAAATAACAGATTTGAAGGTAAACAGCACAAACTAATGTCATCTCTTCCACTGAGCAAAGTCTTAGGGATTTATGCAATCTCCGTTTTAATAATCTTCATGCACTCCTTCTGATGAGAAAGGGAGGAAAATATAAGAGGGCAAACCGTCCCCAGAAACAGGGTTCATTACACTGAGATTGAAATTTTCAAAGGTGACAGGCTGATTGCTGTGGAACTAGGAGGAGTAAATTCACAGCCTGCATATACAGTAGATCATAGCTGATTATCACTCTCCACCCCCATCTCTCTATAAATTCTGGTCATCTACTGGGGTAGATCTCGAGATTTTAGAGCAGAGGCAGTTGTTGATCGTGCTCTGAAACAAATGAGAGATACATTCAGCAGAATTCATCTGAACAGGTCAGATGACATTGCTCCAGAAACACAAACTTCTATGTATTATGAGGTCTATCTTCTATACTGTGTCCATCTGAAATTTGGATCAATTCAGAATCACATTTATTAGCACAGGACTCTCATTTAGCCCTTGAGAAGAGTTTGAACCCATATGTGGATAAATGTGAAATTCTTCAATCAGGAAAAAGAGCTGAAAATGCAGAGCATAATATGAAAATACAGTGCCAGAACAACAAGGTGACAGCCACTTTGATTTATTTTCACTTTTTTTTTACACCAAGAAGGTTTTTGCTTATTGCCAACCTCAGTTTAGCTGCAGCCCTACACTCAGGCTTGCAAGCTACCTCACACAGAGCCAGCCTGCCCCTGGAATCAGTCCACGGTATGCTGCATTTCCTTATGGACAATATACAATGACTGTATTTTAAATAATTTTGAATAATGGAGCTGTGTATTTTCTTCAAATTTAGGGCCTCAGTAATAAAACCAAATATCCACTGTTTATCCTCATTATATATTCATTAATTGGATTCTCCAGCTGCTGTCAATTAGCATCCTGCTTCTGCATGATAAAAATGAATTTATTACATGGCTGAGAGGTAAAAATCACATTAAAGTTTTCCGTCAAAAAATCCATACAGCCAATTTTAAATTTCACAACAGCTCTTAATATTCTTAATCATAAACAATCATAAAGACCCTTACATAAACTATGAGAGAAAAAAGTGATGCTGTTGGAAGAATCACTCATCTTGTCTGTCTGCAGTGGTCTCTGAATTACTGGTTGGGAGGATGGTGCTGTCAGTCACATAAAAATGCCCCTGTGATACCTTAAATCACTGAAACATACTACCTTCAGGAGGAGAGAATGTGCTGTTAAATTGCTGAAATGTTACTTCTTTAACAATCGTGAATTAGGGGCTAAGGTGTCAAGTAAACTGGATGCTAGGACCAAAAAGAATTCATGGATTAAAGTCCAGATTGCAAGGCCCCTCCCAGACTGGTAAGACTGGTAAACAAGTAATTTCAGTGAAACATAAGACACACTGAGGTAAAAGAAGACCTATTATAGTCCAAATTTTAAACAAGTTTATAGCCTGTGGACTGTCTAAATAAATAGCTCTTTAAGTAACTTCTCCATCAACAACTTAATTTCAAAATACACATTTTTTGTAAACCTTTTAAGACAGAAAACTGCTTCCAGGAAAATGAAATTAATATAAACTGCTTATAAAAATTAGAGCGTTTTCTTCTAATACTTCCTCACTATATAAAACACGTTTGTGAGCTGGAAACCCCCTGCAGGAGGAGCCATGCCCAGGGCATGTCAGCTGTGGGCAACCTTGCCCAAGCCTCCTACGGCCTGCAGTTTCGATGCAATGCATGTTCTCAGCCTGCTGACCCTGGCTGATCACACCACAGTTTGGAAGGTGGACCACAGCTCTAAAAGGACCACAGGATCCTGAGATGGCATACACTGTGGAGCTTTCCTCTGGCATAGGATCCATTATCAGTGCTAAATTAGGAAGTGTTCTTCTACAGATCCAGATAGGCAATGTGCAAGTAAAAGAAATGGGGTTTCTTTCAATGCAAAATATTTGGTCAAGTGCTCTGAATAAAACAAACAGAAACCCCTAATGCTATCAAGGTGTAAATTTGTGTAGGGTTGCACCTCCTTACTACCACAAACCTTTAGATATATCAGGGAAATGGATGCCTTCACACATCAATATTTAATGTTAAGATAAATCCTGATGTTTAACGTAACGCTTAATATAAACCCACCTCTCCAGAAATGACCTTTCTGTGCTCTGCGCTTTTGATAAGAATAATGTATTTCACTTCTGATTCTTTCTGTTCTAAACTAATGCTGCTCTCCATTTTGTGATTTTCCCCACCCCTCTCCACGAAAATAGCCTTCTTTGTTAACCGGATGGCAAAGATCGCCTCACAGTGCATGCATTACAAAGCACGGAGCTTCTCCTCTCTCTTTTTGCAGAAATCTACAGGGAGTTTAAGTAAGTCAGCAGTGAAGAAAAGTTTCAAAGGGCTTAGATGTGAAGCACGAATTTGACTCCTTACCATCTCGAGACATTCCCAGGGCAAGACATTTCTGCAGTCGGCAGTGTTGGCACCGATTTCTGTTCGTTCTGTCAATTAAACAGTTTCTCTGTCTTGGACAGGAATAGGATGCATTGTTCTGCTGACTCCTCCGAAAGAATCCCTTGGGGTAAGAGAGCAGGACAGACCAAGTATTACCATGAGCATATATATGCATGCAGGGACACACACACACAGAGGAGCATGCAAACGACTACAGTAAACTCTTATTTAGTGCACCGCTACTCACGCTGTGGCTCTGCAGGTGTGGTGGTATCGTATTAAAGAACATTTACCTTGTAGTAAGGAGAACTGTGTATTATTCTGTGAAGAATATAATTCTACTTCGTTAAAACTTAAATGATGTTACAGAATGCATTTTTACTGCTCAATAATAACCCTGTACCATCTAACACTTGCTCCTAATAGAGGAAAAACTTGTCAGAATTTGTAAGAGATGACTTAAAAGTACTTGTTTTGACTAATTTCTCCCTTTAATGAAAAGATTGGTAATAACTGTTACTGGGTACACATAGCATGAGAAGCTGAAGTCTGCTGTTCACTTCAACTTGGCAAATGTTGATCTGATCTGGAGGGGCATATGATTCAGGAGTGAAGTAATTAAAATTCAGTCCTCACAAAAGCACTAGGATATAATGACTGTATCAAGTAAAGCCAACACACAAAGGAGAAAGCAACACCTTTAGATACTACCATGAGAACGTAATGGCATTTTCCATGGGCTATTTGTCCAGAGATCTGAGGGCTAGAGGGGAAGTACACACACCTAAGTCCTTATGAGCTTCCAGCTGCCATGAGGTGGTGCCAGGGGTGGCAAAAGGTACTGTTAAGGTAAAAGTAACATGAAGCAGCTGAGGTGACAAGAGGAATGAAACCAGGGGGTGAACAGAAACAAAAATAAATAGACCTATACTAGCTAACTAACTAACTAAAAATACAGGTCAGGAGTATCTGCATATCCAGACAGAAAAAAAAACAAAGTAGAGAAGTTCCTTAACCAGTCTGGCAACTTTAAATGCAAGCAGCTGCAGGTTTCGTGGTGGGAAAGCTGAAGGATAGCCTGACCACTGCAGGAGGCTGTGAGTAGAAAACAGCAGAAATATCATTACTGCAGTTACGCCAGTCACCAGAAGTGACACCAAAGTGCTTGTGCCTTTCTGGGCTGGCTTGCAAACACCTTGGAATGAAGCCAGAAAGAAACAGCTGACTCCATTTGTCAGGAAAAAAATAGTGTATCTCTGCACAGGCTGATGGATGTTAATAGTGAGCAATGGAAGAAGTCACAAGGTGACAGTGCTACAATTGCTACAGCTTATATGTGAATTCTCACTCAGGTCCTGGCGAGCTGAATGAGGGGTGTCAGGAACAGGTGACAGGCATGGTGTTCCACCAAGGACACTGGCAGTGCTAGTTCTTGAAGTTGAGCATAAAAAGACTCACTTGAACTGGCTCGAGCTTGTTCTATCAGTGATTATAAGGTATCTAAAATATAAATTAAATTTTATGATTTGTACTTTTCAGAAAATAGATGTCCTTTGGGGGAACACTCAGAAAAATTCTGGTGGAAACTTAACTGATCTTAGCTGACCAAAATTTTCCTGACATGGCAGAGGTGCATTTAATTTACGACTAAATGGATGCAAATTGCAGATCTCTTTGCTGAACTTTATAGCCAATCTTGGTTTTGACTTGTGAAGGGTTTTCTGTTTTCAGTTTTAGATTTTAGCAGCATCTATGGATTTCAGACAACAAATTAATTCAGTAATGTTAAAAAAACACACGCAACCATTAAGCATTGTCAGTGCCTTCTCCTGCAGTACTTTTTGTTCCCATTAAGGTTGATCTCATCTCAGAGGAATTTGTTTTGTCTTTGCCCTCCTTAGGAAAAAAGAACCATATTATGTATCAAGGATTACATAAGAAAATTAATTTGCAGCAGGTAATTCATTTTTCTGAAGAGAATTTTATGCTCTCATTCTCTTTCATAAGATCTACATGTTGTCTTATAAAGTAGAGATAATGCTTTCATTTTATTTTTATGGTATCTTTATATAGATTTGGCTACATTATTCTACATCAGAATAATTCCATTTTGTGTGAAGGAAGATGTATTTCATTACTGAGGAGCTAAAGAGTTAAAGACAGATTTCCCAGTACTTCCAACATGGACAACAAGTCTTTCTGCACCTTGAACAAATCATGTCATCCACCACCCACAGCCAGACTGAGAAAGGAAATCGCTGAATGAACTACTTTCTAATTCATGACAAAACAGTGGTAGAAAGTACTTCGCTTTGGGGGTAGGCAGAAGAAATGATAAAAGGCTTCTTAGTGAAGAAGGAGCCACAGAGATAGATGTGATGCAGACCCATCTTCAGGTTTCACCCCTTCTGTAAGAATAGTGTCAGAGCTGCATATTTACTCAGTGGGTCCAGCAGGTCCACTGCACATGCACGTTCAGCATAAGGCAGGCATGCATACAAACCAACAGTAGTATTTAAAACACTTAAGCACTCTGAATATGGATTTGCAGCAGCACAGCTAATGCAGGGACACTGAGTTAAAGGATTTCCTGTTCCTTGAAGTTTGTAGCACTGCCACTGGCACTGTAATTCTTGTATGCTGTGTCTTGAAATGCTGTGGCTGCCTGGTGCCTGGCTCAACATGTGTCCATGCTTGTGGAATCATTCTACCCTCTTTCTTCCACACACGGCCTCCATTCTAAATTATTTCAGGTTTCCAACACATTGAGACAAAAAAAGCCAGAGATGACCAGTATGCAGGCCGAGTGAACAGCTATTTACATGCTGGGCACTTAAATGGAGAGCAGAGCTGCACTGCCAAAAACAGTGCTTACCTTAACAGGGATCTCTGACAGACTGAGATGCCTCCCAGTGGAACTGCTGTGAAAAACTGACACCTTTTTTTTCACACAGGCTCACAAACCAAGATTAGACTAATTGATCTGATACAGCAAAACTGGCACAAACCCAATAGGGTTAAAACTGTTATAAGTGGAAGAGAATCTCTTTATCTCAATAAGCAGTCTACTCACAGAGCACAGCGGTATCATCTCCTCTTGAGGCACACACAAGGGCCAGCATTAACCCTAATTACTTCTACAGGAGACTATACCCCTAGACAGTCTGTGGGCTCTGAGTACTGAGAGAAGATGCTCTTTTTCTGCTTAAAGTAATTTTCTTCCATAGCTTTTGTGCCAATTTTGAAGTATCAGATCAATTAGTTTAATCCTGCTTCATGTGATCGTCAGAGGAAGATGCTTATTTCTAGTCCAGTGCCACAGTAAGACAAAGACACACTGCAAATTGTTCTGCGTACAATTGCTAATGTTCCTGAAAAAAACCCTGATCTTTACCAGTATATTGGTTCTCAATGTATTAGCATTAAAATATTTCCTTTGCCAAAGGGTGCACCCAAATTTTCCGATTTTTCAGCTCTTCCAATACTTTGTAAAGCATTAGGTACAGACTTGTGATTTCACTCTGCAAATAGGCACCCATTTTCAAATGTCCCAGTTTGGGTGTTTCCCTACAGAAGAAATCAGACATGCTGCCTCTCCATCTTTGCCATTTCCATTTACAATTAGAACTGAAATACCAACATTTAGTATCTGGTTTGTCACGAGTAATAATGTAATTCCTTAGATAATAAAACCACAGACAATTTTTAAAACTGAAAATTGAAACCCTTCTTCTCTTTGCTTGGATCTGATTTGTGTTATTTGAACTAATGCGTGAGATAGTATGTTAATACGTCTAAGCAGCAGGAAGAGTTTTATGCATCTCTCCTCTCCACCCTTTTTTTTTGACCTCCAGGTTCCAGCAATTGCCCTGCACTGAAGCCTATAAGGAAGAAGACAAAGGATCCTTTTATACTGCTCGTAATGTAAGGCATTCTTTCTTTTGAAGACTGCAGTTCGGCCTGCAGATGGTGCAAAAGGAGACAAAAAAGGACCAAACTCACACCTGTAAGCTCTTAAAAAAGGTTGACCAGAAGTAACATGCCAACTGTAATGCCTCATGGGTTGTACAGGAAACAAGATAAGAAATCCACCTCTCAAAGCTGATTTAAGGTAGAACAGATGTGACTTACAGTTGCCAGCCTCTGTTGGTGTCAGCACTTACACTACATCAGATGTAATTAATTCATGTTTCAAACAATGAGGTAGCTCTAAAGACTATTTGATAAAATGGAAAACAACTAAGAAAATTAGGCATGAAACGCATCTTTATCAGCAGTAGGCTTTACAGCCTTTGGCACCGCTTGTTTGAAAGCTTGTAAGAGTGTATCATTGTACACAGGTGCCTGAGGCTAATGCAAATGATGATGACTATGCTGTATTAAAATCTCATACCTTGCAGCCTTCACATGTGATGACTCCATAGTGTATTCCAGAGGATTTATCACCACAAATTTTGCATGGTATCACTTCAATTTGTGCTGAAAAAGAAAACAAGACAGATATTTTGGGTATACAATTGTATTTAATTTCTTTTTTCTCAAAAGGAGATCTTTAGAACTATAGAGCAGATAACCAGTTGACCCCCAACAATACAAAACTGCTTTGTATTGTATGTCTGTTTCTGAATGCTTTGGTTTGGCAAATTTTAAATGATTCACATTATGCAGTTTCTGCCACATCCCACAAAACTCTTCAACATTTTAAGATGTCTCACAATTAGTAAGTTTTTTCTCATATTCCCTTTTTTAAGGTATTTTTTTATTGGTTAACTTTATAACCATTTTTACTAATGACAGTCATTACGGATCCTAAACAATAATCTGGATTGTCTTTTCCTACATACTTCAAATATTGGTGACTTTTCATTTTTCTGAGGTAGAAACACATGGTGTATTTTGATGCCTTTTTTAAAGCAGAGTAGAGATGATGAAGTTTTCACTTTCTTCAAACTACATCTTCAAGACAAAAAGATACTAATACCACTGTCAGAGATAGGCTAGTAAAAGCTTGCTTAACTTTCCTGTCTCTTCAAACTATTTGTTTTAACACTGGGTCATTGGCAGGCAAGGCCTACATATGGAGTTTAGGTAGCCAGTGGCTGTGTACTAGGAGAGTCAGGTACGATCTGAAAATGTTTAAATATGGATATGCTTCAGATCCTTTTCTAAAAATAGCAGCCATTTAATTCTGAGAAGGAAAACACATTTCACTATCTTCCTTTTTTTTTTTTTAATTTTTTTTTTGCTAACACAGCTGTTTGATTCTCTCAATTATTTTGAATCCCGTGTCTTTCCTTTGATGACACTCTAAGAGCACATACTTTGACATGTAAGGAAGAATTGCACCTTTATTTTAGTCAGATGAATTGAGAAGAAGCGTTAAACTTATTTTCTTTCCCTTTCATTTGTTCTTCTGTGTAGGATATATGCCTCCCTGCTATTCTTCTACTACTTGGAAGCAGCATCACATTTGGAAAGTACCCCTGGCAGATGTTGTTTCTCCACGTCCAGGGCAGGAACAGCAGCAGTTCTCTGCAACTCAAGTCACCCATCAATCCTTGAGTAGAAAAGCTTTTTTAGTAGAGCTACGCCAAACACAAGGATAGGTAACTGTCAGTACTTTAATAAGACACATTTAACTCTAAAATGGATTGAGACAGAGAAACAAGATTATTGTCCAGATGCTAATCCTAAGAAGAGCATCCCACTTCAAACTTGTGGGCTGTTGGAAAGATTAAAAAAACTGGAAAAAACCCACTCTTAAAAATGACTGCATATTATAAGCTAAGCACTAAACATGCTTGCACAGTGGATACTGTGAAAATATAATAATGTAGACTGGATTTTGCCCCATTTTTACTTACGATTATCATTTGTCTCTTTTAGCAGAAGCCAGAAGTTTCCTTCTTACCACCTCCTTCTTCCTACCACCTTGCAGTTAAACAACCAAAACTCAGTGCTGTGTCCCAGCGAGCCACCACCACGCTCCCCACTAAAAGGTGCACTGCATACCCTACTCCTTTATCCTCCCATTTAGTGTAGAGGCTTATGGGATAGACTGCACAAGGTGAACACTAGCAGGCCCTCTACTCTGGAAAGTCAATGAACTATTTCCTTGGGACAGCATCTCCCAAGGGACCCAGGCAAGAGGAACCTACATGGATGGCTGAAGAGACTTTAGCTCACCACTGTGAGCTCGTTTTCCTGACATACTCTTTCTGATCTAGAATAATTTTAGGCATTGCTCAGGCAAGCAAACCAGTTTTAAAACTGCTTCTAATCCAGGCTGTATAGAGGGAATTCCTTAACAGAGAAACACCTGCGGTTCTTTGGAAATTTTTCCAAGTTGATCCTGCTCAAAAATTCCTATGCCTTATGCCCACTGGGATAATAAAAACACTTAAACATGCGCCTCCAGGCACTGCTGTTTGTGAGGCTAGTCTGAGTAGCTGCTCACAGGTCTCTGCTTGAGAGTCATGTGGATGGAGAGAATCTCAGCTCTGGGACCATGTGCTGCTTTATGTTTCAAAGACATATGTCAATGTCAGAGGCAGGAACTACAACGAGAATGTAAAGAAATCTGCAGGAAAAGACAAGATAGAGAAAAAAAACGCAACAAAAATATGAAGGTACTTTTAATGTGACCTGCATATACCATTTGTAACTCTGATAGGAACAGAGAGAGAAGAACAGATCCCGTGACACTGACTGCATTTAGCACAGTACTTTTAACGGCAAGCAAACAATAATTTCATGCACGAATTTCAATTTTAAGTTCTACATCCATGGTATTTGTGGATCAAGTCCCTAAATGCTATGGCTTTGGGTTTCAATTAATACGTAAAAAATATTTTAGACTTGTGACTCTTCAGTTAATTCAAACCTTTATTCAAAAATAACCATTCTATAAATTAGTAAGTGCCCGTTGCCTAGGAAATTGCTACCATTTCTCCTTAAGAGAACTCACAGAAAAGACATCCTTAGGACACAGAAGGCATTTGAGTAAGTTTGGAAAAGTGTATTTTGCTACTGTCTCCCAGACATTTTTTCATAAAACAGAAGAACAATTTCAGGATTCCTGACAGGAATCTTAATTGTACAGGCCAGACAAAAAAGAAACCACTGTATTCCCAGAAGGGCCTTGAGATGAACATAGAGTGTACCATGTTTCTTTCACAGATACAATCACAGGTTACAGACTTCAGAATATTCTGAGTTGAAAGAGACCCATAAGTTCATCAAGTTCAACTCTTAAGTGAATGACATGTATGGGGTTTGAACGCAAAACCTTGGTATTATTAATTGACACAGGGTACTACACTTTTTGTACATCCTGTTTTTATTTGTCCACCTACAATTCATGTTGTTTTTCTTACTCCACCTATTAGACCAACAAACTGTTTGGGGAGCTGTATATTTGACTCTCTTTTATAAAATAAGCAGCTTTCTTCTGAACTCCTTAAAAATATAAAATGCATTGACCAAGCGCCACTTCCTAAATATTGAGGCAAAAATTGAATGAACAAACAACAGTGGAGTTGCCACAATGATAACTTTCAGCAGCACAGGAACAGAACTTATTTTCGCTCAATATAGTAAACACGAGGAAGGAATAATAGCAAAACTACTTAGCTCCACTTCAAAAGTCTTTCCACTTGCCTTCTCACCCATTTTTACTCTGATACTATGAGCAAAAAAAGTGGCTCCCACTTCTTTCCAAGCAAGCCTCAACCTAAGCCCACTTGTCCAATTTTTCAGTAAGCACACTGAGATGTATCACTCAATAAAAGCCTGCAAAACCACTATCACCCTGATGTCTAAGAAAACATTTATAATGTTTGGATATATGCTGCATGGTGATCGACCCCTGCCACCAGCTGTCGCGTCTTTCTTCAGTACCACAGGGTCACATCTCTGCAGTATTCATCTCCTATTTTATACTTCAGCTGAAAGTTCTTTAGGACAGGGAACTGCCTCCAGTTTTATGGGACATTCTACAAATTGTAATGCCACAATGGAAATTAATTAATTCTACATGACTAGTAATTATAATCCACAAATGATGGGATAACAACCCGGAATCTAATTCATTCTCTCATGACAACAGAAAGTAGGGTGGAATTCTATCAAGGAAGCAAATCCAAAATTGTCTCACATATTTGAAATGAGCACTTAGATAGAAACAAACAGGTAATTAGAAACATCTTCAACAAAACATTAGCCCAAATGCCAGCCCAAGACAAATCAAAAGTACACTGAGCTGCCTATTTTTTGCACCAACAGAACATTTACACATGGGCACAAAATTCATTATCCAAAAGCTAGGAAAATAATCAGGTTTCAAAAGTTGTTATATGGATGAAATTAGGAATGAATCTGTAATGGGAGACACAATTTTCAAATTCCTCTTGAAAGAAAGGTGAGAGTCAATAAAGCAGCTAATGTGTCTGACGTGTATTTGTGGGGATTGTCACCCACATGCATACAATGCCTAACAGAGAAAAACAAAGCTCACATTTTATATAATTTCGGTTTAATATCTGAAGAACTTCACTTGGGAAGGACAGGATTATAACCTCAGAGACCTCTAGCTTTGGTTTAAGGGGGAAAAGAAGGACTTGAGGTTTCAGTATTTAGTTCTTGATCAAAAGATGATAATAAAATATGCCAGGCATAAACTTTGAAAAGGAAGTCCTTTTTCTAATATGTAGATCCAGCATGGGTTGCACTTGGAAGCATCAAGGCTAATCAGAGAACTGACAGTGAAAAAAACTAGTTGCTTCACCTTTCAAGAATTCCCATCATCCTTTTGTTGGAGTTCCTTGAAAAATGCTGGTAGATTGGCCTAGTGCACTTTCATGTTTCTATCCCTAACTGATTTCAAATTAAGTACATTCAGCATTTTTATCTACTTGCCAATTCTGCCTTTTTAATCCTGACCTCTGTGAGAAGGAAATGCTTTTTTCCTTGCATGTTACTGCCAGTAGAAGTTTCCATGGTAAGTCAGGCTGCCAACTAGATCTTGGCATCCCCTTTGCTACTGGAATAGATGTTCTCTGGTTTCACAGCAAGACTTCAGGTGCTTTGCATTTAATAATCTGAAAAGATACGGCTGAGGATACTAGTTATGTTTACAGCCTCTGTCATACCTCATGCAGTGAGACCTATATAGTTAGCAATATCTCAGCAAGTTAATTAATTCCAGATAATGTTAATTAATGTCTGTAGATACATTAGCTGTCAATCATACCCCAAATGAGCCATTAGAGTAAACCGATATGGTGCAGTTCACCCAGAAAACTAATGTTTTCATAAAATCTTAGCACTTTTGCACACTGATACATTAAACTCTGATTGTGGGTCTGGCCCCTGGACTTTGTTACAGCAACAAAGGCTCTCTGCAAAGCTGATGGTTCTCAAATACGCCAGTCCTGCATCTCATGAGCACAGATACACAAATCCCAAGAAGCAGCAGTTCTCAAAGCATCTCTGTGTCTCACTGGGCACACATATCAGATTGTCATCTGTACATGATATGTAAAAACGTGTCATGAGTATCAAGGTAAGTGATAGTCCTGGAATTTGGATATTGAGAACTCTGACAGATAATTACTCAAAACAGAAATGGGGTACATTAGTGCAAAAAACCAAGATTTTTCCCATAAATGCATGCAATTGTCATGTTTGATTTCCTTCATTGTCTCACACTCTTAGCTGAAGTTCTTTTAGTTTATAACCAATGTCACTTAGAAGGTTATTTGGTAATACATCTTCTTTCCCCTCTTCCTCTTTCATGATTTTCCAGTGGCGAAAAAATGAAAAATAAAACCCCTGAAACAAAAACTAAACCAAACCAAACCAAAGTGCACTGAATTGTATACTAACTCTTCCTACAGATGAACTCTGCCTTTTGTTGCATGGCTATTCTAAAGACTATGGGAAAAGAATATTTTTAAACCTTAGGTTTTTTTAATGGCAAGTTTTTATGTAGTTACTCTGGGCATCCTTACTGTGTGCATTTAAAATCTGCTAAAACAAAAGATCAAACCTTAGAAATATGTGTGATAACTGTATAGTCACGAAAAGTTTTAAAATTATGTGCTATATATTAGCCTTTTTCCATATGAAGAAATATGGTTATATCTGCACTGTAAATACATACTTTGGAAGATGTTTTCATGAATTCCATGGCCATAGTAATGTTTACTGACCACTGTCAAATGGTTTGAAATAGATGAAGTAATATGAGTTCAAATGATTATGGCTGCTCCACAGCTAAAGGTAATTGAAAACTGTTCATATTATCTCGTCTTTTTGTATCTTATTGTTACATTACACAGTAATTTTGGAACAAGTCTGGAAAGAATGATATACACAGATTACTTGCCTTTACATTCAGTAGAGAAGGTGAAATTATAAGGAGAAAAAATGAGTACGGTATAACAACCTTTTCCTTAAGTGCTAATAAGCACTGAAGTAAGAAAAAATGTTTTGTTCAAATACTGTTTCTTTCTTTTCCTAAGTGTAACTACACTGGATCTAGCACTACTATTTAACAATTTATGAATAGTAAAAACTTGTTACATTCGTGATGGTCCAGGGATACAGATGAGATGAGATTTCCAGATAGATTTAATACCTTTTATTAGACCAAGAGATTCTTTTTAAAAGAAATGCTTTTGGTCCCCTAGCTTTTTATCATACCTTAGATATGAGCAAAAGACTTCAAGCTTAAAACAGGTTAAGGATAACTGCTCCTGAATTTCATTATGGTGGTCAACTAGAAAAGCTGCAAGATCTGCAAGGCTGGATGTTTCTCTGTGAAGCAAAGGTAGTTGTGAGCAAAAAAACCGTAACAATTTTAAGAGCAGTGATATACCGTTGTGAGATAACGATATATTTTGGATCACAAGTCTTTTTTATTTTCTGCAGACCTGATTATTTCAATTAATTAAAATAATTTGTATATTAACAGAAAATCTGGATTTGCATTGGGTTATTATTACAAGATAGCAGTGGTGATGCAATTTCCTGGACTCCAGAAAAATACTGTGCAGCTTTGTTGCCAAGAATGTCAGCCCAGCACTCAGTGAAACACTAAGAGATTAGGAATCTGACAAAGGTACACAAATTGCTACCTAGAAGCTTGTTTGTTTCTTTTATTTGGACTAAACAGAGTGGCTGAAGTGCAAAACAAGCGCAAGTGTTCAGGGCTTTCCCAGATGTTTCGGAATGGCTCACCGGCAAGGAAGACAGCAGAAGAGAAGCAGAACTGCCTGTATCCTCTGTTGGGCAGTGATGACTAAACGAAGTACAGCCCATTGTCCAGATCCCAAAAGATAGAATGCAGGTCAGAAGCTATGGCTCAAAAGGTGACCCCTGAAAGTCTGTGCTCATAGAGGTCAGAAAGCGTCAAAGGGTCAGTAAACTTTGACATCTCACCTAGAGCTCATTAAATCTGTACAGAAGCATTTTCATCACCTCTCAATGTGGACTTCTCTGTATCAATGTATGGACTCTTTTCCCTAGTAACTCAAATTCATGGAAATTACGTGCATAACTTCAAAGGATGGTACTACAGTAACACAAGTTATTACATAACAAAAGCATGTTGCCAAACTGATGATTTGGGCTCCACATGTGAGTTAAATCAGTTATTTAACTAAATGATAAAGGCCTTATCCTGGGCCCCATAAAGAGCTCAAAACTTGCCCTATTCATAGGGAAAGATTTAAGTATATAATATATGCTGAATTATTACTCTACAGTTTCTGCTTCCCTCAAAGACTCAAGCAACGGTTCTGCTGATACTGCACACTTTCCCTAAAGAGATTATTATGGTAATCCCAAATATTATACTACCCAAGCTATCTATATTTGAGCTCATCAGATCCGGTGTTCTGCAAATAATCTCTAGCAGCTTTAGCTAGTGTTTATATAAGCTAGTCAGGATGACTGAGTGACCATGTTTTCTACAGAACACTCTGAAACAGTGAAAGTGCACTTGGTCAAAAAATAGCAGCCTATGCAGAAAATACATTGCATATGCAAAGTTCTTTCCTATGAGAGTTATACTTAGTATTTACTCTGCCAAACTGTCATAATTTTCAGATGTTTCACTTAAAAAGTTTTATAATATATCAGGCATTTAGCAGGATAAATTATTTTCCCTCCTTACTTCTTCTTACTCAGAAAGCTACTTAAGAGTGTGTCAGGTATTTCTGACCTATTGTTTCCTGAAGATAACAATCCATGGCTAATTTTTTTTCCCTTCTGGATAAGCGGATTAATGAACTTTGCAAGGGAAGAGTTCAGGTACCATGATAAATATTTACAGTCCATTTTGCCTGTCAAAGCTGGCTGAAATGGTTATACAGTAGTCAGGACCTTAAAGTTAATTCTTTGTGTTAGATGTGCACAGATCTCTGCTGTAGGTCACAAAGCTGAGCAACACAGAGAGAGATGCTGCAGGAACATGCTGTGAAGACCTGTTTTCCAGGCTGTGGGATAACACACAACCTTATCTTTCCTCACACCCAGCCAAGTGTTACTGCTTGCTGGAGTGGGATGGAAATGAACTTAAAACTTAATTCATCTTGTAGTGGAAGGACGGTGTAGTGGTTATTCTTAGTCCTGTCTGCAGCAGCACCCTCTTCTCCAGCTCTTTGCTACTGGATTGCAGCTGCAGCACACTGACAACCTTTGTACCCCTCCTCTCCTCCTGCCTTTACCTGCACAGATTCGTTTCAATGTCCACAAATTCCTATACTTCCAGTAACACTCAAACCTGGAACTACGCCACGCAAAATCTTCAAGGGAACTGAGGACTGCTGCACTGTTAGATTATAGCAGTGCAGTAAAATGAGGGTCTAACTTGCATTATCTGGGACTTTGTGTGGCTGCCATCATGGTCAAAGGAAAAATTTCCAGCCCACTTTCCTGGACCACCTTTCTTGCAATATCTTACTTTAGACACAATATAGCTCCTACAAGGCAAAATTATAAGAGACATACGCAAGAACAAACAAATAATAGTGATTTCAACCTGAAATTACTCTGAATTTGTTCTGATGTTGCCTTCTTAAAACTTTCTGAATTTCTTCATATTTCTTCATATTTTTGATTATCACTAAGGATTTTCACTTTTACACATTCCTATTTAAATCTTGCTCCATCTTTTGAAAAGCATTTAAATCAGCTGGAGATATTCTTAGATTTGCATCTGTTGCTGTTTGAAAAAATGTTATACTTACCAGCTGTCTACTTACCAATTTAATTTACCATCTTTTAAACACAGTAGGAAGAATTAATCTTAGTAAAACTCCAAGTGCAGTTGTCTCAAGGGTAGACTTGTACAATATGTTTAAAATTTCCCTCTTTATTTTTCACTGTAATGTCCCATATTGTTAAGGAAGTGAAGAATAAAAATATTTCAACTCACCAGTTGCATCAGGTTTTATTTTGGTTTGAATATCACACATTATGTTGTAGATAAATAAGACTTCCAGGAGCAGAACAGTAGTCTTCCTACAAGCCTACTTATTCACCGTTACACCTGTGCTGTTGCAAAAGTGGAGTCTTAACAGACTGCATTAACAAGATTAAATGGAAGAAGTAATAAGGCACAGACTGTTCCATTTCATTAAAGAAGGGAAGAAGACTGCTGGAGGCACTAAGTAATGAAAGAATATTTTCTTTTGATTCTCTAGTATGCATTTCCTATTTCAGTCCAATGATTTAACTTTTTTTTTCCCTGGAAATTCTGAAAATAAATCTCAGCTTTCCTTTGTCATCAGTTTTTGTTTCAGATATACATAAGACATATGTATGGAGGATTAGAGTGGCAGATGTAAGATGCCAAATTATTACAGATAAAATTCCCATATTGTGAAATGACACCTATATTCTGCCTACTTTCAGCCAGAGCTAAAAAGTAAGTTTTCTTCCAGTGTTTTTAGATGTCATATGACAGACCTATCTGAATTGTCCCAGTTGAACATCCATTACATTAAAGGAATATTAATTGAATCCCAGTTGTCCTTAGGTTGCACAGAAAAGGAGAACTTAGGGGTAAGTTCTCAGTATCAATCTCTAACAGAGCTGCTCAGAGCGTGGAACAACTACCTTTTTTTCCCCCCTTGGCTTCTGTAATGGGTAGAATTGCATCCTGGTTCATAGGTTACACTTGCAAAGGCATGCAGTGGCTCCTATGCTCCAAATGTGATGCAGCTGAACACAAAGCAAGATTTACACAGGCTTTCTATCAAAAATAAAACAAAGCAAACCAGTACATAAGAAGAGAGCATTTCTACATAACAGCTAATACATTACATGCATTGTCTCTTGCTAATTCACTTTTCCCTTCTGGGTCTTTGTGGACTTCCCGTGCTTTGAAAGAATTCCTCTCACCTCCCTGTTACATATCCCCAGGCTTTTCTGCTGCATTGTTACCTCACTTCCAGGTAACCTTTCCTTTTTAATCCGTTTTCTCATGCCCTGACCTTTTGCATAAAGTTGTTGGAGTAAGGGATGATTCAGATTCTAACAGCTCTGTCTTGCTAACCCTGCATGTTAATTTCCTTGGAATTCATGCCAAAGATAAAACAGCGAGGACTTAACTTTCAAGATTCAGTTAGCCTGATACATACAGAAGACTTTTAATCCTACATACTACCGGAAAAAAATCCGTTCAAAATTTCCATCTCAGCCACTTTGCTTTGAATGCTTGCTTGGTTTATATAAAAACAGTTGAGGAATTTTCAAATAAAGAAACCAATGCAAGAGGAAATCTTAGGGGAGAGTTACGAAGTTTATGAAAATAAGCAGAATTATTGGAGATTGGGAAAAGTACAGAAAACAAACAAATACATGAGCTGGGAATAGTCAGGCTGAAGAAATATTTTCCCAATAATGTGGAAAACATTATTTGAAGGATAATAAGGAACAGGATGAGTTAATTACTTGCAACAACTCATTTAAATTTGCATAAGCATTACACAGCTATTTTTTTCATGTCTGTTCCTAGAACCAGTCACATAGAGTCACATACATGTGTTGCTCTGGATTTATAATCTTCAATACAGTCTCAAATTCTTGGCCTGTGGCATTTTGGTGAATAAATATTCTCTGGCTTGGTGAAAAACAGTTCTCTCTCTATTATTTCATTAATCAAAGCCCTTTGAAGTTATGGAGCATAATTTTTCTTGACTGGGTAAATAATTGGTGCATAATTTTCCTTCTGTTGCAATAGCATTTAATTCTGCTGAAGCACTGATTGCCTAACAAGATCTTTAAGTCTCACTGTTTCATAAAATATTAGAGTTTCCCATTAGACACACCGCTTTCCTCTCAGATAAAAAACACGGATCAAAGAAATGGCCAAAAGAAATGAACAATATTTAAGTGAGTTTTCCCCTCTTTTCCCTTTCTAATTTGTGTAACTGAAAATTAGTTCTGCATGAGCCAGAAAGAAATCAATAGATTGTTGCAAAATACTGCATACCCTCCTGATGCATGATTTACTATCCAACTGGTACTGAGCAATGACTCCAGACACACCGGCTTTCAAATCAAGGACTGTCATCGACTAGCAGCCTAATAAATCCCACTGGATGTCCTGCTGGATGTGCTCTGCCTCTACAAGCATTAGGGTGTAAGGCCTTAAAGAGCACAATGAACCGCCTCAAACACTCTCAAAGAAGGAAGTCCTCATAAGATAAGCCACCACAACAGAACTTAAGAAAAGCACAGATGGCAAATAGGGAGGCATTAATACCAGACCTAAATGGAGGTGAAGGTTTGGAATTAGCATATTGGACAAATTCCACTGTGAAGACTGTGGGAAAAGTGCAGATGGCAACAACAGGAAGATGCCAGGCCTGGTGAGGCAGATCTGGATAACCTATCCAGACAAAAATTCCCACCACAGCAAACTGTGAGAAAGGGAACAGCTGCTTACACACATGCCATTCCAAGTCATGGGAACACCATCCATGCCTCATGGATGCTGAGGACCTGGACCTGGAAAAGAGTGGTACCTCCAGAAGAACACTTCGAGACCCCCAGCACCAAGAAAACCAGTGTGAAGAAGGACAAGCAGAATGCCAGAGGAATCTATGCAGTGGTGGTATCTTTTGCTGAATATCTCACCCTCTTTGTCTTCCCCCTCTTCCTCCTATTTCTACTTCTGCCTCTACCTCACATTTACAATTAAATAAAATCTGTACTATTGATTTTGGTGTATGGTCTTGTTTGAACCTTCATTCAGGCAGAGGCATCTCTTAACAACTGGATCCTAACACAGAGCAGGCAAAACATGGATGCAAAAGTCTATGCAAAATTTATGTTTTGAAATGAGACCTCAGTTCCAGGGGAAAATGGAAGTATTTTAACTCTTACAGAAACATAATGATAGAACATAATTTTCAGTTTGTATTTCTATAAATGTACCCCACTGACTCTCAGCTGAAAAAAAAACCTGTATTGAAAAATAACTTTAAGAGCCAAACAAATACAAAATGAGAACTCCACTCCTCTACAGCACGGGTTAAAGCAAGCTCTGAAATCCACGCATTATAAGCTTCCTTTTGACCACGAAGCTGTCCTATGAGTTGGCTTAATAGCCTGAACCAACAGACAATCTCAATAAAAGGCATCACCATGCACCTAGCTTTCTTTTTAACCACTTGAACACAAAGAGATCATAGAATCATAAAATAGTTTGGGTTGGAAGGGACCTTCAAAGGTCATCTAGTTCCAGCCTTCCTGCAATGAGGATAGAAAAGTAATATTTGCACATTCATGACAAACTATTGCCCAATTGTGTTCAACAGGAGAGAGATTTCTCTTTGTGTATGATAAATACTTTTGAGGTAAGTGGTTATAGAGAAATGGGGTGGAGTTTCCAGCACCGTTTAATTCTGCATCACCCACATCATGGTGGGGGTATGGCTTCAGGAGGGAGCCAGGGCCAGCAGCGGCAGGGTTGCCATCTTTTCATGGGCTCAGGGGAGGAGATGCACAAGTTTTGGGGTCAGCCTGGCAGAGCCAGCCCCTCTCTGCCACTGCCAGTCTTTTCCCTGTTCCTCTGAGCTGCATCTCTTTGGGTTTGGTGCTAAAAGGCACAAAAGAAAGAGAGCAGCAGCAGTGTGGAGCAGAGCCCAGCCGAGCTGCGTGGGGCCTAAGCTGCAGCCACAGCAACTGCAGCAGGGACCACAGCTGCAGCTAGAATTGCCGAGTGCTCCACTCCTGCCCCCGCAAAGTCAGGCCCAGGAGAAGGGTCCCCTGACCTGCAGGTCCCAGCAGGTTTTGTCTTGTCCCTGTTCTTCCAGTGTTTTTGTGCTGGAGGAGGGAAGTTAAGCTGTGACTCTCCCTGACATATACTGCCTTTGTTTTCCCAAAACCCATGTGGCCCAGCACAGGACCAGTCACCATTTTTGCCTTTGCCTGGGAAAACCATGTTGGGTACTGTATTTGGGAAGTGTTTTTGTTTGTTCAGTTCCCTTTTTTGTGCAAAACACTCTCTCTTTTCTATGCTCTTTTATTAATATTTTTGTGGTTATTGTGATTTTTCACTGAAGTGTGATTTCAGTTTATAATCTTCCCTAGTGTTTCCTCCACTACCAGAAGAGGGTGGGGTAAAGGGACTAGCTTGAGTGGGTTTAATTTTCCTGCTGTGTTTTTAACTAGCACATTAAGAAAGGAAGGAATTTGACACCACTGAACACTCTGTAATATAGCCTTATTCCTAAATGAGTTAATTCTCTCATCAGTCTAATTTGCTGAGCAGTTAATAGCATCTTATAACACCCACAATCACAGAATGAACTATGGAAATGAGGAACGTAAACAATTTATCCCAGTAATTTAGAAAGAAAATAAACTATAGAAATTTTTGGACAGAATCTGATTATCAAAGTACAGTAAAAAACTCCCACAAAACTAATAGCATTCTGCTGAAAGACAAATATATTAAAATTCAAAAACTGATTTGGTATTACTCTTTTTTGTAAAAACTACAAATATTCAACATTATGGTCTTCTGAAGCCACCCTGTGCACTTCTGTAGCTCAGGGAGTCCTTCAGCTTCCTGTAGATAAAATCTGGTTTGGTTGATAGCTGAGGTAAAAATTATTTAGCTAAAGCAAAGAAAACCTTGCCATCACTTTAGAGATATCAAGTGTGGAGAGTAGGATGGAGGCACAGTAGAATTCACTTCCACCTAGCAGCCTTACTCCTGCTAAGAGCAGACACAAGATGCACCCTGTCTTGGTTCTGGCCAGATTGTTAATTTTTTAACAAGAGAGAGGGGCCATGGGTAGGACATGGAGGGTTATTCTCTACCACCTCATGTTATTGCTGTGGGAGGAGGCAAGGGAGCCTCCTCCAGGAAGGGAAGAAGGGGCTCCTTCTGGTTGAGTACGTGTGGTAGAAGGAGCAGTCAGGTAATGCTGGCTCTAAGTTAGAGGGTGCAATTGGGAAACGCTGTTTCCAAGCAATCACGTGTGAATCCTTTGCCTGCCTTGTACACTTTGTTATTAATATTGATCTCATTGCTCTTTCCAGTAAATTGCTCTTAGCCCAACCAGTGATCTGCACCTTTTGCGATTTCAATTCTCCTTTCCAGCCCCAACAGGGGGAGAGAAAGGAGAAGAGTGAAGGGGGGAGTGAGCAAGCAGCACATGTAGGGCCAGATGAGGTCCACCGTACACAATCCATCTGCCGGAGTTTGCAGAGAGTGCCCCATCATCATACATCAACTCATCGGTATTGATGTCAATGAAAGGAGTACAAACACTGCCTCGGTGACTACCCCAGTTCAGTAATCATCTGTAGATCACAAAGATTATCTGTATTCCACTCTCGTGACCTGCACCTTGGCTGCAGAAAGACTGTCCAAGACCACAGACAGATTCAAAGGACTTGAGCAAGATAGAGAGGAAACCTCCCACCAGTATGGACCAGGGTCTCTGCTACTGGAAGCAAGACACCCCTCCATGTGAAAGTACACACCACCAGGAACCTCTAGTTTTTCCTGTATGACCACAAGGAGGACACAGGGAAACTTTCTTAAAAAACCTGGATGACAACTTTATGGAACAGGTCCTAAGGGGACCAACTCAGAAAGATGCCCTCCTTGGTCTACTGCTTGTCAGAGAGGATATCTTGAGCGAAGTGGAGATTGGCCACAGCCATCAGTGTCTTGGCCACAGCGATCATGAACTGATTGAGTTTAAAACCTCTACTGACAGGAAGAAAAGTGCCAGCAAAGCCTCAACTCTGGACAGAAGGAAAGCAGATTTCAGGCTGCTCAGGGAATTAGTAAGCAAAGTCTCATGGGAAAATGTTTTCACAGGTGCTGGGGTCCCTCAGTGCTGGTCACTTCTTAAACATCATCTCCAAAGGGCACAGGAGCAGCAATTCCTGAATGCTGGAAGTGAAGCAGGTAGGGCAGAAGGCTGTCTTGGCTGAACAGGAATCTTCTCTTGGAAATAAGGCAAAAAATGAAGGTCTATGCCCAGTGGAAGCAAGGTCAGGTGACATGGGAAGAATCCAGAGATGTTTCTGCCACTGTAGGGAGAAAATTCATGCAGGCAAAACTCAACCGGATTGGGGCCAGAATTGTGCGGAACAGTAAAAAGAGCCTTTTTAAAGAGCTCAATAGCAAAATGCAGTGCAGAGATAACATTGGCCCATTACAGGATGAGGATGGTCACCTCACAAACAGGGATATGGGTAAGGCAGAGGTGTTTAATGCACTCCTTGCCTCTGTCTTCAACACAGATGATGAAACAAGGAGGTCTCAGTGCCCTGAGCTGGACAACGACTGCAAGAATAATCAACTCCCAGTAGACCCTGAAACAGTGCAGGATTTGCTGCTCCAACTGGATCCCTACAAATCTATGAGGCCTGATGGGGATTCATCCAAGAATCCTCAAAGACCAAGCTGATATAATCGCACAGCCCCTCTTGATGATTTTTAAGTAGTCTTGGGAGTCCAGAGAGATTGCAGCTGACTGGAAGCTGAAAAACACTGTCCCAGGTTTCAAGAAGGGCATGAAGAAAGAGCTTGGAAACTACAGGCCCGTCAATCCCACTTGACTGCTGGGTAAAATAATGGAAAAGATTATTCTGGTAAGTATTGAAAAATACCTGGAGGACAGTGCATTCACCACTGACAGCTAGCACAACGTCAAGAGGGGAAGTCCTGCTTATCTAACCTTTCTTCTACAACAGGGTAATCCTCTCTAGATCATCTAGGAAACCCAACAGATGTAATCTTTTTGGACTTCAGCAAAGCCTTTGATAGTGTCTCTCACAGGATCCTTCTGGACAAAATGTCCAGCCCACAGATGAGTAACTGTTACCTGAAGAGCAAGCAACTGGCTCATGGGTAAGGCACAAAGAGTTACAGTGAATGTGGAAACAGCAAGCTGGTGTCTGGTCATTAGCAAGGTTCTGCAGGGCTCCATCCTCAGCCCAGTTTTCTTCAATATATTCATTAACAATCTGGATGTAAAACTCTAAGGAACACTAAGTTGCCGACGGTACTAAATTGGGAGGAGCTGTCAACTTCCAGACAGCCTTGCAGAGACCTTGTCTTTAAAGAGAGCTGAGAGCTGAGCAATCAAGAAACATATGAAATTTAACAAGGGTAAGTGCTGGATTCTGTACCTGGGACAGGCCAGCTCTGGCTGTACAGACAGACTGGGGAATGAGAGGCTGGAGAGCAGCACTGTGGAAAGGGACTTGCGGGTCCTGGTCAGTGCTGAGTTGGACTCAGTGCTCAGTTGGAGTCAGCAGTGCCCTGGCAGCCAGGAGGGCCAGGAGTGTCCTGGGTGCATCAGGCCCAGCATCGCCAGCCGGGCAAGGGAGGGGATTGTCCTGCTCTGATCTGCACTGGGGCGGCCTCACCCTAAGTACTGTGTGCAGTTTTGGGCATTAAGCTGTTACAGACCATCCAAAGAAGTGCACGAGGATAGCGAAGGGTCTGGAGGGGAAGTCATATGAGGAGTGGCTGAGGTGCCTTGGTTTGTTCAGCCTGGAGGAGACTGAGGGGAGACCTCACTGCAGTCTTCAACATCCTCACAAGAGGAAGTGGAGGGGCAGCACTGATCTCTTCACTCTTGTGGCCAGTGAGAGGACTCAAGGCAACAGCATGAAGCTAAGTCAGATGAGGTTTAGGTTAGATATAAGGAAAAGAGCACAGCATTGAATGGGTATATCGTATTCCTTATCATACACCAGCCTCTGGGAAAGTTGCAAAATATAATGGACTGCTAAAAACCACACTGAAAGCAATGGGCAGGGGAACCTTCACACACTGGGACCTTCATTTAGTGAAGGCCACCTGGTTAGTTACCACTACAGGCTCCACCAATTGAGTTGAGCTGGCCCTGCCCAATCAAAACCTCCATGGATCATAGAAGAGGTAAAGTCCCTGTGTGGTGCATCTGATGAACGTGTTAGGGAAGACAGTTTGAATTAGTCCTGCCTCAAGCAAAGGCAAATCCATCTGTGGGACTGTTTTTGCTCAATGACCTTGGTGCACTTGTTGCATAATGCAGATGGATGGGGAAACATGATGTGTACCTGAAGGGAATTTGATCTTCAGGTGAGAGCAGTCTGTAATGTTTTGTTGTATAATATTAGTGGCTGAATGACCCTGCTACTGCATGCCATAACTACCATGGGCAGTGAGTATGGACTGCTCCAGATACACCAGTCATGAGCTCGTCATGCAGCTTGCAAGCAGCTGACAGCACACCAGCCCTCCTGCCCTGGGAGACATCTAGGACAGACAGAACCCACAGTCATGGACTCAATGAACTCAACAGGTAACTTGGAGGGATGGGCATTGATTATGGAAATGATAACTGTGCTTGTGTGTATGTACTATATGCATATTGTTGGAAGGTGTAGGATCAAGGTATGATATTGGTGATATAGGATAAGGGCTGGATAATGTCTTGGTTACAGTCAGGACAGGGTTAATTATTTGCAGTAGCCAGGAGAGGCCATGGCTAGGATCCAGAAATTATTCTATACCACCTCAAGTCATTGCCAGGGGCAGGAGTAAGGAAGTCTCTTCTGGGGAGAATGTGTTCCTTCCAGTCAAGTAAATGGGGCGGAGGAAGCGGTCCTGTAACCCTGGTTCTGAGGCTGAGAGTGGTTGGGTAACGTGCGTCCTGAGCAATCACATGTGAATTGTTTGCCTGTCTTTTACACTTTGTAATTATTATTGTTGCTGTTACTGTTCATTTTCTTATCACATTGCTGTTTCCAGTAAATTGTTCTTATCTCAACCCATGATCTTTACTTTTTGTGCCTTCAATTCTCCTCTCCATCCAGCAGTGGGAGACAGGGGAGAGTGAGTGGCACGTGCTTTGGAGAGTCTCAGTGAGAGCAGTAAATTGAGGAGTACCATTCCTAAACCATGGCCACACCCACAGATAGAATTCTACTCCTTCTGTTGTTCTTCCTAGTTTTATCAAAAAGTATTCAGCTGCCTGGATAGCTGCCTGGGGAGTGAGAGAAATGAAAAAAAGTGTGTTTATCTGTGCATAGGCAAGATTACTGGTTCAGAACCCCATCTGGTATGGACTGACACAGGGTTGCCAAAGTCAGTGAAGCTGTGCCAAATGATATTAATTATATTGACTGTGGGTCAGCTCCTCTTTTCATTTATTCTGATGTTACAGAACAGTTGAAAAATAAAGTAGAGCATCATAAAAAGGCTGTAAGTAATTGTATCATTCTTCTTCTGAAGGCTGCCCATGATATATCCCCTGGTCTTAACTGCCAGAACTGTAGAAAATTGAGCAGCAGCTTCTAGATGGTGGCCCTGCACAATTATGAAGCAGGTGCTTCTGTTCATTTATTTTAGGAAGTAGGTATTGTCCTTGGGGAATGTGATCACATGAACTCTCTCTCTCTTTTGCTTTGTGTATTCTTCAGCCATGCAAGCTCTCATCAACCTTGCAAGTGCCCTTTCGGATGTCGGCCTTCCTCCTTTGCAGATACAGAACAGAAAGAAAAGTCTTACTGTATCCTGAAATCCCTGTGATCTGTAAATCTAAGTCTCTGCAGCCCTAGGGACATTTCAACAATGTGAACCAAGTTCTATTCTACTAGCAAGCTAAAGATATAAGAATGGTGATGCTACTTTCTAGTTTAAAGAAAAATCAATAGAAATGTATCAAGAATCCTGGTGCTTTAATCAGATAGAATGACAGAATAAATGATAAATGATAGACTATAGATGGCATAATATATATGTGATTCCCCCAATCACAGCAAAAGGATCAGCACAAGAAATTTGTAACAGGATTTTCTGTCAGCTCTTTTTTATTCTATTTTATTTTTTTCCAGTGAAAAGTGACCCCAGCAGACTGCATGAAGGGAAGCCATGAATGAGAGAGAGCATGCTCTAAAGGTCTATTAGTCCACTGTGCAGTACATTTTAAGTTAGAAGACTTCAGAAATGATAAGAGAGGCCATACTTCTATGTACAGAAAAGTGTCTTTGGACAACCTTATAACATGGAGGTGACAGGCTTCCTCTGTTGATATGAACTCTTTAGGTCTTTGAAAAACACTGAATGAGTGTTAAGAACTAGGTACCAGAGTATCATCCATGGAAAAACTGGAAAAGAGATTGTGGACATGTACAAAATAATGTCTTTGAAGTGGTGAGCTAATAATAAGGTGGTCTATTATTATACTTCCCCATTTAAACTTGCAAGATCTGTGTGATTTGTCTTGACAAACTCTTTGTCTCACCACTTACTTATTGTTTTACCTTCCAAGGAGTGACTGACCGCTCTTGATAAAAAAAGTCTCTTCCCTAAAAGGGGTGAGATGTCCTTGACACAGGTAAAGAGAAATTCACAGCTAAATACATCTAGGAGTGAGTCAGGTATTTTAGTCCAGATGTTCACACATCACCTAATCAGCCCACCAAACTTTTGCTGTAGGAAACCACTGACTTTCCAGAAAAACTGTTGCTGTTTTCATTATTTCAAATCTTGTGTGTCGCATGTCGTGTGTGTCAATATCTTGCAACTGGATGACAGTACTGGAGGAAATTGTAATGGGCTATTGCCTGTAAAACTATTATTTCTGTAGGTCAGTTTAGTTCTTCTAGTGGCCAATAAGTTTTGCTCCAACCTTCATTGGTTGCCCAATTTATTGATATTTTTACTATGATTTAAAAAGCCAGAAAATCTTTAAATTGCGAGTCACCTTCTCAGAAGGAATACTTTGATATCTGCTTTCAAGTTGAAAGCACTGATCTATATTACACACTTTCTGCTTGATAGTCTGAATATGAATGCCGTAGTTTGGACATTTAGAAGTACATTTATTTGCCGGCACAGGATAAATAGCTACATGCCCCAAATTTTGAACATTAAGGGAAATTATTTTGATATAGCTCTTTTCTTTTTTTTGTGTGTCAACAACAAATTTCAGCCTTCTGCAGCAACAGAACCATTGTCTCTGGAGCATTTGGTCTGACCTGTTAAGGAAAGCTGTGCTTTACATGGACTTACGTCTCACAAGAGAAGCAGAGATAAATCTGAGGTGGGATTTTAATTTTTTTTCTTTAAGCAAGAGTAGATAGCATTCTATAGTCTTTTATAAACCAGAAAAATCAGCAACCTGAATATTTTTCTATAGTTACTGAAGTGATCTGTCAAGAAGAGTAGTGACTACACATTGAAAATAAAAAACAAACCAGAAGGATTTATGCAAGTTAGGTAATTAAATAAATCATACTAAATGGAAGCTTTTTCAAGAGTTTTCTAGTATCTAAATTTAAGCCTTACTCATTTATACTTTAACCGAAGTATGAAATGAAACCTCTTGGTTTTATTCCTATAAGCTGCTGTAACCACCCTCTGCTTCCTAGAATGTGTTCCAATATAAACTCCAGACTCCCTATAACCATAAAGTCATGTTGGAAACCTAATAAAGTGGGACAATTTATCTGTCAATAACGACAAGCACTATGCATAATTCAGTGTGAGACCTCTGTATTTCCACTTTACTGTAAGGAAACAATAAATTCTCCTTGGGACCTCTTCATTATATGCATTAGCAAATAGTATTTGATTGGCAGCAATGCTGCTTCTGAACTGTACTTGTATCATGTCCCTTCAGTCTGCCAAGCCCAAACACTGGAAATAGAGAGGTGAAATGACAATCACATCAGAAATATTTCAGTGGGCATCCTGAACCTAATGAATTTGTGCTCCATCTAGCTGGGAGAAGAATGGGGATCTTGTGTCTTACACGAAACTCAGGTAGTTTTCACGGACAAGAACACTGCCTGCCACATTATAAGGTCAGTCACAAAGAAAGCATCATTGCTGGGTTTCTAATAATGAATTTCATGCTCATTAATAATACACAAAAGAACATCAAACCCTTCTAAAACAACAAGCCCAGAGCTTTGCTGTAATACCTCTGCCAGCACTTCTCCTCTGTGCTCCTGAAGACACATATTGTGCTTTTGACAGAAAGAGTGAGTGCTTTTAAGTCACTCTTCTGAATAGTACCACAGGCTTGTTTCCAAGCACAGCATGTGAATAATAGATGCAGAATTCAACAAATTTTAAAATAGTGAAAAAAAATTAATTATTAACTAAAGATCATGGTTGTAGGCAGAAGACAGGTGATAGACTGAGCATGAGCCACTCAATGTACTGTGCTTCTATTTTAGCTATTGTGTTCAACAGAATCTTCAAGCACATGACAAAGCTTGTGGCACTGTCCTTCAAAGTCCTCCATGAAGGCATGAAATGGAGAGAAACTCCAATCAGTATGACAGCTTTATTCAGACTGGTGATACGAAAAAAATGTTCATCCACAATGGGATACATTAGGGTCAGAACAAAAAAACCCAAAGAACAGAGACCCCTAAGACTTTGGTACTCAGACACCTGTCTCTTGAGACACTCAAAGTGGGATTAGTAAACATCTATGTGCTTCAGTGCTCCTACAGGCAAGCCCTGTGATTTGCGTTTGGGTCTGAGTTTGTGACCTGCTAGCACACAAAAGCTGGAGAAGAAAAGACAGTATCTTAGACGCCTTGGGCAACATACCTACAGATGTTTTTCATTTTGAAAATTTGCCTAACTTCCTTCTCAACAGCAACTAACTAATAAAACTGTACTAGTGACATCAGAATACAGGAGAAGTAGTGAATGAGCTATTTTTATACAATCATTGGATACACCAAATTGTAAGCATTTGCTTACACTGATGTTTTGGTCCCTTTGCCCAAAGTACCCAACATTTTTTTTCTGACAAAACTTTAATGAACATAGCTGTAACTTCATTAAGGCAAAACAGAACATAGCTTTGTCATCCTAGCTGTACAAAACATAGTGGGTGGGTCTTTGTTTATTTGTTTTGTTATAGCTACAGGGCAAAGATTAACCTGCTTGTAAGCCCATGCCTAACAGACTCTGGGATGTTGCCACATCTGAGGAAAAGCACTATGGCTTGCAGGCCCCAAACAGCCGTGCAGACCAAGGAGTGCAAAATGTTTGAGCCACACAGAACTTCAGGCACATTTAGGTAATTAGGCAAATGTGTACTGGTGTGCTAGGAGCAATGTATCAGAACACTTTCACAAGACATGGTGAGAGGCCTCTGTAAGAGCCTCCCTTTCATCAGCTGATAAAGCCTATCACTAGCTATGGAACAAAGGGAAAGAGTAATATCAAACGAATCACAAGTACAGCTTCCTGCCATGCTAGTGAAATAATACATTCTTCTCAGAAGCCCTTCATTCAGACATTTTAAAAGAAATGAGAACAAGCTGTAACAAGAGAAGAGACCACTAGGAGAAGAGTGGTGTTACTGTAACTTTTTATCACTGTCACACTACTCCATCATTATGTTTGGTATACTTTTCTGGTTTCCCCTTCCAGGAGCTGACACTGAATTTAGAGAAGTGAAATATGAACTTTTATCATCTACCTCTTAGATTCAAAAAACCCCTCAAAATAACCAAGGCTAAGGACAAAAACTAGCTGACTAGCAGTGTTAGTCATCTTCATAAAACATGAAAGTGTACAGCAAAAGGATTCTGGCTTCCTAGGCCAGGAAATATAATGCTTCTTCACTGGTTTATATTGATTGCTTTTGAAAACAATACAAGACACAATTTCCTAATGAAATTCTACCTCATTTAATGAGGTAGAATAGCAGACGAAATCTAAGAATCCAGTAAAAAAAAAAAGTACAAAAAAAATTTATTGGCATTTTTTATTCTGATATGTAACCAGACAAGACATATCTACTTGAAAGGAAAGATTCCCCACTCTGTGCTGAGATAGAGAACTTAATTTGCTTTAAAAAGTTTAATGAACGGTACAGCAAAGCAACCGTATTTATCAATGCTACATACTACAATACTGTCTGTTGCATTCATAAAAATGGAAGTACAGTTATGTTACAGGTGCCAAAAATGGAACTGCTATTAAAAATGTCTTAATGGTACACTATGCTCAGGTCTGCCTATAATCGCCTTTTTACCCATTTTTCTTCTCCCCACAAATGCTATTTATAGGGAAAGAAAAGTGTGCATCATCTACCTCTTCACACAGGTGTCATGCATGATGTAATGAGTATGATTTTCTGCACCTCAAAAGTGCAACCATTTTCCATAATGACACAGAGGAAGAAAATGACCCTAACTCAAATTGCTGTACAAGAGACAGTCCTTACTAATATAGCTCTTATTACTTTAGATGACATTGAATAACTATGGATAGCATTGTAATTTTCAATTCAGGTGGTTCTACACTCAATTATTAACCAACCCTACCTCATGTTCTCTTGGACACTAATTACTTCTGATCATGTGACTCAGGAAATCTGAGCAAAACTGTAATACTGGTCCCACTGAGAACTACCTACCTAGGTAAGCGGGAAACAACAAGCCAGGGATATATGCCATAATTGCGGCCCACGCTAACATTTTACTCACTGTAGCTTTAGTTGTTAGAGCCAAGAAGGCGACAGAAACAAAATTCTGCAGTATTTGGAAGTTTTCCTCATACTGTCTCAGCAAGTATTACTAAGCAAATCTGGCATTCAAACTAGAATGTTTTGCTCTGCAGAAAAATGCTGAAAAAACATTATTAAAAATCTCACGAAGATTGTTTTGTCTGGTAGAAATCACAAACATCAAAAAAAGTAAGAAAAGCAATTCAAACCAAATGTTTTCAATATGTCTACATGAAACATTTTGTAACAAATTTCTCTCCACATCATAGGTCTAAAGCTTTAATTGGCAGACAGTAAAGTCTGATGGGAAAATAACAGTCTTTTAAATACCCAGGAATGAAAAGCAAATTGTGTTAGCACAGTGTAAGATGCAAGTAATTATATAATGTCAATCCTGTTTTATACAGTTCAGTCTTTAAACAACATGTCTAGCAGAAAATATGAATCTCCTTTCCTCAAGTGACTCATGCTCTTTTCCCAGAAAGTAGTCAGGGCTATTACACATAACAGCAGGCACTTTGCTTAAGGTTTTCTCAAACATGGATGATGTTAACAGTTAGTATGCAGCTATGCACAATTTCCTCTTCCTCTCGTCAAATCCAAATATCAGTAACTAGCTATGAGAGAACAAGTCTTCATTGGGCAACTTTCAAAATTACCTTTTCTGCAGAAAGAATTTCTATTCTCTCTGAGAAAATGCCCCCACAAGGAGACATAAGAGACTGATTGAAGTCTTAACAATACGTACTGTGCAACTGTGTATTGATACATTTAATATGCTGCTGAAATGCAACTAGATCACTGAAAACAAACAAAAAAAAGGAGTTTTAGACAACTCGTGTCACAGTTCCTGCCTGATATCACTTCTCAATTTCCCACATCTGCTGTTTTTGTACCATCACTTGTCCTTATGCCATGCACACTGCTTCAGCTGGATTTTACCTAGCAGGCTCAACATCAGAGAAGGCTTCTATAGAAGCGGCCAAGACAGGAAGCCAGAACTTTCTTCTACACCTACCTGACAGGACACTGTAGTCAGGTGGGTGTCAGCCTCTTCCCCAGGCAACCACTGAAAGGATGAGAGGACAAGGTGCACTATGAAAGACTCAGGCTGAACATCTGGAGGAATTTCTTTATGCAAATAGTTGTTAAACATTAAAACAGACTCTCCTGGGAGGGGGTGGAGTCACCATCCCTGGAAATGTTCTGTATGTGGCACATAGTGCCATGGTCCAGTTGACAAGGTGGTGATCATTTAAAGGCTGGACTCAACGACCTCAGAGGTCTTTGAAAACCTAAGTGATTCTGTAGCTCAGTGTCAGATAACAGCTAATTTTTTTAAGCAAGATGGTCATGTGATACTGTAAGGATTCTAGGAAATATTACCTATTAATTTAACTTTGATAATTTGCACTTATAAACTTTTACCTTATATCATCCCACGTGTAAAAATTACCCAACAGCAAACATTCATCTCCATTCTATGCAGGAAAGACAGATGATCTTGGTCCACAGTGGTACATTTACTTGCGCAAACTCTGATTACCTGCGAAGACATGGCATCCAAATCCTTCGCGTAAGTAACACACCTAAATATATTCTTGGTAGGATCACAGACTCTGGGCTCATAAAAAAATTATTTGAGAACAGCTATTATGATCATTATTACCTTTTATTATAGGCCTCGACTCTTACTCCCAGCAGGGTGTGTTCATTTAAGTTACAATATACTGGGTATCACAAAAGATGATACCTTTGACCACTTAACTTCTCCAAAAAAGGATGGCTTGCATGTTTCTCCAATTTAGGCTGATGGTGAATTTTAATCTTTTCTTCTATCAGGGTACCTACAAGCATCTGGAAAAACAATATTTGTGACTTCTTTTGCTTTTTATTTCTCCTCTTCCTTACTGATTTCAGAAGAAGTGAAATCAACACTGTTGCTTGCTGCTCAGTCTCCTTTCCCAAAAACTGGGTTAAGATGTCTCCCTGCTACCTTCCCAACACTCTAACTACCCGTCTTATGCTCAAATCCTACTTGCTAATTTCTTTCCTGAAAGTACTCATGGATTTTTATACAGCCATTTTAATAACACAGCAGAAGTTGCATGCATGAACTCGTCCTTTCAATTTCCTCTTTCTTCCCTAGAGCCAGAACAAACAAATGGGAGACTATTTCTGCTTGCCTTGTTACTGTCACCTCTGACTTCACGTACCATGTGCAGTTTAGAAAGCAGACAGCAGGTTTTCACTGCAAGGATCCCCTGACTGCCTACCCACCACTGTGCCAATGACTCGTTCAGCTGCCCTATGCACTGGTCACTCACTGCATGTATGCTACATTGCACGCTGGGGTTTTCTCTGTACTTCTTCCAAATGTTTCAAAAAGTTCTGTAAGTTTCAAGATTTATTTGTTCACAGCAAACAGCCGCAGTACCAGGCCCGCAGTATCCTGCCATGTGGAACTGGCACAGAAAGAGTCCTTGGTAAACACTTTCAAATGAAAATTACCCAGCAGTAGCCAGTTAGAGGAAAAACAACAGACTATTGGAAGATGTCAGAACTGCAAAATCATTAGCATCCACCCATGGTTCTTTAGTAGTCAAAACGTACTAGAGAGGCTTGTAATAAAACCGTCTATAACAGAAATCCATCGGACTTTGAACAATTTATTTTGAATCAAAACTAATAATGAAAATCGTAAAGCGCAATAAAGGCATAAATGTCACGTGTTGTGAAAGACAGTTTTCACCAATCACCTAGAAGAGAGTATCTGTTACGCAGATTTAAATGAAGAGTTAACTAGGGATTTTGAAGTAGCAATCATGTTACATCTGATAATTATGTTTTTGTTGACTGTAAGTACCTAAAAGGATTTCTTTTCCAAAGCTAATACCTTAGTTACGGCTTTTCTTTATAGAAACTTCAAAACAATGCAAATCAATCAACTGAATCAACCAATCAACTATGTTTATGTGGTATTTTAGTAGTAGTTACTGACATATTCAAGAAAAATATCCTGACTCATGAGTACCTGAAACTGCCATGTAATCACTCTTAAGTATTTCAATTCTGTATGTGTCTGGACTTTCTGAAGTGTGTTGATGTAAGACATGCATGTGTCTTCTGATAAAGACATCTGGACTGTAGAAAAGCAAACCTATTACAGACAGGAGAGTACTGAGGTCTGAAGAGTTTGCAATTTAGACTACTTTCCCTGGTACATAATCAAAACCATATTATTAGTAGTAATAGCCTTTCATGAAAATGAACAAAATGTGATCACTTCTATTCCAGGGTTCTTGTTTACTAGGTGTTTGTTTACTGTAAGAAACCCATTCTGGAACCATAAACAATTATTTCCTCCAAGG
Organism: Melanocharis versteri; assembly: GCA_013397845.1. Classification (NCBI taxonomy): domain Eukaryota; kingdom Metazoa; phylum Chordata; class Aves; order Passeriformes; family Melanocharitidae; genus Melanocharis; species Melanocharis versteri. Next base: position 803,049 of record VZTG01005545.1, on the reverse strand, counting down.
AAAAACTGTTTATGGATCTGCATGCAGAATCAGCAAGGAAATGGAGATGCTGACACTTCCTTTTACCCAACAGATCAGCTAATGACTGTGGCAGGCTAAATATTTCTTGTTGCCTAAGGGATTTGAAGGCACATCTCTTTCGTAAACTACTTAAAATGCCTCAGCAAAGTCTAAAATGGGATTTCTATCTCAGCCAGAACTCAAGTGTATAAATTCTGGAGCTGAAAAAGCTTTCTTCTATTCCAGGACATGGGAATTTTACAGTATATGAGAGGTTTCACATGACCAAAACCACCAGGTGCAGGAACAGTCATTTACTTGTATTTTCTGTAAGGAAGTTTCAGTTCAGAAGACACAAGCACAGAATCTGGTATGATGGACTGCCCTTGTGTGCAGAGTGCCTTTAATAAGCCAGTCAGTGTGGGTACAGAGGAATCATGTGCCTGAGCCACTCCTATCTGCACTCCATATGCTAAAAGAAAAGAAGTTGCAATTAGAGTTCAGACAATGCTTCAGTTTTGAACACTTAGGGAAAGAACGTTTTTGTTTTTTTTTTTTTTTTTTGAAAAGGACCTTGCTAAGTTTAGCCATTTTGAGGTTAACAAAGAACGAGCTCATTCAGAGACCTTAGCGAATCGGTCCAGATTGTTATGGTTGTCATTAAACAGGGAGTTAGAGAAAGCTAGCGGGACTCTGAGCTCTTTCTGACATGAGTATTCAGAATAAAGTTAAGAGGGATAAGGTACCCGGAGAGCAGAAAGGTGTTAGTTGGTAGAGGAAGGACTAGAGTTTTTATTTTAGGGACGATGCTAATACACAATAAAAATTTCTCCTGAGAAAATATCTTATTCAAGCATACTTTTCTATTTAATCCTTCTGCTCTATATTGCCATTAATCTCCACATGAAGCAAAAGGTTCAGTTTTTTCTTTAACATGCACTCCATTAACAGAGGCTTCTATGAACTTTCTGATTTACAGGTGAGCTTATCAGGTGCTATAGCTCCATGTGATCTTTATCTTTCCTTTGTTGGCCATGGCTCACTGGGAAGCTTAGCACAGCAAGCACCAAGAACCCTGAGAAATCCTTCTGTGGGATTAATGGAAAAATCTTATTTGTGGCTTCAAATGCATGGTACCTTATGTGTACAGGTCCTGAACAGAAAGATAACTCTTTAGATCTTTTGCTGGTATTTCTATTTATTTTAGCCCAGAGGAGGACTTCAGAAAGACAACAGATTTGTGAGCTGTAAATGAACAGGAAACCATCAGAAATAGCGTAATGTTCCAAGCTGTGTCCCATCCAATTGAATGTAGGAGGGGGGACTAGTTGTAGGACGTTGGGAATATTTAGATTTAGTACTTTACATATCCGTTACAAGGGCTTTATGAAACTGCAGAAAAGCCCTCAAACCCTGCATTAAAAATTCCCTCTTTCCTTTTTCATTGCAAGAGGACTTTTGTTTCCATTTCTTCTAATTGTAGGTCCTGAAATTGCAGCACTTGAGAATCCAGCCGATTCTTTTTTATTCCATAAACACTACATTTATCTAGAAAAATAACCTTTATTTCTGGCTCCACTGTCTTGTGGTTAGTCTTTGATGACACAGAAAGTACAAATTCCCTACCTGAGTGGCCATAACTATTTGAAATTTAACAATCAACCTGCCGAAACACAAAAACAGGCAGAACACAGTTAACTCCTTCTCACTCAGTTTGGAAATTACAAGTCTAGCAAAAGCATAAAGGCTTAAAACATACCAAACTAAACATACCTTTTGAACTAAAGTTACTATAAATTTGAATACATGAATTTCAGTCAGAAGTTTTCATTACAGAGGCTCCAATGTAATGGTATTATAAACAAACCAAAAAATAACAATGAAGAATGTATTACAAGAAAGAGAAATGAAAATTTGGAACACAAATAGATATCTCTCAAGACTGTAAAAAGTTTACCCAGCTTCATGCATTACCTAGATCTGTGCTATTCTCTTTTTATCTACAGTGAATCAAAGGTAAGTTTTCTCTAGATTTAGGCTGCTGAGTAAACCAATCATCTGTGTTAATCCTGATACAACTAGGAAACAATTTATTCAGCTACAATTTTAAAAAAGTGTTTTCTGTTTAAGGAGCAAGTTTATCTTTCTAAAACACACTGTTTAGAAGTAGCAAATCCCAGGTTAATGTCTTTGTTTTCTTAAAATATATCCCTCCCACAAAACTGATTAACAGTGCTGAAAAGCACTGATGATTATTTTGATCACTAGTGGCTGATGTCAGTCCACCAGCGGGCTTTTTTGCAGTTTTATTGTGTGATCCCTTTACCTTGAGAAGCATTCAAGATCTGTTTAAGTTCCTGAATCACACATCAAGCCCAAGCTTCATCTGAGCAAGACAGCCTGGGTAACAGTTTATACAGTGTCACTTCAGGCAGCACAACTGAAAGCTGGTATTAGCCAATCAGATAAAATGATGTGCAAGGCTGGACAGTCCTTGTGACAGGTAAGTTTTTCACTACTGTTTCCTCTTCTCTGGTTTCTGAAGTTTCTGATCTAAAAGCTATTACAGAGTGCAGTTACATATGAGGATGTAACAGTAGGTCTACTTTAAGCTTATGACAATATTAGCACGTGCCAGCATGTGTGTAAGTTCAAATTGTTAACAACACGTCTTCTGTTTGCCTAGTAATTTCTGAGAACCGTATATCTGTGCTTGTGTGCTTCGAATATTGCATATCCAGAGTAGCTATTTCTTCAAATGAAATGATAATGAGAAGCTACCAGCATACATGCAATTAACAAAATCACAGAATCACAGAACTGTTAGGGTTGGAAGGGATCTCTGGAGATCATCTAGTTCAATCTCCCTGCCATGGCAGGGTCACCTAGAACAGGTTACCCAGGAAGATGTCCAGGTGGGTTTTAAATGTCTCCAGAGGGAGACTCCGCAACCTCCCTGGGCATCTGTTCCAGTGCTCTGCCATGCTCAATGTAAACAAGGTCCTTCTCATGCTGAGGTGAAACTTCCTGTGTTTTAGTCTATGGCCATTGCTCTGCGTCCTGTCACTGAGCACCACTGAAAAGAGCCTGGCACCAAGCTCTTGATACCTGCCTTGGAGATATTTAAATGCATTAATGAAAGCTCCTCTTAGTCTTCTCTTCTGATGGTTGATGAAAACTCAACACGACCCAGTAGTGCGCGCTCCTGGGCTGCATCAAAAGGAGCATGGCCAACAGATTGAGGGAGGTGATTTTGCCCCTCTACTCTGCTCTTGTGAGACCCCACTTGGTGTGCTGCATGCAGTTCTGGTGTCCGCAACGTAAGAAGCACTGGAAACTGTTGGAGCAAGTCCAGAGGAGGGCCATGAGGCTGGTAAGAGAACTGGAGCACCTTTCCTACAAAGACAGGCTGAGAAAATTAGGGCTGTTCAGCCTGGAAAGGAAAAACTTGCATGGAGACCTCATAGTAACTTCCAGTATCTGAAGGGGGCCTACAAGGAAGCCGGAGAGGGCACTCTCTTTAGGAATTGTAATGACAGGACAAGGAATAATGGGTACAAACTGAAAGAAGGGAAACTTAGGTTAGATGTTAGGAAGAAATTCTTTACTGTGAATGTGATGAGATCCTGGAACAGGCTGCCCTGGGAGGTTGTGGACGCCCAACCCTGTCAGTGTTCAAAAGCAGGTTGGGTAAAAGACCTTGAGCAACCTGTTCTAGCGGGAGGTGTCACTGGCCATGGCAGAAGGAATTGGGACTAGTTGATCTTTAAGGTCCTTTCCAACCCCTTACCATTCTTTGATTCTGTGATTCTCTAGGCAGAACAGGCCCAGCTGCTGCAGTTCCTCCTCATAGGAGAGATACTCTAGACCTCTCATCATCTTTGCAGCCCTCCGCTGGACTCTGTCCAATAGCTCCTCGTCTCCTCATCTCCCTAGCTACTGAGGAGCCCAGAACTGGACTCCAAATGTGGAGCAGTCCAGATGTGGCCTCACTAGGACTGAGGGGGAGGATCACCTCCCTTGACCTGCTGGCCACACTCTACCCAATGGACCCCAGGATGCCGCTGGCCCTCCTGGCCACAAGGCACACTGCTGGTTCACAGTCAACTTGTCATCCAAGCCAACTTGTCATCCACCAAATCTCCTGGGTCTTTCTCTGCAAAGCTGCTCTCTAACAGGTCAGCTCCTGATCTGTACTGGTACTTGGGGTTATTGCTCCCCAGGTGCAGCACTTGCCCTTGTTTAACCTCACTCGCCCTTGTTTAAGCCTGTTAAATTTCTCTCCAGGCAATCTTCCAGCATATCGAGGTCCTGCTGAATGGCAGCACAGCCTTCAGGTGTATCAGCCACTCCTCCTACCTTTGTATCATCAGACTGTATGCATTTTTCATCCATTGAGGAGATGCAAATGCAAAATTCACTGCTCCAAGATACAATGCTGGTTTGTGAGTATCCAAAGTTCTTTGGACCCATAAATGAACGAATGCCATATATTCACATCTGTAAGCAGTTTATCATCCTTGACTTACATAGATGGGCAACTTTAAAGAGGTAATTCAAATAGTGTCCCATGTAAGTAACTTAGGTAAATTAGACACGTTACACATGGAGAATTTCAGCTTCTGATGTACTTTTATTCTGCATCAACAGGTACACCTTATGTCTCTCTGGACATCCTAAGTGTAAAATTCTCAATTAGACAAAACATCAAGCTTACACACTGAAATTTCTGAGTACAGAACTCATGAAAAACCACAAGCAATGAAGGTGAAGCAAGTTATTATATCGTTCGAAGGCTATGGTGTCACACTAAAATAATGTACTTCTACTTCAATTATCTATTCACTTTGCTAAAATTTATCAGCCACGGATGATGGGATGAACTGAAATAACATACAGCTTAATGACTGTTTGCATGAGCTGACAACAAAGAATAATTATATTCATAGGATAATCTTACATCTCTATGTACCAGAACAGTTATGGTTTCTTCCCAAGCATTTTGAAATAAACACCTAGTGCATTTGGACAATAACTTGTGTTGTGGTTTTGAAATGGTATTCTCCAATTTAGTAAACCCACTAAAACCACGTGCTGCTTCCCTTTTCCCCTCCCCTTCACCCTGAGTGCACCAGAGCGGAGAATTGGAGGCATAAAAGGTAAGGATTATGGGTTGAAGTAAGAACAATTTACTGAAAACAGCAATGAGATAAGAAAACAAACAGTAGCTGCAACAATACCAATGACAGAGGGTACAAGAAAAGTAACTTTTCACAAGAATCCCCCTACCCAACAACAAACGATGGACAGCTCTCTGCCATCATCTGCCATTTGCCTGGAAGAAGCCCCTTCTACTTGGGAGACAGTCCCTTTCTCCAGCCCCTGGAAATGTTGTGAAGTGGGTCAGAATAACCTCCATGTCCAAGCCATGCCCCCTCCTGGCTTCTGCAAAAATTAGTCCTGTCCTGGGCAGAACCAGGAGAACTTCTCATAGATATTGTTAGGAGATGAGGCAAATTCATCACCCAACGTGGTATACTGTATGATAAACATATGCATCCCATGCCAAGAAACAGCTATGACCCAGCTAATTCACTTTTTTCTTTAAGCAAAGATCGTGACGTAAGTTTGTTGGAGAGCAGTGACCAAGACAATAGGAGGAACAGCACTGTGTAAATGTTTCAGCTGTTTTTCTTAGACAAAATAACAGAGCAAAGGGAAATACTATCAGCAATTGCAAAAAAAATTGTGCTGGAGTGGTCTGTTCAACACCAGGGTACTTAGATGGAGTGTAAACGAACAGCATTTTCACAAGGAATATGTGCCCAATGTTTACCATGGCAACCTGGCATTGGACCAATATGGAAAATTGACCCTGAGGGAACAACAAGTCCACAGAGATACTCTTCTGTTATCTGAGACAGCATTGTGTGACTGGGATTAATGTTACACAAAGCTGGCAAGTGAAGGTTTTAGAAATATGCATATATAGCCACCAACAAAATGTACCTAGCATGAATGTCTTCTGCAATATCATGCAGAGTCATCTACTTAACTGGTCCTGCACGGCTTATTTCGATCTCCACCCTTGAAGACCGACTTTACAAATTAACTATCTTCCCAAAGAACGAGTGACTAGTGACTAAACTTGATTTGCAGGGAATACGGATAAAGTAATAGGTTATCCAACTTGAGTAAGATACCTCAATAGAACCCATGTGGGTGGGCACATTTTATCTTTCCCCCTCTGGTATTCAAAAATAATCTCTTTACTTTGCCATTTTGTTGCAAAAATGACAAAAGCAACAATGGTATTCTTCGTGACAAAAACCAAACCAAACTAAACCAGAAAATCCCACAGTATAGTTATTCAAAGCAGTAATAGTAACTGCACAGATTCAAAAATATTCATCTGCAGAACCTGGCCCAAAGGGAATTAGATTGATCTGAAAGTGCAAAAGGGAAAAAATGGTAATTAAAATCATCACTGCATAAAATCAGCTTGTCAGAGAGAGACTGAAAAGTTCATGCTAATGATGATCTGAAAATGGACCACAGTTTATTGACTTTGTCTTAAGAAAAGGCTCAAGTGAAATACAATATAAATTATATTGATTATATATATAAATTTTAATTTACCCTATAGCTAAATGAACGGCAAGAAGAGCCCCTTCGGTGGTGTTCAGCCACTCTACTTCAAAATTTTGAAATAATCAGAAAGTTTGAACAGCAGAGGAAACATGCCAAATGTCTTTTTGAACTATCTTTTTCAAAGAACCTCTTACAAGGCTTCACTGACAGTGGATGCTTCTCCTAGCATAAGCAGTCTATTTTAAGTTGCTCTGAAATGCTATCTAAATAAACAAATAATAATTCAGTTTTCTGTGATTTTGTATCAAATCTTATTTTGAGTAAAACTGGTATTTCATAGAGAAATATTCTTGTGAAAAGAAGCTTAAGAGTTTTGAAGAATAATCTAGTAGATGAGGAAGAAATGCTACAAAATCCACAGCAGGCAATAAATACGATGAAGAAGAACCTTAAAAAAATTATGACCCATAACCCATGCAAAAATGAACTAAAAAGACCCTACCATTTAAAAAACACAATACCCGTGGTCTGTGAGATTTCAGTTGTAAGGAAATGAGTTGTAACTACCAGAGACTTTCTTTGAGTGAAACAGAAAGGATCAAGAAAAGATTAGAGAGAAGGCTCCAACAACTTACTCTGGTAAACAATTTACTCTGGTTTGATATAATCTACAAATATATTTAAGCTGTTTATTCCAAAAGACTTCTGAGAAAAATGGGACCTTTGCAAAACTTTCAAGTTGCTATGAAAATGCTATTTAGGAACAAATGCAGCTATTTATATTCAATGCTATTTTAACAATAAAAGTCTGTCCCAATTACTTCTCAAAGAGCTATAGCAAACATATTTCTGTAGTAAGCAGACAGAAATATGTATTTCAATATAGACATTGAAACATTACATTACAGGATGTATGTATGACATGAGAATTATGTACTACCAGTGCCTGCTAAAAAAGGTTGCCCAGAGCAGTTGTGGATGCCCCATCCCTGGAAGAGTTCAAGGCCAGGTTGGACGGGGTGTTGAGACTCCTGGTCTAGTGGAAGGTGTCCCTGCCCATGGTGGCAGGGGGGTTGGAACTAGATGATCTTTAGGGTCCCTTCCAACCCAAATCACTCCCTGATTCTATGAATTCACTTGAGACACAATTGCAGTCATTGGTCATAGTCAGCACAGGTTTACAAGGGAAAGTCCTCCTCAACCAACTTGATTTCCTTTCAGCTTTAAAATTCAGAGTCAAAGCTGTGCTCTGATTTTATTGCCTAAATGTATTAAAAATGCAAAGATATCTTTAAAAGTATATAGCAAAGAAAAATCTAGTCCACTGACAACAACACATGGAAACATGTTAATTGCCCATGGTATTTGTTTGCCCCAGTGCAAAACCAAAGGGGTGGTGGAAGTCAAACACAGGTCTCAAGTGAGCCTGGCTGAACAACCCTATGCATTTAAAAACTTTCTTCCAAGTGTCAGTACTCCAGGGAGAGAAATATAGCAAATGTGAATAAAATTATAGTGACAACAAAATATATTCTTGACTAGCTTTATAGTTTGACAGTTTTAGATAACCTTACAGGAGTGCACTGATCAAATGTTCTCTGTTTAATTACAAAGTACCACCTTCATTTATGTTCAGTCTTTGATTATGTCTATTCTCTCACTGCTGTAGTCAAATTCAAGGTGATCTTTACGAGATCTTTACAGAGAGCATATTGATGCCATTCCCTACAATGTTTTAGGCAACCTCAAGCACTAGTCAAGAATAAACACAAATCCTAGTCACATCAAGGCCTTTTAGAAAGTAATTTTTTTCTCTCTGCTCTGCATGGCATATCTGCCTACAGTATTTTTTTGTTATCAACTTGGCTCTCAGCTATGATATTCATTCATGGACAAATGTCATCCCCATACACTTTAAGTAACATCTTCTCCTTTTTATTTTCTTCCAATGAAAATAATCACTGCTTCTTCACAGGATGTAAATATTTTCTTTATAACTGCAGTGTGAAACTGAAGCTGGTTTTAATCATTGTGTCAATGAAATTCTGCTTAGCAATGACAGAGATCTTGTTTCCCCAGTGTAGCAACTGATTATTGCCTTCAGACTGGGTAGCAAAGAAGCAGTTCTGATTGTATAAATATGAGTGTCTACAAGAGGCTCATACTGTAGGTCACAGCGAGGCCCAATTCAAGAGACTTGAACTTTGCTGGAATAACTAAAATAGCTTATTAAAAAATTTTAACTGACTGGCTTAGACTGCACAACAGTGGATATATGAATCACTTGGAGAGCAAAATGCAATCACCTTTATTGTCTATAGTTTAGCTATTTCATGACAGGTGGATGGAATGAGGAGAATTTGGTTCTGCGAAACGTTAATGGTGAGCTGCCTTATCCTCCCTTCCACCCATAAACCCCTGCCATAATAAACAATCTGTAGATACTCTACTATTTAGCACGCCTAAATGGGACGCTACCTTTGCTACTGGGTAGCTCCTGCCACCCTTAATCTTCTGTTCACAACCAACCTCAGTAGCATTGGCTATACTTGCCAGGGTTAATATATAAAACTTCTTGAAGGTCAGCTTTTCTCTGCAAAAGCTCACTAAAGATAGCAATAAGAAGCTCCACATGCACTTTTTCTCTCAATAATTACCATTCTAGATGCACTCAGTTTAAAGCAAAAGAAGTGAGTTTGTCACTTTTAGCTTTGTAAACACGAACACCCACGGTGTCCCAATGAGTCCTTTTTGTATTGTATACTATCACCTGGATAGTGCCTTTAAAACAGGAGCTTTTAAAGCCGTGGTGACACCTTCTATTACAGTCATATCATGTGTCCCACACCCTCCCTCATCTCGTTGTGTCCAGCCGCTGGCATGAAATTCTCAATACTTATGTAGGTGACACACAGAGATCAAGAAGCCATCCTTCAGTTAATGGAATTAGCCATACAATATCTAGCTCTCACATTTTTCCTGATAGCAACTGCAGGGTTGACTGGCAGTGCAGTTTTTAACAAAAGAATTTTAAGTATCGGTTGCAGAATGTGACACACTTTTCGCTCAGGCAGGTGAAATGTGGCTAGAACTATGTAAGCAATTCTGCTCTTATCTCTGCAAAGAATTTTCTTTTCTTTAAAAATCATAGCTGTAGCATTTGCTAACAAAATGCCTTGCATTTGAGCAGTGGCAAAAATAAACTCTGGAATTCTGAAATTCAGCAACAGCAGTGACAACTAGAATAGCCTTTTCTACATCTCCTCAGTTCTTGCTAGATAGTTGCTTTTTTACCAGTATGTCCCTAGGTCTACAATGAGCAGAGACCTCATTAAAACTCACAGTGCATAGCAGAAGACTCCAGCTTGGTGGGCGTAATCTGATTGAAAATCAATCACAATGAGTACTTAAAGCGCTAAAAGATAAAATCTGGATTTTTTTCATGCAGTGAAAAAAAATTTCACTCTCATTCTACAGAGAATTTAAAAAATACAAGACGTTCATAGACTCAGCTTTTCAAAGATAGACCATTTTTTATTGGTCAAATGAAACGAGGCCAAATCACATCTCTAAAAAAAAAAAAAAAGTTATCTTATGCCCATCACAAAAAACCAGCCAATTAAATGTTAAAGGCAGAAGTCATTCAAGCAAATGGTAGAGTGCCAGCTGTACAAGGACACATGCATTTTTATTTCTTGTAACCAGTTAGATGTACTGTAAAAGATTATCATATATTACAAAATCTGCAAGCCATGACAACTAATCATACACTTGTTGGGGTGCATGAGTAGCTATCAGATGTCATGAGCTGTATACTCCCCAGTGATGCAGAAGCCATCCCCAATGACACAAGTGTTGGATTTCCACTTGCACTCATGCTCCCTCCCTTACACAGGGTACATTTGTACATATAAAAGTGTAAATACACAGTGATTTGTCTGTATATCCCTGTGACCACAAATTCAGTTCTAGCAACCAAACATTACTGGTCAATAATCCAATGATTATTTCTTAGCATGGTTGTTACTTATGCTACAACGCATGCAGAATGAATATGTAAAATGGAATTAGGTGGCAGGCTTGATTCTTTATACTTACATATTAGGTATACTCTTATAGATTCATTACATGTATGTTGGCCAAGTTCCGAGAAGTTTTTTTTAAAACACCATGAAAAGGAGGCCTGTTTCTATTAAATCCAATGAAAGGGTAGTGGGACACAAAAAGGATCTTTATCTGCCTGACCTATGGTCCCTCAGGTACACATTTCGCTTTCTGAACAACAGTTTCACATGTAAAACAGATCATCACCTGTTCATTTTAGAAATTCATCGTGGTAATTTCAGGTAATACAAACAAAATAAAATATCCAAACATTGAACCTACTTTATTTTGAACTGGCATAGTAACGGAGCTCAGCAATTTAATAAATTATTTGCTTTGAGGGCCTACTACATACAAATAGCTACATAAATAAAAGTTATCCAAAGAAGAAAAAGGTTTAAGAATGCAGTAGGAGAAAAGGATGATAATAATGTGGTATATTACGTATTCTTGGTGGTATTTCAATCCATCCAATATTGCTTAACAGTACTTCTCACTTGTATCATTCGGTAAAAAAATTCAGACCCTGCATTTCATAAAGAACAGAGATCCATACAGCTCACTTTTGAACATTTCTTACCACATTTTCAGTATCTTAAGAAAAAGATTTAAGAACAACTCAGTGAGCAACACATTTAATTTTAAGAGTTCACAACATCCAGGGCTTCCTGCCATTCTGCAGACAAAAATACACCCAGACCCACTCTCTAAGACAGAGTGAACTTTGAGGATTCGTAGTATTTGTACAATTAATATTTTATAGGTGATAAATTTTAATAACACCCAGAGACATGATGGCACTGAACACTCACCAGAGGGTGGGCTCAGTCATGCCTACAGTAGTAGACAAATGAGGTCAAGCTGCCATTCCACATTTAATCACATTTGACTTCCTCAACTCTTAGATTCAGTCTTAGTGCAGCTCAAGATGCTGCTTAACTTGCTTTTTTTTCCTAGCTGAGGAAGAACGCTCTGAATTTGAAAAGGCCAGTAAATACGAATTTGAGAGTCATGTTCACCTAAACATCTCTTTCCTAACAGCGATCTCCTGTATAGGAAGGAGAGGACACACTGGATTCATCCCCAGCTCTAGCAGCACTCCCAATCTCTTTTGGCAGTTTTTTTGCTAAGTGTCCAAGAATCTGGTGTATCAGGTTTTCAAGATCCAGAAGTGGCACTGGAGTCATAGTGGTCTTCCCAAAGTCAACTAAACAAGTGGATGTAAAAACTGTAGAACAGGCAGCACCTAAAACACGTCTTGTCATTCCAGTACTGATTTTGAATACAGAGTAACACTTAAGAGTGTCTAAAGCACATGGCAGAGCTGGATAACTGAGAGGAAAGGTCTAAACTGGTCCACCCCACAATTGTCATGCAATACGGAGCCTAGGAGATCTGCTGTTGCATCTTTCCTCTACCAACCATGATCCAGTCGTACTTTACCTACCTATTTTTACTACACCTCAGTAGGTTGCTTCAGCTTCAACTGCCTGGAGAGAGCCTCCTGCCCTATCTTCCCTCCAGACCCCGTGCTTTATTGGTATTCAGGCGTGCAGTCTCAGTGGGAAGTAGGACATATCCCCTTCCTATTTGCAGTCTAGTGTGGATTCAACCATAAAAAAGCAAAATTCAAGTGCCTGTCACCAGCAGTACTAATAAAAAAATCTATTGACCAATGAATTTTAAATACTTCCACAGCTCCCCATTCACAGTGTTCACATACCAAAGCCTTTATTTAGAGATGCAACCTTTCTTCCCTTTCTGTTAGGTAGCTAACAGAAACAGATTAACATCTGAAAATAATTAACAGTGAAGTCAACAAGTTAAAATCCCATTTTGGAATATGGACCAAGCCTGAATTAATGATTTTCCTCAGGGACTGGTCATAATAAAGAAAAACTTCAAAAGCACTTGCACTTAAGCAGAAAACTACAGTCTCTCAGATAGTTTATCAATTCTACCTCATTATGAACAAACCTGTTACTTTGAATTTGTTTCACAATAGGTATCTACTTGATACTAGCATTTTAGGTAAAGAGAAGCAAAGCAGATAAGAAAAAAGGATTACAGAGCTTGTATGAAACCCCAGTTCCACTTCAGCTCTGGGTAAGGAAAGAAAAATTGCTTTATTACTGGTATTCACAGTGCTGCCTACCTAAGATCAGGTTAACTACTACTACTAACTTAAACCTTCAACGTAAGAGGATTTAACACTGAGAAAAATTCTCTCTAATTCTCTTAACCTCTATAAATGGCTCCAAGGTGCTTACCGAAGGAGGAGCTTCCACCCCTTAACCATGGGTACACTTGCAATCACATTAACTGCTCCACCTTCTTTTTGCCTTCTCTCCAATTGTTACAGCTTTAGACTCATTTGAAGTCTTTCCATTGCCATTAAAACTTTCTGCAGGACCACACGCTTTGTACACACCTGTCGCTGTTCTAAACAGAGTGGCTAAAAAAGGCTCATAATTCATGATTTAATTAATTTATTCTCTGGACCTTTTATCTCCATTGGGGCAGTGATGTGGCTATATCCGGAAAGAGAAAGCCAAAACATGGAATACTTTGCCACTTGAATGGTTACGTCATTTTAAGTGTTAATTATCAACTAGATGTATTTCACTCCTTCAGGACAACTCTGGGACTTTACTCGTGCTGCAGCCCTTTCACAGATGGAAGGCTCCACCATACGCAGAACATAATCCCAGGCTACAAGGCAACTTTCCACAAAGTCTAAATAAAACCCCTGAAGTAATCACTACATGAAAACAAAATGCAGAACTTAGGCTCCAATGCAGTATGTTCAAGGATGCCAGGATGCTACGATTTAATTGTTTTCAATACAGCAATTCCACATACCGCAAACAATCCTCTCTATGGAACAAATGATATTTGAAAGATCATCTTAACTTTGAAAAACTGTTTCAACAGGAAGGAAAATACTCCCTCCTCCTCCAACACTATTCGTTTTGCCATCTTGTAGAAGGTATAGGAAACAAATAAATGTTAAAACTTAAAAATAATTAGAGGAATTGTGTGAGGTCAGTAAAAAATTGTTATTTTCAATAAAACAGTAAATAATACTTATACTTCCTCTAGCTCTTCCATTGCACTTTCAGCGACAGATTTTGGTCTGTTGTGGTCATATAAATTGAGTTCAACTCTTCTGTTTTGGATTGAATTACTTCAGGCTTACCAGCATATCCAAGATCAGAGGCTGATGAAGTGGCTTGCCCAAAGGCAATCATGAATACAAAACACCAGAGAAGAAATCAAATCTCTGCAGGTACAGTCTCCTCTTACATTAGTCGTCATTAATGGAAAATGCAGAATATCATCTGATTCACTGATCAAGCAAAATACTGTATTTTCTAAGTGTTCCTGACTTAATATTTGGACCATATTGAACCATCTCAGAGTCTGATAATGTCATCATTCATGCTATAAAATGTGCATAGCACACAAGAAGGTTCAAGCTATCTGAAAATACGAAATACCAGAAACAATTTTCCCCTCTGGTGTGCATGCATTATGATACAGCTGTGAATTACAAGACTCAATTATTGTTCGCCACAGAACTCTGCCTCACATAATACACAGGGTGAATGGTGTTCATTGAAAAACAATGAGTCAACAGCTTGTTTTCTGCTAGTTGTTCAATGTTTCGCCTGGAGTCTTATTTACTATACATACCACACCTTACTGCTCTAAAAAGAGAATCCTTAATTTTCTCATTAGCCTTTTTGGTTTTTTTGAAATATTCACTGGCATTCTAATACTTAAAATTATGAATGTACTTATTTTTACAGTATATTAATCAGATAAGCACATGCCAATTTTAGAAAGCAGCAGCTGAGGAATAGGGAGACTAAAGTAAAAGAAGTAAACTTCTTCAGAAGCTTCTTTAATTAGATGGTTTACCTTCTAAGATGCTGATTTGTCAGCTGTTTATGAAAGCAATTTTGATGAAACCTAAAGAATGTGTTAATTTTAAGATGTTTGCCATCTCCTGACCATCAAATGCTACAGAAAAGCTAGCTACCACGTAAGAACGACACTCAGCTACAATAAAAGAAGTGAATGTTTCAAGTCTCTCACAGACCTCATGCAGGCAACACCAACTGCTGGCCAAAAATTCCAAGCAACTAGCCATCTACTAGCCATGGAGCAGTTGTCTCTACAGTACATGTGCAAAATATACTGCCCTTGGGTGAACCTCCATAATGAAAGGGTATGTATGTCCATGAAATCAGGGACCTCTTATCGAACCAGCAGTGTTTTACAGAATACATCAAGTTGGAAGGAACCTGTAAGGACCACCAAGCCCAAAAGCCTGCTTCTGGAAGAACTTTATAAAACTTTATAAAACACAGCTAAGAGTCGTTCAGAGGCTCCACGAACTCCAGCAGTCTTGGTGCCCTGGTCCAGTGACCGACCACGGTCTCAGAACCTTTTGTTCACATCCAATCCAAACTTCTCCTGACCCAGCTTCCTTCCTCTGCCTTGTGTCCTGTTGCTGGTCCCCAGAGAGGGAAGACCAGTGCCTGCCTTCTACCTGCCCTATGAAGATGCAGATGGTGACGGGGTCACCGCTTAGCCTTCTCTTCGCCAAGGGGAACAAAACAAGTGACCTCAGCCATTCCTCATGTGTCTGGCCCTGGAAGCCTTCCACTGCCTCAGTCACTCTTGTCTGGATATGCTCTAGGAGCCTGATGTCCTTCTAGGAATGAAGCACCCTTACATAGTACTTCAGGTAAGGCTGCACCAGTGCAGTGTAGTTTGCTCCAAAAGAGGATGCTAACGGTTAAGGGCGTTTCTCCCTCTCGCCCCTATTATGTTAATATGTCTGATGATTTGGACAACTAGGTGTACAGCATAGTTCTTACAAAGCAAAGCCAGGACACAGTGAATTGCAGCACGGCGGCATGAATGCCTTGATCAGCTCTGACTTAGAAGAAAATGTCAGCTGAGAAGACTGAAATTGTAAATTACTGGATTTGGTTCCAGGTTTACTTTGGAACCCCTTCTAAGCCTCCATAAACAATGTGTTATATGCGCTTGCTAACATGACAAACCAGGGGCAAACCAGAGCAAATTTGAAGAGCTTGGTTACTGGGGTTAGCAGTAACAGAGTTTAGTTTTGGTCATGACTTCAGGTTGGACAATATGATGTACTATTCTCAAACCTTCATTCTGTAAGTGAAATTCTTTACTAAAATTTTCCAGGAGCACTTATTGGTAAGGAAATAATGAGTTTTGGGGAAAAACATTGGTCCAAATTATTCAAATTTTACAAAGCTATCATCAGTTGAAATTAGAGTCCTATGATATCAGGATATAACACGGATTTTGTACATACACATTAATGTAAAGTGTGTTTGCCCAAACAAATGAGAGGTGTCACATCTACTAGGAATACAAATATTTTAAAACATTAAATTACCACTGTAAGTTAATACTTATATGTTGGTAGAGGACTACAAGGAAACAATTCAGTTTGAATGACACATATATAATTTGCTGGAGAATTACTGCTAGACTTGTCAGCAGACCTTAAAGGGGAAATTATTACTGTCATTTTTACTCTGCAATTTAAATGGGGACCACCTCATTCATGCATTTTGAAGTAGATTTTATCATGCTCTTTCCCCAAAAGACCTCACCTACACAGACAGCTTTATAAAGTGACCAGTAAATGGAGCTTAGGTTCCAGAGGCAGCTGAGGCAGACAGCACACACTTTCCACCTTGCCCTGGTGGGTGCTTCAGGAGGAAAGCTGCTCTGTGTAAGTGCTCGCTTGACAGAGCCCAGCCGTAGCAGAAGATGAGTGCTGCAGCTTGGCCAAGGCCCCTGGCCCCCGAGGCCCCTGGCCCCCGAGGCCCCATGGCCCAAGCCCTCAGCCTTCAGGCTACCCCAGCACTCTGCTGCGTGGCCAGCTATGCACCCACTGCTGGACTGGGCACACGGGCAGCTGCCAACTGCACACTCCCGGGATGTGCAACACTCACCAGCCAGCACGAGGGGCAGTGCCATTAGGTCTGGGGGCTCACAGGACATACTGCCCAACGTGATACTTTGTCCAGCATGCTGCCATTTGCTGCCGCAGTTTCCACTGCTTGTTACGCTGCAGAGTGGTTTTATAAACCACTTCCAGAGCACTTGAGGACAAAAAAGCTTGTATTTTCTCTCCTGTCACCCCCATTCCAGTAATACACAACACATTTGTTCAGGGATTCATTAGCAAAGCACTCTTTAACATTAATCTAGAGAAAAAATCCAGCAGTGATTCCTTAAGCTATTGCTCCATTAACATTGGGAGTAACTAGTCTGCAGGCTGGAGATTACAAAATGCTTTGTCCTTTCTACTTTGCAAAGCATTATAACTCATTAACAAGCCCTTGCTAATTGAATTTGATTTAGTGTCAACACTGTCACAATCACACAGAAGCACACCACCAAAATTTCAATCCTGCTTGCTGTGATCATTAAGTCCCATTGTCAAACAGAAGCTCTGCCTTTGTGGTGAAGGTTGTCAGGTCAGACTCACAGGGGCTCTGCATTTCAGTTGCTATGTGAAATATATAAAAAGTGACAAAGCTACCACCTAAAATGTAAGATTAATAGAGAAATTCATTAGTTAAAATTACATGAATAAATGCTGCTGTTGGCTGCTTCTTCTGTTTCTGATCTCAGTTATCCTCTTCAAAACACAAAACCCTGTAGACCAACAGATATTTGAAAGAACGAGTGTGCTAGGAAAATGACTGTATTTTTTTTTTCCATAGAAATCTACTTTCAAATAAACAGAAAAAAAATATGGAAGGAAAAGGTAGATTCAAAGTACATCACTCATAACTACAGATTTTTTTATATACTGAGCTTGCTGGTAGATTTAGGATAGATTTTTCTTTTATTGGCTCTTTGTCCAAATCAAATAGATTAGCAGCAAAAAAAATGCTTCAAATAGTCTATCTAGGGGCTTTTGGTAAACAATACCACTACTAGTAATAAAATGAAACAAAAGAAAACTAAATCCTAAGAACAAATATTGTTTTGATTCTGACCCTTCATGAAACCAGAAGAAAAATATTCCAAGTCTGAAGGTTCTCTTCACAGTTGTAAAGAATCATTCATGGGACTGACTGTTCAAGCTGACTTTCCAATCTAGTGGGTATTTAATCATCTATATAAAGCAGAGTTTCTTCTCTCTCTGGAGGGCAAAGTTCATGAACAACTGGAGTTCATGATACTCCATCACATCTTTTTATTTTAGTATTTGACATGCAGGCACAGATCTACCCCTCACCAATGTGTGTGCCTGAGGCTTCTCTACTTCAGCAGTAGTGTCATTAAATCTCTACCTCAAAGATCACAGGAAAGTGACATAAATACTGAAATACCAGAAAACTATGAAGTCGTACTCCTGTAGTTGGGGGACACCTACCTTATTGGCACCAGGAAATACTGTGAATCTATTTAAATCTCCTCTGGAATCTCACCTGAAAACTTTAAAACAAACCCCAAACAAACAAAATAAACAATCAATCAAAAAACCCCAAACAAACAAATAAAAAAACCAGTCAAAATACTCCCCAAACCCACAGTGGAAATACCAAGATCTGATGATTTACCACTTTATGTTGATCCTGCTCATCATTTTCCACAGCTAAGTTCCTGTGTTACAGAAATTCAGTCATTATATCCTCAATTATCGACTATAATTTGTATTACAGAATTTCACCTCATTTTTATTCCTATTATGGCCATGTCTTTTTTACCCTATAGTAGATCCCAAGCATTCTCCAGATTAATAAAGGTTCTCAATTTTGCTATGTCAGTACATCCCTAATAATCATGCGATGGTAATTAATGGAAATATTCTACAAGGTCAGCACAGAAACTGATGCCCGAGGAACTCCCCTAGAAAAATTATTCTATTCAGTCCATTACTGTTCGTCCCTGTCAGCAATATATCAGTTACTTTCTCTTACATGGAATCCCAAAACCCTGAGATGAAATAAACCCAAGTCCATATTCTAGATAAATCCAGCTTTTCCACTGATAACTGCCTGTTTATTGTCTACTTGTGTTTTGAATGATACTTATCAAACACTTAAAATTAACTTAAAAAAAATCCCAAATGATTTCAGGGAAACGTTTCTCTCACAAGAATGCACTTTCAGGAGTTATCGAGAGCTTTCTGTGAAGAGGTGGAGGCAAAACAGGTCTCCCCACAGATGTACTCTGCCACACCCGTATGTGCAACTCGGCCTTAAGCTGAGCTCTTGTGGAGCTCTAACCCAGCACTGTTCTGTGGAGCCTGGACATAATCTAAATGTCTCTACTATGAAAAGGTAACTGACCGATTTTTGGAAGTTAACTTTCTAACATCACTGTTTATTGGTGTCACACACTGAGTAATTTTCAATTGAGTAGAATTTCCTCTGGCAAGTTACAGCCCCACATTTTCAAAAGCTTTGGTTGTAAGAACAGTGCAGTAGACTATTTAGGAATATTCTGACATTCAGAGTACAGTTCATTCAAAAGCTATATGGCATGTGTGTCTAAAAATACTTACTACTGGTCCAACATAGTATATATACAAACTTCATCTTGCAGAAAAATAAAGCAAAACAACACCTGAGCAATCTGCATGCTCTTCTGCCTCGCAACTCAAAATTATTTGGGTTAGCTCTGTTTTTTTTCATTTTTTTGATGCTAAAATGCTATTGTGTATTTGTTTTTTTTTTTAAATGCAGAACCACCCCCACCTCCCCCTCGGCCTCCATCTTAGGAACTTCTTAGTCTTCTTCTTCAGTCCAAAACACATATTCTGATGATCCTGCAGTCTGTCCTTTCGAGATAGGTAATGAGTACAATAACTTGTCTGTTGGACAGTTCTTTGTCTCGTCTATCAGATTCCAAATTTCTTTCTTCCCTGCTGGGCTGGAAATGATTTGGCTTTGATAAGAGGCAATACTGTGCTGCTTACAGATGGCTTTCACCCAGGTTGGGCATTTCCCTCCTCTTTTCATGAGCTCTATGGACCCTTATTCTGTGTCCATCTGTGTCTACGTGCTTATCCTTCCTACCAGGGTCTTCACGACAAATTGCTGTCACTTCTCCAGAACTGGCTTGTAGAAACTTAACAACCAGCCCTCTCTGTGTTCCCTTTTCCCTCTGATCCACCCTGAGTCCACGACAGCGTGCTCTTACTATCCAAGGTCAGAATAACGTGATTGATCACTTGCTATCTTTCGTCCCTATCCCACCTTGTGCACAGAGAGACTCAAGATGCTTCTGAATTTTTTCTCTTTTCCACATCCAAATCTCTGGGTGGGAGAAGAACTCAGAAACCTGTTTAAGCATTTGCTCCACAAACTGCGTGTGGGCTGCTGCCTCACTTCATTCTTGCCACCGTCTAGACTATTCCGTGAAAAATCTAGTCCTTATGTAAAAGAAACAGACCAGACATCTCGGTTGTCTAGTATCTATTTTTAAATTGTGCAACTTTGTGTCATTCCAGTTAGCAACAACTACATGAAGTATAAAAAGATGTCCATTTTTAAGCTGCCGAAATCCAACAACTTACATAAGACATGACTAATTACCAAGAGGAAATCAAACTTCCACAGTACAATTTTGCTGTTTTAAGTTCGGCACCATTCTCCCCATTGTCATGCCAGAGGACCTAATTGCCAACTGCCTGACTGTCAATGCAGGGATACAAAGACTTGGGTTAAGATGAAGAAAGTCATCAGAAAAAAAGGCTGCTGTTGGTCCTTAGTTTGGTTTAATGTTTTCTGATGTTTCTAAGATTTTTACACCTAATGATTGAATTATCTTTACACTGGGGGATTACAACTGCTGGTATGGCACTACTGTTTATAAGTAGAAAGTACCTTCCATTACATATACAGATAAAAAAATAGTACTCAGCCCAGACTTTTTCACTAGAAATGGCTTTCAAAGAATTGTGAGGGGAAAAAAAACATCCTTTTCTTCTGTTCCTCCTAAACATGCATACCCTGGTATTCTCCAAAAGGCCAGAAAGGATCACAGAACACTCTGAGCTGAAAGGGGCTCACAAGGATCAAGTCCAACTTTTAAGTGAATGGCCCCTATGGGGATTGAACCCACAACCCTGACGTTACGAGCACCATGCTCTAACTGACTAAGCTAAATTCTCCCTATTTTCAGAAGGAAGATGATGAAAATACCATAATGGGACTATTTAATGTCCTTCTCCTGATCTGAAAGGATTTTGCCTTAAATGTTTACTGCACCAAAGCTTTTTCCATAACTAAAGAAGTTCAGGCATTTACACGTACATTTTAGTTACTGTCTCAGTAAGACCTCAGTACTTCAATATGACAAAAACTCAAGAAAGATTCAGAAGTGCAGTAAGTCACAATGGTATTATGCCCTTAACACTGAAACAGGTGATTCTAAGATAATTCCTACAAAGCCGTATGTCACTTCAGTAAATAAAACAGCAATTCTTAACAAAGAGTAAGTAATTTCAGACCTGCATCTTTTGGTCAGGGTATTAATGTTCAAGAAATGTGTTAATGAACTGCACTGTATGGTCTAAGTATCGTAAAAAGCAACGAAGATGTATTTTTGCATTCAAGTCTAAGGATCAGACAGCACCATGGAAAACACTTACGTGTTACCAAATGAGTTACCAAATGGTGCAGAAATTTCAAGAGAACGGCACTATGAACTTCTACATGTTTGCATCTCAAGTTATGTACTTCTAAGGTGATGCCTTTTTCTGGTCTTAGAAAATGAAAGCCAGACAGGGTTAAGGGGCTAAGGGGTTTTACCTCGGTATTTTTAATAAGGATCTTTATTGGTGCACCACTTTGCCAAGGTGGAACGTGTCGCAATGCACACCCACGTACATCGCATATACAATTTATAGATCTTACACATTAGCATATCTAACAAGGGTACCTAATAAGGGGGCTTGGGTAGATGGTGTGACATTCTCCTCATCCATGGAATCCCCCCCCGGATGGGCCAAATCTCTAGTTTACAGGATATGTTCTAGAAGGTGACCTTGGCTCCCCAAGATAGTAGAATGTTTGGTCTCCTGGCTTAACAGAATACTAGGACTATGATAAGTTATCAGACTTAGAGAATTGTAATTATACATGCTAATACTTGTGGATACATAAAACTATGTAAAAAGTATATAAAAGAAAAGGGAAAAATCATCTTGGCATCAAAGGGATGTGGTAATTTTTCAAACTTTGCGTGTTAACAATTTTGGCACTGCCATAGGGAACTTCCTATTAAAAATATTCCTGAGACCGTTTATATGGTGAACTGTTTACAGCATAGTTCTCAGGTAGCTATCACTTTGGTTCAGCATGACAAACTTTTCAGCACAATTGGAAGTTGTGGTATACAGCTGGCGAAGTTTGAAGAAAGTGAAAAGAGCCTGGAATGACAGATTGATTTACAGGAATACCTGCTTAGATTGAAAAAATCCCCAAAACACAAATAAAAACATATGGCTTCATCTCTCTAGATCTGGCAAGCATCATATAAATATATCTGTTCTAAAGTGGGGAACAGGCACCCAAACCCATGTACAAAACCTTGAAACTGCCAACTGAACTGACAACTCAAGTCACAGAAGAAAATTTTCTCAATCAGGCTTCAGCTACTGCAATCCACTGTCTGCAAAGGACTGCTGAAGTTGTTTTAGATGTGGTGGGAAGGTATTTTTCTACCCTGTGGAAATTTTGGGCATCTCACAGACCTTCTCATTCTGTAATAGGAAATTACCTCACAGAATCTTCTGAGCTGGAAGGGACCCACAAAGGAACATCAAGTCCAGCTCTTCAGTGAATGACCCGCGCAGGGATCAAACCTGCAGCCTTGGTGTTAATAAGCACCATGCTCCAACCAACTGAGCTAACCTCTGTGGCTTAAATTTAGGGTCTCTTTAGAAGTGGTCTATGAAAAATATGTCAGTTATATCAGCTTTAGAATAGCTCAGGACTTGAGTAAATCACTTATATGAATGTAACAAAATTTAATTCTCTGTCCTGCTTCTTCCAAGAAAAGATAAAATCTGCCCTGTTGTAACGAAGATGATCTCCTCACTACTCATCCATTGGCTATTCTGTCACACTTAGAGTTATGCCACCTTGAACTAATATTGAAATACTTCTTGCAGTAGAGACTCTAACTACTTTACACCAGAAGCCCACTTGGCTAGTTTACCCTCCAGCAAACACTGTTTGCCACAGGAAAAGGTTTTGCTAGTTCTCACTTTCTGTCTTCAGGGCTTTTGTTCTGATCCAAGTATTCTCTCCTTGTAAATGTGGCATGCCTGTTCCCATAGGCAATTTTGAGTATTAAACATTTTCAGATTGGAAAAAAAACCCTAAAATCACAGGGTATGTGTCATCAACTCAAAAATTTAGGAATCTCAACCTTACCAAAATCAACTGCTTTTCAAAATTATAGTGGTCAAACTTAATTCACCAATATCGACACTGGTGCAGAAAAAGTAATACAGTCTATATCACTGAAATACTACCTTATTTCATAGTGTCATGCCCCAGATCTGATTATAAAATATGACAAAAATGAGGAACTACAGGCGCATTAAACTAATTTAGAGGAACATAAGGCAAAGGTTCTTTTACCCCCTCAGACTTTAAAGTACTTTTTCTATTTGGGTTTAATATCACTTCAATAATAACACTTAATAGTACTACAACTAAATTTGCCCACTGAGACAAACAGTTTTGGCTCCCAATTCAGTGTTTATCGGAACAGTTTCTAATCACTGTCTGGTGGTTCTGTCTGAGCCCTACGAGTTACTAGGTGACTTATACTGTAGAAAACACAGTTTACAGTTTTCCATTTGCCCTAATTTCCAGCTTTAAAACTAAGCTCTCTGAGTGACCAAAATGCTTTTGTGCTGGGTCCCAGCTCAGTTCCAGCACTTTCCTTGGGCACTCTCAGAGTTTGGAGACAAGCCCAGGCATATCCAGTTACTTAATTAATAATACATCACAGTTATTTCAGAAAACGTCTCTGATTTCTCTAAGCTATACTGTTTCTGTTAATTGTCTAATAAACTATCATGCACTGTAAGCCTTAAGAAAAGTGTGGGTCATTCAGACGTTCTATCTTAATACTATGACAACACAAAAATCCACTCCACGTCTTCCTCCTGATGTTACAAACAAGAAAACTCTGGGGCAAACCCTTTTAAAAAAAAAATTAAAAGAGAGGAAAATCAGGCTCTAACTAGAAACTCACAACAGTAAAGGTCAGTCAGAATTATATTTTCACAGATTGGGTATCAAATAAAATAGAATGTTCCCATTTTAATGTACTCATGAATTTATTACACCAGCCGGATGAAGCTGTATGAATCACTATCAGCTGTATGATGTCATGGGTATTTACACTACCCTAAACGTGAAATTTACAAAATAATATGTAAAAAAATAACCTCGATATAATTCCTTTATTTACAGTCTAATTTATTTGAAATAGGTCAATTCTACTTATAACAAGGCTGAGCTTGGTCCAGAGTTTATGTTTTCCCATATACAAAGGTATTTGTTGATTCTTTTTGACTTTTCATGGTGGAAAATGATTTTAGGTTTTTTGGGGTTTTTTTGTTTGTTGTTTTTTGTTTGTTTTGAGATCTTTCTGACCTGAAGTTGTGCGATGCTCTTTCTCTTATACTTTAGCACCCAGAAATCACCAAGACGCCTGCAGCTATTGCAACACAAAGCATATACCACCCACTGAATCTATCCAATGGGAAGACTTCTCCATCCAAGTAGTAACACTGGTACCTGTGTACTAGCCAACAAAACCTTGGCTGCTCTAAGATTACAGTTCAATGTGATTCTTTATTTGCTGATTCTACCACATATTATACCCCATTTATTAATCTGTCTGGCTGCAACTTGAAACTAATTAAACTAACTTAGAATTTATTTTCCACAATTACTCTTGCAGAAGGCTAAAACCATGGAAGGAGAGGTCATCTATTATTAATGAATAGCTTCATGAATGTCCAACGAGGTTCACTTGACATGGTTTACTACAGTAGCTTAAATGCTTTATATTGATACAGAAGCATGCCGGAGCCAATCTGGTTCCATCTAGTGGAAGTTACTTGACTTGCTTGTAATTTAAATGCTTATAAAACATTACCAACCTTACACTAATTTACTGACCATAACTGAAAAAATCATTAAGAACTAGCTAAATGTATCTGAATATAGGCTAAATAACCCACGACAGCATATGAGAACACAAAAAATTACTTAGGATCTCTGGAGATCGAGCTTAGATCCACAATAAGCAGTTTTTGCAGAACTGGGTTCCCTACCCCACTCTAGTGACAGTACGAGACTAATCAATACTTTTCAAATGACAAGCACACCATTAGCAGGAAACAACATGAACATTTTCTTAAAGGTCCTTTCTTTTAAGACTTGTGCTTGCATTGTAATTTTAGAAGACTGTGGTAATTTAAGAAAAAGAGACGTATCAGAATAATTAGATAATGCAAATCTACGTGTTTACATTAGGTAAGACGTGTGTATGTACCTGTGTATACCCTTCCATGCGCACTCTCCACTGCTCAGCTGCAAGAGATACCAATCACTGGCGTGGGTGAGGGGAGAGAGCTGGTGGTCTTGGCCTTCTCAAGCCTACCCTGTACTGCTTGTAAGCATTCCCTACATGTGGAGTGCCTTCCAGTGTGGCAGTGAGGCCTGTCACCACCTGGCTGGGTGTACCCCACCATGGGTACCTGACCTGCAAAACTCATGCCAAGTAAAACTCCACCCTTCAGATTCGTACCTTGAGTACATCAATATTACACTGACCTTAATGGAGCTACTAACTTGCCTCAGCTGAGACCCTGGCAAAGTCTGCTTCTGTGATTTTGCACTTGAGAATTACAAGACTAAAAAATGTAATTTATTGGGTTTTTTTAAACTGGTATAGAAGGTATTAACAAAATCTTGCATAATTTGTTAAACTAGTTACTTGTGAGTTCCACTTCATATAGGCTGGATTATTTATGAATACAGTCCCACTTTAACAGCATACCAGCTGTACAAGGTTAATTTTTTTAAATGTCTCTGATGACCCCTTCACCTTCCCTGCAAACATTCACCATGAAGCACCTCCACAGGGCTCAGAATATGATGGTGACAGCTTGCATGTATAGAGTAACGTTTGCTTTTTTTTTTAATTTTTCAGTTCTGAATACACAATGTTGAGACTAAGGAATTTCATTGTTTGGATCCACAGCACAAATTCCAGAACATTAGAGGTTTAGAAATGGTTGTAATATATTTATTTTTCTTGATGACTCAAAGTAGTATTTTGTATTTAAAAAGTCCCAGAATGTTAAACAGCAGAACATTTCTAATTTGCCTTTTTTTCGGTTTTGCTTTAAATTATGAACAGAAGATTGAAAGCTACAGGTTATTTATTATGAAAAGAAATCTGTTATGTTCTAATTGGATCTTCTGGGGAGAACAAGTGATAGTTCTGTTTATAGACACATTCATTTTGTCACTTTCCTGTATCACTAGATAAAATAAGAAATATTATCATCATCATCATCATCACATTGACTTTAATTTCTGTAAAATTAATGTAAATTAATGCTGCAGTCACACATAGAAATGAAGCAGTTTTTATCTGATTCATTTGTTTTTCAAAAAATGCTGTCTGTGCTGAATTGTATTTAATTTTGCATTCTACCATGTCATACATACTCAATATCGTAACTGCAGACTGAATTTTGGTATGTGTTTCTAGGGGCAGAGATGGGCAGACAATGGAGCCTATTGACATGCATCAAAAAGGATTAGCAGGTTTTGCTACTGAAACATAATAAATTGTTTTCAAATTCACCACATACGGTGCAGCTACAGAAGTTTTAACAGCCAAAATGAAAACTGCTAGTTCAAAAACTTCTGAAAACCTTTTATTAGCAGACACGTTATCAGGTATCCTCTACTGCAGATCAGCCAAAAAACTGTTTTCTGGCATTTTTAGTCCCCGCACACAAAATGTGGTCCTATTGTACAAGAAATACCAATGACCTGCAGGTCCCTAGCTTTCAGGATATTTTAACTGGTAGGTGAAATGTTAGATGACCTGGTCAAAACGCAGGAGTGGAAAAAAAACCCCAAAGAGAAACTCAGATTATCAAGCACATCAGATTGAAGTGGGAGAGAGAATTGTTGGCTGATACTAATCTGGCAACCCTAACCATGATAACAGACTTTCACAAAAGCAACAAGCATGCCACTAGCGATTTGAGGGCTGTTGTACAAGATACCTTTTTAATTTTTGCCTTCTGTGAACTGCAAAAATTGTTCCAGCATTATAAAAAAAAAAAAAAAAATCGTAGACAGATCTGCTAGGCGTTCAGAGCCTGTTACCAAATGCAACACTTCCTCTGAATATCTTCTACTCTCACACCAGGAAGTAATTTCAATTCCTGTAAGCAAGAGTGATTTGGGCATTATATAAAATTGTGTGCACGCTCCACTGTGTATGATTTTAGCAGTAACTTTCAAGTTTAAGGTCTTCAAATGGCTTGATTTAGTTACAACTAGGGACCTGAAATACCAGGTATTTCCTAAGGTTTGCTCCCAGACAAAATTTTGTGGGAGGAAAAAAAAAAAATAGTCTTTGCACTTTGTAATTCTACAAAATCCATAGAAGAACCAAGATGCAGCTTTGAAATTATGTTGTATTTTTTGTCTGTGCATCTTTTTGGTGTTGGCATAGTTTATTTTTCTTGATAACCATAAAATCTGAAATTGCTTAACAGTACAGCTAAGTATAAAAATGTACAAGTGTAGCTTAAATTCTGTATCAAAGCACGCCTTTAAAATATCATTCCTAACCTTCTAACTGTTTAGCAAATTTAACACGGCCCTAACATTTCTGAGATTATACATTTTGACCCCAATTATATGACAACTATTTGATTACATAATTATGACAAAAGTAGCTGAAATTATAGACCCACAGGAATGTTTAGTAATTTAAAATTATCACAGATTCCGTAAAACATTTTAGATGATTAGAAACAAGGTGGTGGGCAGAAGGTAAATTCAAGGCCAAGTACTACTTTTAAAGAAAAAAAAAAAAAAGGAGAAAAGAAAAGCATTTCAGTTTAGAAAACTCCTACGTATTTAAAAGTTTCACTAAACTTTTTTTAATTATTAAATTTTTTTCATGTTTTTTCTTACTTCAAAGGTAATTTATATTTTTCTGCTTATTATAGTGGGTAATTTTGCAGAGATTCTAATTTAACATACAAGCCAGCTAACCCTGATCATTATCACTGTGCCATCAGGAAAATAGCTGAATAAAGTAGATACCTTGGCTTTTTCTGTATTAATGTATATGTGCACACACACACACACACACACACATACGTACACAGGAATGTGGGTTGGTGTTCAGTCTTTATCCAGTGATTTATACTGAAAGTATAAACTATAAACTGCTAAGAAATTTCAGTTTCTGTAGGAAAAACTGAAACATGCAAATTTAGGTCAAGGTATTAATTATTCTGACATCATCTAATAGGCTTTATTTAACATGACACAGCTAATAAAATCATTCAACCTTTTATTTTCTTGCTCCCTCCTTCCTGGGCAACATTATATTCAATAACGCAATGCAAACATCTCATTCCTTTGTGGTGCTTTCTGTCAACTGAGTAATTTCTACTATTTGATGGAAACATTTTCTAGTCACAAACAGATAAACATTAAGTTCCCTGAGTGAAAACAACTCACCTTAAAGCTTTTAAATTACAATTAAACACCTAAACTCTTACTTCGACATGCATTTTTAAGGCTAAACTTAGAAAACTCCAAACATTTAGCGTCAACGTGAGTTAACATTAGTAACAAAAATATCCAGTATAAAACACAGTTACGCATTGCAATAAATTTTTTTCTGTGAAAACTTTTTACAATCATCCCAGTATGAGTGTAATTCCTCTCTTTGCATGAAGCCCACATAAATAACAAGATGAGTAGGCAGGGAGAGCTGAATGTTTTTACAAATTCAAGCACTGTAGAGGGATAATCTGAAATTAACTTTACTTCAGATGATTATATAAAGAAATGAACCCTAAAATGTGGTAAGAATTTCAACATTTCCCACATGCTGCATTCTAATGTATAATTTCATTTAAGCTTGTGCAAATGTTATTCACCAATTTATAAAACAGTACGTGTTTTAACCCAAATATTGTGCGAACAACATTGATTTCAATAATCCTTTAATTTTTCTGTTTTCACAGCCTCTCACCCACTAACTAGTTTTCCCACCATTTTTCCTTTATATTTATTTGTAATAGAAAAAAACCCCAAACCTCTGCCTTGCATATAAACATGTAAGTATATGCAAAATGCACTTCCCTGCATTTTCACATTTTCATAGAATAACTAATAAACAACCAAAAGAAAACTCTTCATTCATTGTTGTTTCATCACATTCATTTGCATTTTCTACTTATTGAAGCATTGTGTTTAGAGTACTAATGGGTTTGTCTTAGTCCCTATGCCTTCTCTGAACATGCTTTTGAACCATCCCAAGGCTTTTTTTCTTTTCACTGTGCAAATGAACAAAACATTTCTTTCATTAATATTCCTAATTAAATCCACATTCAGACTATTTGAGTGTAAATGTGAGCTTTGCTGGACTGCATGTTTATCCTAGCAGTCTGGAGAACAACTGACTGACCTGTGCATGTTATGGATAACAGCAACATCAGCAGTTTCTTAACCATTTATATTTGCAACTTACGTACTGTAAGGAGGAACAAATGTTCCACTGGCCAGCTAAGCCTTATCAGTCTGCAGAGATCAGGAAACCTATCCTGTGCTTCTAGGGAGTTGTTGGCATTAGGAATGATAAAGACCTTGGCACAATGTTTTCTAACTAATCTATATGAAGCTTCTTAATGGCTCAGAAATTCAGTGTAGAGTTGGTTAACTCCATGGTTTAAGTCTTCCAAAATGCTTTCCTCAGAAATTTAGGTTAAAATGACATATAGGCAGAAGATAGATGACATTTAGTAGCAATACCTGATTTCAGTGGAGTCTAGCTAAATCTTGGCAACACAAATACAGTAACTGACAGGACTTTCAGGCTTAAATATGTATTTTTGGGTGCCTAAACTGTGTATTCAGCACTGTTGATTTGATTTATGTCTCCTACAGAAACTTCTGGTAGGCTTACAGATACTGATTCCCTCTTTCTTTCTGACATAGAGAAGCTGCCATGTCAAATCCACATTCAGAAGCAGCTAAGCATGGCATTATTGCCTCCTGTTTACAGTTACTTTAAAAAAAATTAGTCCAAGCCCTACTTCAGTTTTGTAGCACTATAAACAGTAAAAACTTTCAGGAATTAAAAAGCATAGTTACTGAACAAAATACTGCTTTCTTGACCACAACGGCTTTCATAGTTCTCTCTCCAGTTATTAGCTCCAGACCTGTAATTTTGTAAGTAACATCTGCTCAGCATCTTTGCAGTAATCATGAAATAAATAAAAATTTTCATCTGTTTCTATTTCTTTGTTGTTTTTGTATGTTTGTACGGGGTGTTGTATTTTGTAATTGCTGTTGTTTAGTGGTTTTGTTTAGTAACAGAGTTTTACCTTCTCTCTGCACTCGTTAAGTTCCTCCTGAAACAGCTCCTGAACATGAGTCCTTTTACAGTTGAATAAAACCTGGTGAATCACAAGGGACAAAGGTCTCTATTGCAGTGTATGTAAAAAGAAGACAGCCAGTCATATGCTGTATTGAGCAGCATTGTTAAATAGAATATAGCACACTGCCTCTTTGACAGGCTGAAAGAAACCACATGCCTGCTCTGATTTCAGACTTGCACAGGAGGCAGACCATGTTCTATCTTCAGCACATCAGGAAATCAGTCAAAGAAATAAGGAAAAGGGGAACCGGGAAAGAAAGGAAGGTTCAACCTGGTTTTGTTGTTGTCCTACATAATATTCCCAGCTTCAGCTTTTCTCAATTTATGTGTTCCCCAGAGCATTAGATGGCATTTTTTCGCTTTTAACACGGTAACATGATGAGAATCTACAAACAAGATTTTGTTTAACACCATTTAACCCAAACTGTCTGGGGAAAATGTCACCCAATCTCTTGTTGCTTAAGTACTTTTGGATCATCAGAACAGGCAGGTTAGTTTTTCAACTACTCTCTGTTTCTTCTGAAACTATCTGCTTTAATTCATTCTTTAACAAAAAGGGAACTTATCTACAAGTTTCAATCAGATAAGGATTCTATGAAAGGAATAATGGCCTGACATTTATTTCTTAAGGATATGAGAACACAATTTCCAAAGAAATTACATCTCAGGTAGCAGCATGTTTTGTCCTCACATTTGCTACGGATTGCTGGATACGAAGGATTCAAAATTACGCCACCTAGGTGAAGCTGTGACTACTCTCCTGAATATTTGAGAAAAAGAAGACGAACAGCAGAAGAAAAATTAAAATGTTTAGATGCATGTAGGACACGACAAAACAAAAAGACCCAACAGAATATAGTCTAACCCACAGTGTCTTTTATGCTACAAGCATAATCAGTGAGCTTGATAGAGAGAATGTTTGGACTGTTCTTAAGAATATGTATGATTTTCAAAAGAAATGTTGCTAAGTTTTACAATTTTGCATGAATTTCTCTCATATAAATGACATCTAGATTGAAGCTAATAACTATCACTGTACCACATGGCCAAAATTGCACTTGGAGGTCTTAATCTACCTCTCAAAATGGGGCCATTAAAAAAGTTAATGGCAACTTTTTAGTAGTTTGAGTTGTTCATGCTTACTCCAGGCATGACCACATTTTACGTATCTAGCATAAAAATCAGCTTAGGTTGTTTACAGAAGTAGTTTATTTCCAGCCCACAAATAAAATGATAGTATTTGTTTAAATGTGTTTATACTGAAGTTGAACCACACTCTAAATCCCAGTTTCAAAAAGACCTAGACTTTGGCAAATGATTTGGGAAGCTGAACGTGGATTTTGACTAAAAGATTATGCAAAATCCTTATTCTCCCTCTCATCTTGGTAGAACAACACATGACCTTTCAATGCACATCTGGATGTATGGACTGTCTTCATTATAGGCATTTACTGGTGCAGAAGGAAAATTTTTAAACAGATAGCCATCCACCTGCAAATGACACTGTATTCACATTTTTTCGCAGTACATCATTTCCTCGGATGATATCCAAGCCTCCTTCCCCATGCCTGCATTACACATATCCTCCTTCCATACAGAACAGTCCTAATTCTTCAGGGCAATGCAAAAGCATCCAGAATTTCACAGATCTCAGCCTGAGTTACAGAGCTGGTAGAATCACAGAATCATTCAAGTCGAAAGGGAGCTCTGCAGTCATCTTGTCTGACCTCCTGCTTTAACAGCAAACTGAACAATGGCTTCCTGACTCACAGCATCACGGAGTTGATAAAAGCACACGGAACTTTTCCGATGGCCTCCTGTAAAGCATACGTACGAGCTATCGATATTTCTGGACACAAAATAGCCCACTATCAGGTAGTCCTATCTTAATACGGGTTTAGGCTGACCTCTCTTTTTATCTATGAATGATGGACAGTTTATCTCCATCAGCATATGCCAGCTCCTGGCACGATATAATGTACTTAAAGGCTTCTACAGATCAGTTCATTGCTTGGGTATGACTGTGTGAATTTCATTATTTCATTGTGGAAAGCATCTCAGCTCTACATAATTCCCTGAAGTTGTGGTCCTGCTACTTTTTCCCCAAATTATTGTTACTTATCTGCAAGACAGAAAGGAGCTAAAGAGAGGTCCTGTCTCATTAAAGGTCATCAAAACTTAATTTAACAAGTGCATGACTACAGGAGAATAAAGACAGAAGACCTGATTCCCTTGTACCTTACGCCAGTATAAACTGATTTCCTTAATGCAGAAAAAGAAATTCAGGATAATTTCCTAATTCGTGTTTTTAGGAGCACATCAGGCTTTCAGCTGCATCCATTTACAAATCCACTTCCATCTGTGGTTTCAGTGGAATCAGTACGAAATTAAAAAGAAGAATGTAGCACCTTGACTTCCACTCCCCTTCCCTAACACAAGCCATAAAGCATTTCTAAGCACACTAGTAACTTGATGTCTTTTTTTTTTTTTTTACTTAGGGATTTATATTACCAACTATTCATTGACTTAGTCAAATGAAAGGGAACTGAAGATACTCTCCTAAGTAAAGCTTTCTGTTCCCTGAAAAAGCTTAACAAGAAACAGATACTTTAGCAACGGATCAAGGACAAGAGGCGCTTCACACTGAATGGAAAAAGAAATCTTTTATAAACAGTTTATGTTCTGCCTAGCACATATCCAATGACTGTTTGATTGTGTACCTGCTATTACAGAGGGTAGTCACTAGTTTTGACTAAATCTCTGTAGAACGTTCTCACAGATTTGCACAATGACTTACAAGATCACAGCCAACAGGAACACTGCCTCTTCCCCCCAAATTTCACGCTCCTCAAGACTCAGATCTTGCCCAGGCATCTCTCCCTGGGAAGGTGTTTTTTTGGACAGCTCTTGAGCAACTACTCAAGTTTTAGACCCTGACCAGTACCCTACTGTGGACTCTGGCATTTGTTATCATACCTTGCTTTCTTTGGCACAGCTGACCCTGGATGCCAGGCAGAACTGGTGCTCTGTACACTGGCTGGGTGGCCATGAGTCACAAACACAGCACATGGTAAATACTCCATCAGCCACACAGATCTTGGATGTGCTGAAGCAACTCCACGTTTCTCAGTCTTTGTACTGCCTTCAGTGCAACAGAGAGCGCCATGACAGCATGTTCCCTCTCCCAAAAGTAAAGAATAGATGCGGAAGTTGCAAATGTAGTTACAAGAAGCAGCAAAAATCCCAGTGAATCAAAAAGCCCATAGTGTGAAATGCAGGAACTTAAAATACCTTAGAATATCCTTCAGCAATTAAAAGTGAAGCAGTTAAAAAGGGGTTTTAACCACATGAACACCTAAAGATAAGAACATTTTCAATACATGCTTACCTTTTTAAAGAGTAACTTGAAGAAAAATTATATCATGGATTACCTGCATCTTTTGGAAGAAAACACTTGCAGACTAAGAAAACACAATTTTGTTTACCTTACTATTGTGATATGAAAGAATAAGATGTACTTTTGACTCAGATTTGTGATTCTGAATGTTGCTTTTGCTGTATTGTGCCTACTTTGCCCCACAAAATATGAAAAGACCAGGGCATGTGGGTATCTTCCATACAAAGCTAGACAGTTTTAATACACAACTGCTTTTTCAAGTCTTTCATTACAGCATGCCTGTACGAAGGGCAAGTAGAACTGATCTTGGACAGGGAAGCTTGCTAAGTAACAGGTAGTTAAGATTAAAATGGAGGTCCTGAGAAACTGCTATGCCAGGTTCTCAAGAAATTATGCTTATTTAATTAAGTATTTATGAAAAATGGCTTCACCGTGAATTACACCAGAAATATCATGGTACCTTTGAAAGGAATAAACTATGTGGTCATTAGGAGTCCCTCCATTCTCTCACATGCTGCCCCATGTTTTCTGAAAGCCCTGGCATGCAAGGAACATCCATCCCTAGGTCTCTTCTCAAAATATGGTCTATTTGCCTTATGTAGAAATATTTAAAGTCCTATACCTTTTTCTTCACTTTGGACTCATTTTATTCCTCCACCTGCTCAAAGCAGGTCATGAACTGAGGAGAACAGGATAGATAATTCTATAAATATGCACATTCCCTGTAACACCTCTAGAGGCTGGAACTTGCTTATTTACTTTTAACTGCTACCTTCACTAGCAGCTGAATTGCATGCCCCTGGGGTTCCCCAAGTCCTCTAAAACATAACTGACCAACACCTTGCCACCCAAACTAAAAAAATACGATTTCGAAAGTTATGCATTAAAACTGTTATGGAAGGAAAATAAATCGTAGACAGTTTGCATTCAGGAAACCCTACTCTTTAAATTTGACTGCCTTCAGAGTTACCCCTCATGAGCTGCCTCTTGGAACCACTGGCATGTGGACATTTTGAACATGGCCATATCACTTCAGAATTTACAGTGCTGCAAAAGCACTTTTTCTCACAACAGAAAGATCAGCAATAATTCCTGAGTTTATGTCCTATTTCATATCAGTTAAAAAGATTATTTCATTTCTATCAAGACTCCAGAATGTGGTATATACCAAACTATGTTGATGAACTAGGTATTTCCATTTGTTGTGTTCACTAAAAATATGAAAGCTTTGAGGCTTTACCCTCTCTTGAAGAAAGCAAGCCCTTGCAAGTGTATGTTCTCCTTGCTTGACTGACAACCCAGGCCATCATTACAACCACTGCCATTTCAGGCCTGGCAAACCAGGGATCCAGAACAATACACCCTGCATAATTAATACACTGGATGGCTTCAAAGTTGCTATTATTTTGACACCTGAATTTTCTAATACCAAAGGTCTGCCTGGCTTCCATGCCAGCCTCAGTGACCAAGACTGTGATGTGCTCTTTTATGAGTCACTTGCTGCACAGGCTGCTACAGCAGAGTGCCATTTTCTGAAATCCTGCATGCTGGCACTTCAGAAAGCAGCAACTACCTATTGAGCAGATAGAGTTGTTTCATGTCCAACTTGGAGTCTGTGATCTCCACCAACAATGAAACAGCGTTTTCAGATAGTGGATGACACTCTAGGAAACTAGCTAAGCCCAGATAATTATATACAAACTGTAAAAATAAAAAAAAATCTTCAGATAAACCCATCAAGTGCAGTTTCAAGACTGACGTCTCCAGATTAGTGGGTGGTCTCTAAGTTCATGCTCAACAGCCTTCAGCTGCTCCAAAGACTTTATTTTCATTTAAACAGAGTTTTAAGTTAGAAGTTTAATGCTAGGGCTGAATAGTGATCCATAAAAAAATCTGAATACCATGTAGATACAATGAGCAGAGAAGGTTTGATAACTATCATATGAAATGCAATGTCATTAACAGTCTTTACGTGATAGTCCCACGCTGCAATGCCCTGGGCAGATCTCCATTAGACTCACATCACACGGCAGAAAACAGAACAAGTCTAACATGGAAGTTAAACTTGTAAGTTTTATAACCTTATTTATTAATTTGTCTTTTTATACATCTCCTCTCAGATTTCTGATTTGACAACTGATTTATTTTAACTAACATTTTCAGAAGAGACCATAAAACTGACACAACTAGTCTTCAGTATTTTCAATAGTCTCATGTTAGAGAGAATAAGCACACTTTGTTTGTGCCCCATGGCTTTTGTCAAAAATAAAAATGCTTGAAAATCTACTTAATTCTTATACTTGTTTATTTTAACTGAAGTTTTATACATTTGAACTCCATGTCCCTATTTCTATGGTTACTAATGGCTTCATTCAACATGAAAACATAAAAAATTTTTATGTTCTTCAGCAGCTCTTTGAAATATCTTGTTTCTAGAACATCTGGTCAACTGCCTCTATGAGAGCCACTATCTTTAACTGGGATGGGTTTTCTGGCATGTCCAAACATTTTAATAATTCAAATTCTACAGACAAGCAATGTAAACTATAAAGCTATTTTAAAAATATCCCTTATCCATGTCACTAGCTTTTAACTAAGCTGTGTATTTCCATGTCAGAGACAGGTGATGGTACTTAACATATTTATACTATTCTTCTCATGACTATTTCTCTATCAATTCACGTACCTAAATCTTGTATATTAAAGTTAATATAGTAAAGAACAATTTCTTTTTTAATCACTCCTGAGCTGAGAGAACAAAAATAAATAAACATTCCAGAAAATTAATATTGAAAGGTTTGTTTTCATTACTTCCTCGTTTTGCTTCTATCTACTGGGAGATATAGAAGTATATGATGTCTTCTTGAGAAAGAATGTTTCGGGGGAATTAAGGGACTTAGGTAAAACGTATTAGAATGGAAAAGGCTGCTGTTTTAATATAAAAAAGTGGAATGTTTTACCTTGTACTCTGGGTTTCCAAACTGCCAAGCCTGTGATGGGCTGTCACAACTTATGCGTGACTGCCTGGTTACAGAGCTTGCTGATCTATATGGAGAGGTGAGAATTTGTCACTGTGCATAAGCAGAGAGATCAGTCAGATATTGTGATAGATCTGTTCTTTGCATAGGCTTGTATGCTGCTATATTATGGTGGCTCAGTGGCTGCCAAATCAAATTCTGAGCCTGGTTCTGTGGTTTAAAAAAACAGGAAAAAGAGATAGGGATGTCCTGACACCAACACTTTCAGTAGAAAAAACCTCTTAGAGCCTCTGTAGTGCTGTGCTCTATCTCCTAGGCCAGCCACACTGATCCTGGAGTTATTTCATAATCTCCTCCTGTCCCTGCAGTTCACTCACTACATAGTCCAGCACAGCACGATGTGGAAGCAGGTATCTACCTCTCCTGGGGCTGTCAGCAATGAAGATATTCTGTACAGTTAAATGTGTCACTACCAAAACACAAAACAGTAGCATAACACTGTAAAGGAGAACCCGGAGACAGAGAGCCTTCATGCTGTGTCTGAAGTAGTGAACAGTGGTCTACTTGATTTTTTAAGGCTTGCCTTAAAACTCCAGAGCCATTGCTGCAAAAAAGCAAGCCCTGAGCGAGCTACTCAGACAAAACCAGCCCTGTCTAGAAGCACTGTTAGTGGGGCATTCAACCTGCAATCACATTTTTGGATGACACTGACTTTTTAAGTGCAAGCATTGCCATATACCAACATAACTCAGTTGACTGAGATAAGTTTATGCCTCTCTCAGTAGAGAGTTCAGGTAGTGGTGAGAATGAAAGAAAATCACAGTCTCTGCTCAAATCTGACTCCCCAGGCAGGACCTCATGGGACCTGCAAGAAGAAGAGCCCTTCTTGTCTCTCCAAATCTACCCTCCCTCGAGAAGATGCTACTAAGGATGAGGGTTACAGCTTACAGAAAACCACATGCAACATCCACTCAAAGTCAAAAATAAAAACACACAGGAGTGGAAAAAGGGATAACAGTATGAAGAGGGATATGCTGGGTGTCTGCATATTTAATGCTGTATCCCTGGCCTGTATCCTCCTATCTGCTCTCTCTTTTTCAACTGCTCCTGTGGCTCTCTCCACTGCAATCTCTCCAATATGTTGTGCTTTGTCAGAACTCTTGACCATAGGCCAATTAGATCTAAAAGCTGAAAAGTAAACTCAAATACTTTAACAAAAAAAAACACATAAAAATCACAATTATCTTGCAGCTATTTCAACAGAACTGCTGTGGCAATAAAATGATAAAGTGAGGTGTCAGGCACACGAGATTTACAGAAGTCTTTCCCAGCCCTTCTTTGTGCTTCTTCCAGAAGACACACCTGAGACCACTGGCCTAATGTAGGTCAATGTCTAACCCTCTTAAGGGCTTTTAGACAATGTTGTCCATGCTCTTCTGAGCAATTTGGCTGCTGCTCTCCTTTTTGTGGTGGTGCTTTATATTCTCAATGATTATTTTTTAAGATAAAAAGATAGGAATGTCTTTAGAAAGATAGCCACTCTATTAAGTGTATTTAATAATACTGCTTAAAGGCTGCTTCTTTGCTGATGGACAGAACACTCAATTCATGTTCCTTGCCACTTATCAAAGGAACAGCACTAGAATGTATTTTTACCTTTTTTCCCCACAATGTAATAGTAGCTGTATTAATTTTAATTTCTATGGATTAATGCAACATGTATGTAGCGGTTTGTTACGATGTGATGAAGTACCACTGTTCCTCAATGGTATTTCCAGACTCGACTCTGACTCGTGGCTTTATCTTGGGCAAGGCATTTACCACATCATCCACGTGGACAACTGTGCTAGGGCTCCAGGAGCAAATTCAGCACAGCTGGGATGCTTCCCATCGCCTGAATGCTCCTGCTAGTCTTCAGAGGAGAGACCTCGCTGCAAACGTAGTGCACAAACTCGGCCATAGGTTTGCTAGGTGGTTTGTATGTTACTGGGAGACTATGAGATGGGCCAGTCACTCACCACTACGGCATAGCTGCAAAGCAAAGTAACTCTCTGTTACCACAGAGTGAAATAACCAGCTGCTTGGTCAGCCCTGCCTTCACACCTGAAGCACAGTAGTGTTACAAACATTGTATTGTTCAGTAAGAGTCTTTTTATTTGGGGTTCCATTGGAAGTAAAGAGAATGCTGGATTGTAATAAAATTAGCACAAGACCCCAGACAAACAATAAACAGGGCTCCTCTAGTCCTCCAACAAATCCCGAAAGAAAAAATATTGCACATTTTCAGTTTCCCTGAAAACAGCAGCAGCAACAAACATTAAACTTGTGAACAGTTATTGTTACATGTTGTGCAATTCCTTACAGAACTGTTTGTTTGTCACTGGTGTCTATTTAATCATGCCTATTATGCTGGGTTTTAAGGCTTAGTAAATACTTTACAAATCCACTCTGGTTTTAGAGAGGCTTGTTCTTTGTGAAAGCTGAAATGGCCGGATTCATCAAGGGCAAGCCCCATGCACAGCGCAGGCCTAATCTCTCTGTGTACTGCAGCAGGACAAGGAACCAAGGTGGCAGGAAAGGAGCACATCAAGGAGACCGAGTTACCCTGCTGGTGCTGTTGCAGTACTTCCTTACTTTTCTTTCTTAGAAAACTGAACACTGTAAAACTTATTCTTCCTGAATATTACAGCTGACATGCAGAGCCACATTCAACCAGAGCTTATTGAGTCAACACACAAGAATAGGCTCAGCAAAAGGATTTGTGTATAAATATATATATATGCACCCTCAGGGAACATGATGCAGTTTTTCACGAACACTGCGCACGTATGATCCCACAGCTGAAAAAAGAACACCGTGGTCAAATCTACAGTATTTTTGATTAATGAAAAACTTCCATTGTTTCAGTTTTGATATAACAGAATGAATCACTGATTAACTGTTCAAACAGAGAGGAGGGTGAGGGAACATGTCCAAAATGACCTGGGATGTGGCTATATAAACACATGTACCTCTCTGTGTATACATACATATTTGAATACATATTATATATCTTATTTATAACTGTATATATATTTATAGATAGATACACATACACACAGATAATTTCAAGTAGGCCTTTCTAGTATGGTGGCAGATTTTCTCTGAACCTGTAATTTACCAGTGATTAAATGTTAGCAATAGAGAATATTTCCACTTCACTTTCTAGCACTTGCACAAATTAACACTAGCAGATGCATTATTATCTACTGCACTGTACGCTTTTTTTCAAGACTTGACAAAGGATTGGGAGAGCTGCCTAAAGAAAAGTAGCCTTGACAGAATGTACAGCCTAGAATCTGGTTTCAGCACACCGAATCAGTTTATTTTCAGCTAGAGAAACAACATGTCAGCTTGGCTAAGAAAGATCACAGAGATTTCTTTATGTAGTGCTAGAGAGAAGTTTAAGAATTACCCAGAAATCTCTAAACTCATGAACTGCAACATTAGCCGAGCCAGTATTCTCAAGGTAGACTATTTCAACAGAATTTTTACACAAGTGTCTCACTCTATCCGTGTGACTTACAGATTGAGGCCCAAGGACTGTGTGTATGAGGGGAGTGGGAGATCCTCAGACCACTGAAAAAAACTGCTGCTTTTCAAGGTCAGATGGTGTAGTAACTTCTGATGTGAAAAGTCTGTAATTTCTAACAGTTCATTTTTCCGTAGAAACAGCAGACAGCCATAGATAATCAGGCCATTCCCTAAAATGTAAAATTTGTTTAAAAAATACCCAAACCAAACACAGAAAAAAACCCTGTATTTCAAAATAATTCACATCATGCACACTTGGAGAGATTTATCTTCAAAATGCTAACAGGATTGACACCTAACTGTAAGGAAAGTACTACTATACTGAAATATTATACTGAAAAGTACTATTACACCAAAAGTATTACATACACACTCTCTCTCTCTCTCTCTCTCTCTCTCTCTCTCTCTCTATGTATATATATTTATTCATACACCTGGCTGCTTGGCCTAATTTCCAAATGACCCAGTATCTTCCATGGAAAATGCTTCTTTAGATTAAATAAAAGAGTATCTGAAAGTAGGAACATTTGGGGCTGACCTTACAGATGTTATTCTTTGAAGATTAGTAAACCAATCTGCATTCAAGAAGTATGCTATATTCCACATCTATATTTTACATTCTATATGCTATGTATGGTGAGAAAGAAACTCCTAAAAGCCCAAAGCAGGTACTGAAAGCAACTAGTGCAACCACTAGGCAGTTCAGTTTGATCAGTTGTCATCAGCTTGGTAAAATAATTAGAAAAAATGCCAGTGTGCTGCTTGTCAGTTTACAGCTTTAAAGAGGTGTTAGCTCATACTGATAGACAGAACTGCTCTTTCTCAGTACAGCAAATGCAAGAGTACACTATAGCAAACCCATAAATATTAATATGTATCATCAGGTTTACCACTTAGGAGTGTCACCTTGTGATTAATGGGCTGAGAGCCTGTGAGCTGTAAAGCAAAGCTGAGCTGAACAAGATGTGCTTGCAGGCTGAAACATAATTCCTATTGCACATTTCAGCACATTGGCAATTAAAACAAATAAAATAAAAAAATTAATAACTATTAATCATCATATACAGAATGATTAACTGTTTTGTTCTAGCATACGGAGGAAGACTCCTGTTCCGTTTCAGAGAGTTCACTACAAAAAATCTTTCATGCACAGACTAGATTCTTACTTGCTCTGTGCAGATACTAAAGCTGCGCTGATATTTTTGGCAAAAGCCAGTATTTGCCGAATTTTCCAACAGGCAGACTCCTCTTTCCTTACTGACTGCTTCTTGAACTGCACTAGCAGGTTTGATCAGCGCATATGCGCTTATAAAATCTCACCTTTACATGCACAGGCAGACTCAAACATGGTGACATATCCAAATTTTGGGAGATTTCCGGAACTTTCCGAAGTCCTGAATGTATGCCATCGGGTGAAGAGCTACTTTATATAGTATGCTTTATGTAAGACACCCTTTATGAGTCAGACTTCTCACAATATAGCCACTGTGTGTACCAGGAACCTGCAGAGGGTTCAGCTTCATGTCTGATCTATCCCATGGTAAGGTTTATCTATTTAAATGGTGAGATCTTAGAGTTTTTATGGACTATTATCAGAGGAATTGAGATTACTGACTTCAGCACCACATGCAAAATAAATGATTTGCTGCAACACAGTAACATCTTTTTAGAATGGATTTATTTGTTAATGGAAAACTTAATTTTGTGTTACTTAAAAGAAAAAAAAAAGTGTATTGCCTGAAACCTAATATCTAAGTCTTGTTTACTACCAAGCTTCCTATAAAACAAGAGTCACAATGTATTCCTCCAATCCCTTCAGTCTTATTTTCTCAAAAGGAAATTTAAAAACTCTCTAAAGAAGGACAACGTGGGAAAATGAAATAATGATGCCAAAGGACCCAGCTGGAAATTTTTTTCTTTTTGCTTATTCCATGCCATCCCTATTGGCCATTATATAAAAAAAAAAAAACAACCAAACAAACCGACCCCACAAAACAACACATATTTCAGCGTTAGCTAGTAACAGCCATAACACATTCACAAAAGCTGATGTGCTACGTGAAACAATCCAATTATTTACAACAATAATGTGAGTCTTGTATCAACTAAAACCTCTTTTATAATACATTCTCATATCAATTAAGAACTGGAAAATTCCCCTACTTTATATAACACTGTAAGAGATATGGAGAAGAAATGTGCCCAAACCCTTTCTCCTAGATTTTTCTCAAGGAGTGTTTCAGCCTCTGGCTAATGCACTGCCTCGATCCTAGCAGAAGAAAAAGAATGCAATAGCACACTTGTTTTAAAACAGAGTTGAAAATAATTACTACTGTAAGCTTCCGTGATACTTCCGTGATACTGTTCTGCCATGTGGAAGTCTGATTTAGAAGCAAACACTGGTTTCTGTAGTTCAGCCTGCGTGATACACACCATGCATCTGTGTTGGTGCATGAACAAGATGGAGAGCTAGGATCTGGATTTACACACCCAGACACTGAAATTCAATGGATCATCCTCCTCCACATAAAGTGACAGATCTATGTACCTACACATGCCTACACACTCTGTCAGGCGTGCATTTGAAACCTAGAGTCCATCCAACAGCTGGGAAATATTTCACTTTTAGCAGTCTGGAAA
This sequence comes from Melanocharis versteri, assembly GCA_013397845.1. Classification (NCBI taxonomy): domain Eukaryota; kingdom Metazoa; phylum Chordata; class Aves; order Passeriformes; family Melanocharitidae; genus Melanocharis; species Melanocharis versteri. Next base: position 760,005 of record VZTG01005545.1, on the reverse strand, counting down.
CAAGAGGATACTCATATTTAGGAACGAGTGCCCACACAATCTGTTAAATGAGGAAAGGCCAATGTTTGGTTTACTTTCAACACAATCAGTAAGGAGGTTTATGATTTTCCAATTAATATTGTAAAAACTTTTCCCAGCTTTGCATATAGTCAAATCTCTCTCCCTCCCTTTCTTGCTTTTCAGGGCCACCTTATCGAGGTGCTACTGATGATCATTGGGGTGAATCAGCCATCTTGCTTTTTTACCAAGTTATTCAGGGCTCCTCTGTAGCCAGGCTCTTTGTTAGTGCTAAAAGCACTATCTTGATACAAAACCACTGTGCAGAAATTTTATAAAGAATTCACTTTAAATGTAGCCTGAAAAGTTGCAGGAACTTTGGGTACATGTCTGTAAATGCAAGCACAGACCTCACAGACAACTCCCAGGTTACCGTGTCAAAATAGACCTATTCTACCTAGGTCTCCCCAGTTTTCTTTAGTTCCATGAATCAATAATTCCTTTAATTTCTTACAAAAATATTTTCTCATATCAAGGAAATACTATCAGTCTGGCAAAGGCAAGAATCTCATTTGTATTCAAGAGATGATTATAGGGCTTAGGCCTCTCATATAGCATTACTATAATGAGTAATCTTGAGAAGCAAGTTTTCAGATTTCTTAATCTTTCTCCTCTCACTCTAGTACTTATTTTGTTGTTGTTCTGTTTTTTTTTCTCCTTCTTTCAGCAACTTCCATCTTTTGAACTAATTTTAACATGAACAGTTTCCTATTAATTCTCCTCCCACTATTTTGAGTTCTATCCTGCCTGGAGTAGTCTTGCTGTCAAAATACTGACAAGCTGTCAAAATACTCCTTTAAGACTTCTCCCCTCCCTACTGCAGCATCATCCTGGATCCTTTGCACTCGAAGTCTATTAGTATGGGAACACCAAACTATGTGAATCTAGACCACAGAAAGAAGCACCAAAGGCTGTATTTTTAGTCATTTAGTTATCTGGTCACAAAACATGCACTATGATGACAAAATTGGTATAGTCTTACTGACTAATAACGTCAGAGGTAATTATACAGAATAATTTTAATTTTTCCCTATTTTCCCTGTAGCAAGAGTAGGGAAGCAATGATAATATTGACAACTCAGATAACTTATCTAATTGCAAACTGGCAGGTCTTTGAGCATGGCCAGTATTAAAATATTGTCACACATATAGCATTACAACAGTGCATTTAGTATTATAAATATTTAATATTGCAATACTCACTTTGGAAAATGACTGTGTTCTGCATTTTAAAGTAAGTTTTTTATGTGGATATAATAACTTTTCTTCCTAGCATTGCATATGTAGACCCCACAGATTCATGGCAGAATATAATCTTTATTGTGATTCTTTCAGTATGCATTGCACATGGTCTGTGGATATGATAGAGATTGTATTTTATACTACATTTTTGAGGTCATTGACAATACTTTTGAAGGGTAAAACAACACTTAACAGGGGATGGAGAAAACCAAACTGTATTGACCAAATCAAATTCAGTTACTGAGTCAGATAATTAGATTCTACAGGACAAAACGAATGTTGGTAACCTGAAGAATAGCAGTTGTCTGAAAACAGGAATTGTTGAGAAATAACAAGCATACTCCCAGTGTAAAATCTCCCTTACGAAAGGTCAAAATCAAAATTTAGTGGGAAGCATCTAAATAGGAAACTGTACCACACGTAGAGGTCTGCAAGGTCACCTGAGTTTAGGATTCTGGTTTTGATTTTTTTTTCCCCTTTGGCTTCTCAGCAAAATTCATCTGACAATCAATGCCTCAACAGCTCAACACAACTCAAGAGCAGTCTTCAGTTGCAGGAGAAAAAGACCCACGGCTATCTGATTGACACCTAATTTTTCCCTCATGCCATAGGCTTGGACTCGAAAAGGAGCAAGTCAGGCCCTGGATCTCGCCCAAGAGGACCAGTAAGGCAGAGGTGACACATGACACACCACACCCCATATGGTCTCAGGCACACAGCTGGCAGAACTGGGCGCCATGCAGGTTAAAAGTCTTGTGTATATAAATAAGCTGCCCAAGGAAAACCTTTCTGCACAAAACTTAATGCCTGCCTCTCATGATAAGGGAGCTGAGGATCTGGCACAGTAAGTTCAAGACTGGATGTGTCCAGCCTTGTTCTAGGTGGACACCCAGACAGTCTGCATCTAACCTACTGGCAGAAGGCTTTTTTTGTGTCTTCATTTGCCCCAGCACGTTCTAAATCAATCACAAGTATTTGTGTGCCTTTATTTGGGTTTTTGTTGTTGTTTTCTTTGTTTGTTTGTTTCTCATAACTCACAGATTTCCTGTTATTTGAAATACAATGCCTGGAGTAAAGTTTAATAACTGTCTCAAGAGAGCTGTTCTTTTATTCAAAGGGAAGCCAAACAATGTTTGTTCAATTTTTAATAATAATCTCATTTAGATAATAAAGCTACCAGAAAAAATGCTCTTGGGAATATGCAAGTGTCAGAAACTACTTACAAACCAGCAAAAACAACACACAGTCACAAGGTTCCGAAAACAGAACACTGACAATCAGAACCCTAAGATGTACAAGATGCATTTTCAAATGATGTTTCACGAGGTTTGATTACCATCCACAGCAGCGGCTTTGTAACCTGTGAAGCTGAAAGCTGCACAGTTAAATTCATGGAAATTCCCATGGAAGCTTGGCAACTGTCATTTTTTTTCTAAAAAATTAGGCATCTGTATGGACCAGGAAGTCTTCTAAATACAAACATGCATAAAGCAACACAGTGGGTGCTTACGTCCTTTGAGAATTCCGTGGATACACCTCTATGGAAATTAGAAGCCCACACTCCGATCACTTGGAGTAAGACTATATAGCAACACAGATGGTTCTGCAAAATTCACACTAAATTGTAAATGACTGGAAGAGGTATTTGGGCACTAAGTAATCTCTGCCAGCAAAACTAACAAGATTTGAAGCAGCTTCCTTTCCTACTACTGCCCTCAAGTTCTCCAGAACAGCAATTTTCTGTGTTTACAATGAGCATGGCATGAAGTCTGTGCATGAAGATAAGAAAAGAACAGTTTTATTTAGTTTGCTTGTTTATTCATTTATTTATTTTATTTCTGTTATAAATCCAGCAACCCAGCAACCACTGCTGGTGCCAGAAATAGTCTGATACAGCCCCTTTGATCATAACTGAAAAATTAAGGAAACAACTGTTCAATTAAGCAAAAGTTTACTAGTCCAGAATTAAATTTATGGGCCTAATATTGAAAGGTGCTGATCAATCAATCCCCTTAGGGGCACTGAGCAAGCTCATGTACCACAGTAGCAGGTCACAGAAACAACTCCTCATGACCACTATGTACCACTATGGTACAAGATTGGGACTTTATAGTTATTACTTGAATTAATTCTTTTTCTTCTCTTTGTGTATTATCTGTCTGTGTGCAGCTTTGTGAGAGAGTTTTATATAGATACAATATTGACAAATATCTAGAAATATTTTCAGAAATTATTTTGGGGAAAAAAAAAACAACCAAAAGTGTATTTAAGTTTCTTCATGTACCTTTCACTCTCAATTTCCAAAAATATTTTAGAGAAAAAACCCCTACTAACTTCCATAAAAAAACTGATTTTAAAGAAATATGAAAGCATGTTGAGGAGTTTTGAATTTATGAGTACTTACACTAGGAAGTCACTTGTTAGAATAACCTTCATTAGTTAAAAAACATGTCAGAGTTTTGAAAGAGAATGAGCCCACCTGAAATTTTAAATACCAAATATTGGGAAAAAACCCCTAATGCACACTCTAGAGACTTTAGATTATTTATGGAGGAATTCCAGCAACTAAATGTGAATAATTGAAGGAAACTGCGGTACCATTTTGCATGCTTGAGAATACAGAAGAAATTTCTTAAAAAAGGATAGTCTGACTGTATTCTGTAGACTTAATTACAAACATACACCGAACAAACCAAACATACACCAAACATTTCCCACCCATGTCCTGAACATCAGAAATTAAAAAGTCTTGCATCACTATCCGTACACACCACACAAACCAGAGAATGCAGGCAGATGGGTGTTCCTGCTTCTGTTGTTTTCCACAAAAGCATTTCACAGCCATTACTTTCTGCTCCCAGTTTCTCAGCTGTAAGCAAACCTTTATCCAATAATGAAAAATCAGTAAGCCACACAGTTTTTATAATGTTTGTCTTCCATTTCACTGAGTTTTTAACAATATATGTAATGTAGAAATTTATTTTGGTTTTTTCTTCATTATTTTTTGCAACTATGTGAACTATGTGATGATGTTTCTGTAATTACAACAGATAGTGATCACTGTCATTTAAGTTACAGACAAAATTTTTTAAAAATTATAAAACTACAAAAGAGAAATCCATTGCTTATTTAACACTCATAGTTACCGAGTATTAAAAACTGCATTACCTACCTTAGCTTTAGAATCTGTCTAGTTTAGAGTCTGTCAAGGCTCACTCATGTTGTCTTTAATATAAGCGACAACATTAAATAAGCCTTGACAGACTCGAAAATCCCATCTTAACTATGTTACATATTCTACATACTACGTGCATTCATGGAACTTGGAAACCTATTGTTTCAAATTTTAACCAACTTTCTAACTTGAGACAAGTAAATTTTTGAGTTATTTTTTAGTATTGCAGCTGAAATGGAAAAGGGAAAATTCCACCTTCCTCATGGTATGAAAATAGTGTCTCTGCTGAAAAGCTAACGTAAATGATTTGACATAAAGAAAAACAGTACTAGGTCAGAATGATTCCCACATCATGAGCTGAACAACTTGATCTCTTTACACGATAGTGTCTAAAGCTTTATTCTGGCACAACAAAATCACTGCAATGGGAACTCTTATGAACAAGGAGAGGATACAGTAGTAGAAAATACGTGTACATATATGAATTACCAGCCTGAAGTGATTCCTCCATAACATAATTTCTGAAGTCAAATGAGACATATAAGAAACATAAAAGGTATTTGCGTAGCTGTCTTGATGATGGTAACAATTATCACAACGCAGATTTTTATGTGCCAGAGTAAATACTCCAAAGCTATTAGCCAAAACCCACAGATTTTAATGAAAATTCGGAGAATTCCCAAAGACCTTGTGACCAATTAAGGAAAGCAATGAGAAACTGAATGTCTGTGCAACTGAACTTCGAAGTTTTTAGTACTAAAACTCAAATAATTACAATTATACACATTCTTGGTTAAAATAAAAATAACATTAAAAAACTCCACCAATGTACTGTGGTGAAAACGCAAACATTTTGATAGCTTTTCTACATGGCACTCTTTCAAAATATTAATGGCCTGCAAAAAGGTCTTACTCTGTGCTGCACTGAAGGCAAAAAAAGTAAATGAGCCAAAAATGCAGGGAAAGACTCCAGAGCCTTTTTATGTCTAATGAGCCAAATGTTTGAGACATGATTCTGGGAAAAGTCCCAACAGTTTATTTAGGGCAGTATACTAACATCAAGTAAAGGCAATCAGATATCAGATGATTTCATTGTGTGGTTTGTTTCAAAAATATTAGAACAACTTTTTAATTTGGCAAATTCTTATTGCCAGCCTGCCTATTTCAGTAGGAACCTCCTCTCCTTCCCATAACTTTTCCTCTTCTTCTTGTAATCACTCTTCATTTGTATCAGTGGTTATTTGGTGTGGAGGAAAAAAGTGGTGACTGCATTCAATTTCAGCCATTGATGTTAGAATGCCCCAAGGGAAAATCTCCTATGTAGTAAAAGAAACTTAAAAAATACCCTGACATTGATATAACAACGTGCAGATCTCAGCAAGTTAACAACCAAATGTCCCAGGAGTACAGAAATTGTTACTCCGACTTTACCAAGGAATAAAGCTGAAAGGTAGCAGGAAAAAGAGCATTAGAAAGTTGACTCCTGTGCATCTTCTGAACATACTGCCCATCACTTCCAATTCCATGAGAAAATCTGGAGAAGAGTGGGTAATTCAAGTATGTGTGTGAGCCAAAACACAGGAAAAGGCTCACATTTTATTGGCTGAACTCAGTTACCAACAGCTCAGTTGCCAGTCACTCACTGACATATCAGAGGAATGGTCGAAGTGACCATGTTATGACCCAGCAATCTTAAATAACACTTTATAAAAAATATCACAGGTGCTGAGGTACATTGAAAGGTATTGGGAAATTGACTTTTCTTTGTGGAGAACTAACAGCAAAGATAGCCTTCTCAGCAAGCGCAGTTCAGGTATACAAGTGAATACAGCAAATTTAAGTAGTGGCAAAATATTCATTAAAACAAAACACCAACTGAAAGTTTAGAAATGAAAGCAAGGACAAAGAGGCAGTAGAAGGATTAATAAACTATTATCCCAAAACCCTACAGAAAGTTTGTGTTTTCCAAACTGGAGGTTCCTACAAAGGCTTCTGAACAGAAAATTTTATTACTCAAATACTTCAGGCTACTAAAGACATCATGATGTTAATATTTCATGTAATGACACCAGAATTTGGGACATTTAATACATCTCTGTTTCAGTCAGAAAGCCTGTATTTTTACTGTTATATGTCTGATTGTGTTTTGATTGTTTAGCTGTATTCCCTCAAGAAGAAACCAACACTACAGAATATCCTTCGAAAAGTAACAAAGAGCAGAGCTAGCTGGGTATGCAGTTCATTAAATTTCTTGTGATTTATTTAGTACATGTTGCTAACATACAGAAAGAGATGTTATCTGTTAAACCATGTATCATCATAGCTGGAGAGAGACAATTAGGATACAGTTTCCAATAGGTCCATCACAAAAGCACATCTGGGATAAGAGAAGAAGCAAAGGTAGCTGCTGCTAACCTAGAGAAAAGATCAAAAGAAACAGACCAGAGGCCTAGCAGGACACATTCCATAAAAGATCTGCACACAGCAAAGCAATTACTACACGGTTAAGAACAGACCTACTGTCTGAAATGGCAGGTGAAGCGTGTTGAGGAAAGAGAAGTTAGAGAATAGTTACAGGCTTGCACTGCCAGTGCTGTACTGAAGGGGTGGGGGCAACACAAAATACAGGACCGGGTTTGCTTATATTGCCTCAGTGTTACCACAGCTATGCATAATCTGAACAACAGTCTTAAGCAATGGAAAGCAGACTTTTCCTCAAACATTACCTAAGTGACAGCAGAGGAGTGATGTTTAAGCACAGGCTGTCCTGCACATGCTGTAAATGCTTCATAAGAAAGAGGGATCACTGGCAGAGGAAATATGCTTGGGTTCAAGTTTATTCCAAACCTCAAGGAAGTACATCAGAAACAGCTGGAAACACACAAATAACAGCAGAAAAGACAAGAAGACTGCTGAAGGGAAAGGACCTAAAATAGTGAGACTCACTGAAACAACTCAGTAATGCAAGGGAAAGTGTTGAGACGTATTCAGAGATAAGAAGAGAAAATGTAAGGAATACGCAAGCAGAATTCTATACGGCATCACTCACTTCTGCACACAGACATTGTTCTGAGTATTAAAAGAAAAAGAGGGGAAAACAACTATAACAACAACAGAAAGAATACAAATTAATTGCTAGAAGCCAGGCCTTATTTCTTTCAGAAGCAGAATTTTAAACAAAAAAAACCACATCTTCAGTTATGTGTGTTGAAGTCAGCTATACGACTCGAATGACCAGTGTATCTTTGGATACCCTCTGTCTTTGTCTTACAATTAGTGAATTGAAAAAGACTGAGTGAATTTACTCAGAAGTCAGCCAGGACTATCAAGTTTAGTTTACATGAAAGAATAAATTATTCAATTGGCTACCTCATATTTCAGGAGAAATCACAATAAACCCCCTTGAAATTCTGTGAAATATCTTTATGGTACACAGGCAACAAACCGAGGGACAGAAATAACAAATACTTTGAGATGAAAATAAACCTCATATTCAGCAATACCTGCTCCACCGTTTCCAACAAAATCAAGGGGGACTGTTTGAAGAACAACCTGCTACACAGGATGGCCCATAAATTAAGGTGCATTAACTTGATTATGTTCAGCAGTACCTTGGTGATGTGATAGGACAAGAAGCGACTGAGACCCCAACCCTGCTGCTCTTCTGCTGAACCACTGCCCACAGCTAGACCTGCTGCTAGTGACAGAACTACTGCTCTGGGGACAGACTGTCCCACGCTGCAGAAGCTACTGCTGATCCACGCCACTTAGCAGAACACCTGTACCACACCTGAGTTTGTGAACTTTGTGATCACTGTGGACACACACACCGCACACAACTAGGAACAAAAATGCTTTGCCTCGTTACAGAGCATGGAAAAAAAAAATTCTGGTAACAAAATACTCCAAATGAAGCAAGCCATCCTGATCTAGCTTCATTTTTTGGGACTTCAATAAACCTTTAACATCCTGGTTTAATGTTCGGCATTTGAAGCTGTATATTTAGAAGACACCCTCATCACTCCAATAAAGTGAACGATGACATTTTATTTTGACACGGATGTCTTAATTACTGCTCTAAAAAACATTAGTACAACTCACCCATTCATGCAAATTATCAGCTGGAGAACATTATCACAACTTCAGCATTTTCAACAGACTAGTGATGATTAATACAAGTAGAAAATCCAGACAATTGTTTTTACTGCTGCATGGTATGCCAGCTAAGGCCTATACATGTTAAGGAATGAAGACACCATAATATTCACCCTTATGAACTCACAGAGGTTTCAAAGACATTATGAGGCATCATTAATATCCTTAGTTTTTCCTCATGTCACTGTTCAGTTTTGGACTACCCATTATTTAGTAAAAGGGGGAAGCAAGGCGAAGATCAAGGGACAGAGAGAGCATGGGTCTCTAGCACTGTCACCAAGTCTCTTTAGGAGGAAGATCTTGGTTCAGTTCCAGACTCAGTAGCTACTTTATCCCATTAGTTTCCAATCCAGAAAACAGACACAAGATTTGAGTATGGAATTTGGATGTTCCATCTTGCTCTCTGGGGCTAAAGGATCATGCCTGCCCTATTCCTGATCCAGTGAATCTTTAAAAGTATTATAAATGAGGAGCACCCGCAAGTAAGATGGAAACCTAACATCTCCACTCCCTTCTTGCTACAAATTGCTGTCATTTCAGTACTGTTCGGAGGGGGAACATGATCACAGTTACTAAGGTCCTGTGGAAACATTCTTAACTCTGCCCTAACGTATAAATGTCCATTCATCTCACTCTGCACTTGTGGTCAGTATGGAGCTTGCTCTGTTAGGTATATCTTTGTGTATTTATGGATTTGATCCTCAAAAGAGCACAGTGCAGAGGAACACTCTGCACTATATGGACTACACTGAGAGACACAAACAAATGCAGCAGAAAATAGGAAATTTTAACTTCTGCAGAAGCTAAATGTGGAAAGCAAATGGGCTCACAGAGCTTAACGATTCTGCAGCCAAGAATAGGCTTTTAGAGTAATAATTTTGTAGCTGACCACTTATCATAGGTAACAAACTGAATTTATAATGATTTGGTGGATAATAATCTAACTTTTTACGGCATCAGAAACATACTGGTGTACGTGCACTAGCACAAACTTACCTTCAAAATCAGTACAGCATTACGGTTAAATCAGTAATTTCTTTTAACATAATTAACCTTTATGGAGAAAGTGTGAGCTGTGTAAACCCACCCAAGAGCTATGTACTTCCAGGATAACCACTGAGTAATTTTGCAGACACACCCTCAACGATGAAAACATTAAGGAAACTAACTTAGTCTCATTAGAACGCCTGACCTGCATGCATGACTTTTGGAGACTCAGGGGTTTAGAGAACATGACCATAAAAGCTGTGACTAGTGAAAAGACACATTTTTAAGGGCTAGAGCTACAGAAGAGGAATAATCCATGTGCAGGGAGAAAAGCTGACATCTGGAGATTGAAGAGTAAAAAGTAACTGAAAATGGAGAAGAATGTAGAAATATCAGGAAAGAAAGAGACTAGTAAAAGAAAAATACAGGTAAAAGTAGAAGAAAACTAGAACAGAGGGCTGGAATACTTTATGAGAGGTTGGCAAGAGAACATTTGGCCCTAATTTATCCTTTTCACCTTGCTCCTACAAAGTTAGGGTTGGAAAGGAGTCCTTAGACACACAAGGTAATGACTTAACTTCAGCAGAAACAGTATTATTCTCAGAAGAGGCACAGAAGAGAGTGAAAATGGGGAACAAGGACCTCCTGCTCAACTTCAGGCTATGCCTTCAAAGTGCACACTTCAGAAACTTTTAACACATCTATTCCTCTTTTTCTGGTTAGAGTAGGTATCACAAAATCATCATGAGATGGTAAGAAGCCTCCTAATGACACTTACTCATTGTTACCTGACTGACCCTGTCTTGAATCTGAAATTCTGAAAAACATTAAGTGAGTATTTCTCACAGACAGTAGACTCACAGAATGACCTCTCTATCTCCCAGTTTGTTCTTTGTGTTTTATTGAGCAGGTGAATATAATGTTTGTCAGTGCAGCTGGCTTCTGTATGAACCCTAATTTTGCTTCTTCGACTTCAGAAATGCTCGACCGATCTACTCACATGAAAAAAAAAGGAGCAGAATCTATACCATGCAGCTACATGAAGGTCAGCATTAAAACAGTACCTACATATGTTCGGAGGGCTCTGACATATACTGCTTTCATATTGCCTAATCGGCTTTAGTTGGTCAGAGCATGTCTGTCAACCACAGTTTATTCTACAAGTGTCCCATGGCGCTCCTACCAAGTCCTACTCAGTTTGCAAATTTAAGAGAATCCAAGATATACAGCAGTGTGACGAAAAAGCCAAATCACCGACAGTATTTCTAAACTGCATCTACACTGTCCTGAGAGAACACAGCTGGGAAACTTGCTCTGGGCAAAATTTGCTGTGTATACTATCTTTGCCTTTGGGCCATACCTGAGAGCATCACCTCATCAGCATCCTAAGCCTGTCAAGGAGCAGTCTTCAAAACGCTTGCCACAGACAGCAGCTCCATGGATACATCCCAGAGCAATGCCCAGAAACATCTCTGTTTCTACCACAGTCAGTCGTTCCTGGCCTATCTACAGCTGGCTTCTTGCAACACTAAACACAGCTTCCAAAGGAGGATCATTCAGCCAGACTTCAGCTAGCGACTGAAATGTGTCATGAGGAGAAAGCTGAAAGCTGGGCAAGGGCAACCATAATAATGACTTTATACTATTTTCTCCCTCCAAGATGATTACCGTAGGCCAAAAAATCAAGTCAGTAGTATCCATCTGATGATCTTCACACCACAATTGCTACGAAACATACACCATACGATATCATACCATTTCTACAAAGAATATATCAACAACTTTTTAGTGAAGTTCTTAACCTAAGAGATGGAAAGATGCTGGATACCCTCAAAAAGTTATTGACTGTTCAGGGATAGAGATGACACAGAGACTATTTCACTTAAAATATAAGAAGAGAAAGTGACTTCACAATGCATTTTAAAGCATTCTTCCCCTCAGGTTCTCTCAGAGCACCTCACGGAATATTAACAACAGGCTGAAGAGATACATAGAAAAACTCTGAGAGCCATTTGTAGCTACAGCACCCGATCTGACCCCACTCCTGACCTTCTCCACCCTGCTCTCTCTCCTCTTTCCCTCCATCTTTTCTGAATAAGCAAATAGCCAATCCACAAGACTTTATGGGTCTGACCATTATGCCAGCCTGTCCTAGCCCAGTACTTGTTAAGTTCATCATAATTCGGCCTGCCATGAGAGAAGAAAAAAGATGTCTATCCTTTCCTCCTGTCTGTGTGTAAATAGAGCAAAGATGGTATTTGGCATGGTTATATTCCAGACAAGGATCTTCCTAAGATATGAGCAACACAACCTTTAAATATATTTCCCTAGTACAACGAGTCTGGTCATGAGCTAGACAATAAACATGCAGGCTGGGAACACTGCAATAGATCATTAGAAGAGTTAGCATGTAATGCTTTTTTGGTAGGGAATTGTCCTGGTGGTTTTTTTCACCTGTCCAGTGTTTTTTTCATCCAAACTTAGTGTCTGGAAAAGAAACCATTATTCTTAAACTGGAGTGAGGTACACCTTTCTTTGATGACAACGAGGGGTTTTTTTAGTATTAACTGTTGTGGACACAGAGGTACAATTAATTTAACAGTCTTCCTGCAGAAGACCATAGTGGAAGATGTTTATTTTGCTACTGTCCATTTTTTACCTTATGGTTTTGGTGGTTTCATCCTCATTTCTCAAGTGCTGAATATCATAGCATTATACAATGTGCCACAAATATATCCCTTATGCAATACATTGAGCAGCTTTTAGAAAAAACAAAACAAAACAGCAAAACCAAAACAGACTTTTAAGGAAAAGCAGTTTTTTTGCTTAGCTTTTCCTTTTTTGAGGATCAGAGTAGTTGTAGTGAATTTTTATATACAGCTTGAACAAGGAGAAACAAAGTACTTGATCCTTGTCAATATGCTTCATTGGCCCTTGTTGAGTGTTAAGTGAATATATTATCTTAGAATCCCTCTCCCCTGATTTAATGTCCTGATAATTTGTATTAATTCCCATACTGCTCTATGACAAACCCCTTTGGTGCTACTGAGTTATGCTGAAATCCAAAGGGTTATGTGAAGTCCACATGGGGGGGCCAAGGAGACAACAGAGGAACTTCTCAATGGATGGACAACGGCAGTAAATGAGACATGAAAGACACGGTATGGAGCAGATCATGGGGGTTTGTATGGAGCACCAGCTTTGGGTAGCTTTGTGATGATCCCAACAGAGATGCTTGGAAAGCTCATGAATTAAGTATCCACTCGATGGTGCCCCAGAGACCATCTCTGGCAACCAGAAAGAGTGAAGAGAGCAAACCTCAGGAATTCTTTAGGAGAACTAAAACTATTTAGACATGGCCACATGGTTACTTAAAAATGGACACACAGCATCTCCTTCTCCGCAGAGCATAGGAACACTCTTTGCATTTGGGCAGAACTTGGTGAGAAAGCAACAATAACAAAAAATAATCTAAAAAAGCAACAATAAATAATAACAATAAATAAACAATAAATAAAAGCAACAATAGCAAAAGCAAGCCCTTGGACACATTTATAATAAAACAAAATACAGAAAATCTCTACAGTAACACTGGCAAATAAGGGAAACTACAGACCTGCATTCCGGCAACAGAGATCAGAATACAAATTGTAATAAATTTTACTGCATTGCTGTGCAAAACCTTGTAAAATGTACTGCTCACTCTCTTATGATCTAACTGCTTCTTTCTTCAGTAATGTTTCTCCATAGAAAGACTAAATAATAGGTTAGGCCTATCCATTATCAGAATTTGGACGAAAACACTAGTGCAGTGTTATTCTGAGAAGCAAGTTCTGTATCACCTTTGGTAGAAAAATGTATATTAAGGGAGTGTTAGGGAATAGAAGAAGAGACGTATTTCTAAACGTGAAGTAAACGGCTAAGTTCTGCCTTACCTGCCCACAAACATGATGTACGATAGTAAAGCATTTACATTTTGGTAGTGCAAGATAGCCGCATGTTGACAAAAGTGCTCCTTCAATTCCTGCTCTAGATTGTGTAACTAATTTAACTTGGTTAAGCTAGCAGAACTAACCCAGACTTTTACAAAATGACACCATCCCAAAACCTTTTTTTGTCACCTCTGTTTTCTCAGTCATGACACAGCATACATAGTTCTAATATAATTTCCTTTTCATAGATTTTGAGTTGCCAGCTAACTCCTAAACATAAAAGCTAGACTTTTAAAAAAATTATTTTAGAATGGCGAGGTAATGTGTTAATCCCAAAGCTTCTTGATTATTCTCAGTTTTTGCTTAAGATGTAATACTTCTAACCGGATTCCAAAATGTTTTTGAAAATATCTAATACACTTCCTTCTTTGGCAGAAGAGAGCATTGGCACAGCGTCTTTGAGGGATTCCTAATCATACTGTAGATTAAGATGGGATTTTCTCTTGGTTCATGTTCAGTTGTTTTTCTCCTCAACCCACCACAGAGGGAATAAAATCTATTTTGAAAATGAAGGGGGGAAAAAAAAAATCGATGCAAACACTAGCTTCCGCTGCAAGCTGATGTATACAAGAGAAAACAGAAACAGCTCAATTATTTGTTTAAATATTTTTCTAAGATACCCAGAGTGAATTTACTACAGAAAACCCTAAGGAATCAAGCTGTTGCACAGCACAGCTCTTGAAGCCTTTCCTTTTACTACTGGAGCTGACCAGCCAAAGGAACCAGCTGTATGTCCAGATCTTTAATTGAAATCTGCTGCTGAGGGGAATTGCTCTGTGCTTTCAGCTGGTTGAAATGGGGCTGCCTAGCAACTGCAGAAACAAGTTTCAGCAAAGCGTGGTGACACAAGTCCATGACCGCCTTTGTGGGCACAAGTTTGCTGAAGCATTTACTAGTGAGACCTCTTCAGACACGGAACAAGAAGCAAGTCAAAATCAGATGATAAATAAAGTATAAATATGACCTTATTAGTAGTATGCATTTTTAAATGCCTGGTTTTGAGCTGACTCAAATCAGCTTTCCATATGTTGCTGACAAACCTATGTTTTATTTATCAAATACATTTTGACAGACATGTTAATGTAAGATATGAACCTACAGGACAACTGGATCAGCCATAAAAGTACCAATAAAACCTCAAGTTAAATCAACTAATGAGTGATTTAATTAATCTAATTTTAACCAAAAATATATGTCTGTAACTCTGAACATCAAAGCAGTATTTCTGTGTTGATAGCTGAATGCTGCTACATTACTCCAAAGCAAACTTCCCCCACATCTGAATTTTTCATATTCTACTTCTGAAATTGCCACAGGGCACATTTGTAGCATGGTAAAATCCAGAGCTGATGCCAATACTCAGGGCGTAAAGGGTCCTGCTGGCTAAGATTCATGGGGGTACACGAACACACAGTACAACTTCATTCATGATGAAAACATACTTGCAAACTACAGGAAAAATTTATGCAAAAACATCATGATAGCCCTAAATCCAGAGGGCCAAAGACAAACTTTACAAAATTACGTGCTAAAGGCAAAACTATTCTGAACTCTCAAACACAGAGAAGTTGCTCAAAGAAAGGAATAAGAAATGTCATATTCTGAAGTTTTGACTCCTGAGAATGGAATTTTGTAGTGTTCGAGGAATTAGATCCATTATATGCTTCTAACAGTACAACTTAATAAAAAATCGTATTTTCAGAGCAAAATTACTCTGATAAACTTGTCTTTAATGGTCTTCTACTTCTTATGTAAGAATAATAAAGGCACTGCTCCCCTACAATACACATTCATACCATCTCACTACCACAGCTGGATAATCAAACAATATACATCTCCAAAGTTCAGCCCTCCTTTAGCAGAAAGTCCCAGTCAGGAGGATTTCTTTCAAAGGATTTACAGAAGCAACTACAATACCAATATTTGCAGTGCAAACTTGCATCTTTGTTCTGCTTTCTCTTCCCCACTCTCTTTTTGAATTTGCTATAAAAGCTAAATTAGGTCTCAGGGGCACTGCACTACTAAACAAAGATCTCTTCTAGCCCATTGTGATGGAAGTAAATGTACTCAGGAGGGAGATGTACTGAGAGGCTAAAGTGTCTCCCTCCCCAAAATCTCTCATTTTTACACAGAACTCTCTACCCCACTTCACAATATCACTCACACCGACTCACACACTTGCCCCTCCTGCTTCTAGCCTTACCTCTTTCTCAGAAATGTAGCCACATGAATAAACGGAACTAGAGAAATTTTTTTTTTTTCTTTGGCAGACTTCGCTAAGCTATTTCAACATTTACATGATTCTTATGTATGTATTGAAAATAACTACTTTCTAATACTTATTCTTTTCAGCACTGAGACAGATATTTGAAGAGGATATATCCACAGTCCAATCTCAGCTCTATTATGGTTTAATAACAACCCAGTTCTGCTCTCCATCTGCCTTCCTGACTGCTACTGTTGGTAATAACAAAGTTCTAATAACTCCTCAACTTCAGCTTCATTACCACAGGATTTTAAATTGCAGACACACTTGTAATACACCTCACTATAAAGGATCACAGATTTCACTGCGTGGGAAAAGAAAAACAAAACAAAACCCAACCAAAACTTGAACTGTAAAATCTATTTCCTCCTCAGCTTTGAAAACAAATACATAATTTAAGATTTTAAAATATCAAAAATCCTGCAAAAGCAGAAAGTCAAAACTGTTGCATTGAGCTGACAAGTCTAGTACACACTCTCATATATATCACTTGAAATTTGGCAGTACAGGTTTTAATAAATGCTGACTAGTGGATACTGCTTCTACTGGACACTAAGAAAAACTTGCTTATGCCTATTTAAAAGAAGAAATAAAAAGTAAAGTAACTTTTCATCTCATGGAAAAATAAAAAATAATGTTTCAGAATGACTGAATTAATCCTGGGCTCCACATTCTGCTAAAGAACAACTTCATTTTTCAGCTCAGTTTTCTATCTCTGAAACCCCAGAAGTTTGTGATATGTCTGATTATGTTTAAATACTTTTGACAGAAAGGTCCTGGTAAGTCAAAGATGTTCTAAGATCACTTATGAGATGTACGTAACAGAACAGAGACTCCCATGTTTCTATATTACATTGCAAAGCTTCTCGTAACACACAGGATTCTCTTTATTATAAGCAAAATTCTAATGTTCCTGTCATTCCTGCTGTTCCCGCTTTGTACGTCTGGTTAATTCTTCAGAATTTTCATAAAATTTGTGAACTTTGTAAGAGCAGAGTCAAACTCAGCATCTAGCCACAAGAAGTAACTTGAGATATTTTACGTATTTGTTACATAATACTATGCTTTATTCACGTATATTGCTTCAGAAGCAAACCTCTTCCACCAAATACAACAACTTAAAATTAATGGTAGACACACTGACTGTATACAGATTACACATGAAGGTTCAACACCAGGTCAGTAGTGACTGAGCAAAATAAGAATGCCATGGCGCTTGGTGGCCTGCATGAAGCAAGCTGGTGGTGTCAATCCAGTTCTCAATGGACTTTGTTCATTAGAAAGGAAAAACAAACCCCACCACGTAGCACTAATTGGCACCCCCGTTGTCACTGTCAGCGGCTAGGCCAAAGTTGTAACAGCCGCAGGAAAAAGGCCTTTCAAGGTCACTGCGAGGCACAACAGGGAAGCGGCACGGGAGAGAGCGAGCTCCGCGGCCACGGGCAGCTCAGCTCCCCGACCTCCACCAGGTCTGCGCCAAACAAGGTCAGCCTGACACGGACCCAGCACAGCAGTCACCCCACCCGCGCAAACATCCGCACGTCACACACCCCTCCAGGAACAGATCCTAAGCCTCCGCAGGGTACAGAAGAGGCATCAATCTACCACCTTTTTCAAATAAAGGACATAACGTGTGAAGGTGCTTAACAGCAAAACGCCTAGGAAAGCTCCAATTTAACTGATTGACAAAATTTCCCTGTACAAAAGCTTTCTGCTTATTTTCCTTAATGTACAAGATGCTGACCATATCTGCAACAGAAGGGGAACTATCATCTGTCACATAGGTAGAAACTGTCATGCAGAACAAAGTAAATTAAACAACATAACTCAGTATTCTTTCTTGGCTTTCTTGTATTTGAACAGTTGCTAAACGCCACTACAGAAAGCATTAATGAATTTGTGTAGCTATGGATTACTCTGGTATGGAGACTCTTCTTCAATCTGCCTTTCTAATGACTCTAATGAACAGTGTGGAAGGATCATGTTCCATTCACCCTTAACACCTCCACAGCTCCACACCTCTTCTTCTACTGAGTCTGCCAGTATGCCTGTTACAGAAGCACGTCCCAAAATTAACAACCACAAAGACCAGAAGAATATGAATGTACTGAGCAGCAGTCAGTAATCAGAGAACAATGGAGATGCGAATTTAAAATAATGCAGCACAAAGAATCTAAAAGGTTAACTGCAATAAAACCCCAAGCCAATAAACATACATCAAAACAACTGGTTAGCTCTAAGAGAAAAATCTGATATACAAACAAGATTGGAGCATGGCATTTTATTTTCACTTTTTAATCTTCATTATAAACTACAAAAATACATAGCTATTTAAGGAAAGTTTGTATGCTTGGATGCACATACATTTCCTACTGTAAATGTTTTTTGAATTCACATCATGGGAAAATAATGTTACTTAATTTTTACGGGACTGTTCAACAATTCTACACATAAATATATCAAAATACTACCTATCCCCCCACAAAATATGAAATATTTCTATACACACATCTAAATCCAGAGCCTTTTCAGTAAACTTCCCGACTAGCATGTGAAATATTAATTGTTTAGTGCTTCTTAAAATATCAACAGTTGGGCTCTAAGCACACAAAAATAGCCTTAATCCTTAAGGCAAATAAAACTCCTGAACAACTCATATTTTTCCTTACAGTAAACTAAGAGTTCACCATTTTCTTGGTTTCACAGTGAAATATGTATCAAAAATACTATTTCAGAGATTATGAAAAATCACAGTATGCATTTAATAGCATTTGTTTCCTGAAGTTATTTTATCCTGCTGCTCATTTGTTCCCAAAAGATAATGCAGGTTAAGACTGGGTCAAAATCGGATGCATTCTTAAACATTTCAGTTATAGCATAAAGACTCTGAGACATATACCCTCCTCTAGCTCAACTGATCCTGAGGAAGGATGAAATAGATGTTAACAGATGACAGCTTGGCTCTCTGCCTGTTTTATGCTTAGGACTTACAGAAAATTCCAGGAGGGATGTGGGAAATCAAGAAATTTCATATAAATGTACCTACTACACTTCCAGTGTAGTTTTCTGAAAATTGAGGTATTCTTCTTTTTGGTCATGGAGAGTTCTGCAATTGTTTGGTTCTGTAAAGAAAAATGTGGGGCTGCTCTGTCGGACTGCTCTAGACAAAAAAGTTAGTCCAGGGTATATACTTAAAAATCACCCTGGTCCTGGAGAAATGGAGAGCATTGTAAGAGCATTCGCCACCTCTCTTTTTTTCTGAGCATGGAGAAAAGATCTAAAGATGTTTTTTCTGTCTTACAAAAAAATATTATGCTGCTATATTATCGGATAGGGCACTATCCCTTTATTGCTCTGTATTTCCACCATCTCCAAAAGCTAAAATCTATGTAACAAATCAGAGTTGTTTTTAAAAAAAAAAACAACAAAAAACAAACAAACCAACCACCCAAAAAAACCAAACCCCCACAAAGCAATCAAAAACACCAACCAATCCCCACAAACAAATAACAACAACAAAAAACCAAACCAAACCAACCAACCAAAAACACCACAAAAACCAAAAAAAACCCCATAACACCCCATCCCAAAAAACCCCAAACCCTCCCCTCCCCCAACAAACAAATGGAAAGATACTGGCATATTCTTTAACCAGACAGGAGAAAGAGCAGGTGCTGGCAAGCAAGAAGCAATAGGGAAGCAGAGATTCAGCTCTAAAGCACCTCATCTATTTCCAAGGCTACAGGCATACAAATGTAACAGAGGTACCTCAAGGAGATGTAACCCGGCCAAGATCTAACAAACTGCTTATTTCTTCCTAGCAGCATATCCCAAGCAATGCAAACCAAAAGAAACAAAAGCTTGAAAAGAACAAAATAACTTTCTATAATACACAGGGATGTATGATGTATGGTTTAGGGAAGCAATTACACGTTTTCTAACAAGTGAATGGATTTCGGTGTCAAGTACTTCTCTGAGTGTACGGCCTTTCAACAAAAGTGACTGAAAAAAATTCAGAGAAAGACGAACAGAAAAAATAATAGAAAGATAGGAAAAAAATCCAATCAAACCTAATTTGACTTGATCCAGAGTTTAAAAAGATCAGGTTTGGAGGTATTTTGCAAATGACATTTCAATTTCACAAATAACTAACTTGGCTGAAGTGCAGTGAATGCCAAGCTTGTACAGACAGCTTACATAACCGTATATGTGATGTCCCAACTTGCAGCATTCCTGAGTAGCGGAGCTCTGGATATACACAGTGAAATGAATGGAACTAGATGTCTACTGTTAGCATTTAGCTGAATATCAAATAGTTTGAAGTCCCATTACAACAAATTTACATGCAACGCCAAGTAATAGAAAGTAGCACAATGAAAAAATTAATATTGTGTATTTGTTCTTTTCTTTATTTTTCTTCTCCTTTTCTGTTACTTACACTTCTCTTTTTCTTTCTCATTTCCAACAGCAGGCCCACTGTAGTTAACTCCACCTGCAATGAGTGGAAATTGAAAAGTCCAGCACATTGTAGTACAGGACTGTTCACATCAAAACCCCTTACATCTCCTCACTCTTCTGCTTTATATTCTGTTCTTTTCCTTTACATTTCCACTTACTTCTTGCACAGAACTCTCTTTCAAAACAGCACCCTTTCTATTCAGTTTGTCGTTTATAGAAATCTACCATCCTTTTTTCCTCCCCATTTTCTCTTGCTCCTGATTAAATTACCCCCAAAAGCATGCATTACTCTGCTTCAGTTTTATGATGCAGCTGGTACAATCTTTTTCTCCTCAATTCTGCTGAAGCCTGAAAATAGCTTGCTGCAAAAGGTCTTATTTAGTGTCCTGTTTTCATGGCACTTCCACTAGAGTTTGTAGGACTTGCTGATTTAGAACACATCTTGGCCAATCATATTTTAAAAAACACTGGCATTTTGGCAAACACAAATCAATGATAAACGAAGCAAGTGAGTGACTTTAGCATAGGCACCTGAATTAGGACAGCACAAGTTCTCTCCCCTCTTATCCACCGAAACTAAAAACTGATCACCTCTCCCATTTTCTACAACTCAGTGGGCTGTAAACAACCAATGAGAACATATTGTACCATGATTTTTACATAAAACGTTTCAGGAAAGTCTATAGGGAATACTGTTTCAAAATTAAAGATACACAGGTCTGCAGACAGTTGATGTAATTTACTGTAGTATACATTTGCTTGAAATACTACCACATATAAACAGCTTCTCAAAAAAAAATCTTTGTGTGATTATTGCTGCTTCTCTAAATCTTAGAGCGGATATTGCATGCAATACCTTTCTTTCTGTTATTTTAATAATATATTAATTATTAATTAAATTATGCCTAAATTATGGAGATTACTAGGTACTTTTGAAGCTTCATCTTTAATACTGTAACAGCTGCTACAGCACTGGTAATGCCTTTTTTTCTCAATCAGGCCTGAATAAGGAATTTCTTTTCCTAAGCACATAGAATTGCTTTACAAATTGTAGTGGAACATGATGTTGACATTCTTCAAGCTATGGAATAATTTGTAGTTTAAATTACTCTCAATGGATGCTAATCAACCATATTTTGCCTCCACTGACATCATTGTTTTAATCTTCCTGCCTATTCCAACTAATAATGTGAGAGATTAATATAAACTGAATTTTCCAAAATTGGCTATGGCTACAAGGAAACTAGTATTCCAAATAAAATACGTGGATTTTTGAATGAGAAAATTCTGTGGAAGTGTTGCTACTTCTTTACTGTTTTCAGTGCAACATTAATTTTAAGTGCTAATGTCCCGGTATTCTAGCAGGTATATCTTAAAAAAGAGTTCTGGTGCAGTACTGTGTACATACTACCTACAGTATAATATTTATTACAGGTTTCCATCCATTAAACAAAACAATTAAGCTGGTATTTCTCGTATCACCTTTCCATTTTCATTCGTATTTCTATAGAGAGAGTGATTTGTGTCATTAAAAGGAGAAGTCTGGCTTGCTGACAGACACTTCCAATGACCAGTACTTGTACAGCTTGTGTCATGCACCGAAAGAAAACAGTAACAGGTTTAACAGAACTTCCTAAACAAACTAAATTAATTTCTCCTTGGTCATCAGTGGAACTCTTTCCAAAAGAAAAGTTTCTTTTCTTCACAAAGATGAAATCAGTGCATGGCATTGTGCCTTATTAACACGTCTTCTCTAATGCCATTACTTCTCTGTGCCACTAGACTGTGCTGCATTTGTTTATATTTGTGCTGCCACTGCATCTGAGTGTCTGGCCTCAATTCTTGTATGTGGTCTCTCAGTTCATTCCAATTAATTACCAAATACAGCTCATTGTACAAATATTGTACAGAATCCCCCAAACAATGTGCTCTGAAGTAAGCAACGCTTTTCATAGCCAGTTGCTGCGTCATTCTTCTTCCAGGCAGACAAATACAAAAAGAAACAATAGAGCACCTGTTTCACTACTCAGCCAGGACCTAAAGTATGATATTTATTTTCATTTTTCCATCTTATTTAGAAAAGCAGAATCAGTGCTGCACTGTTGACATGCACCAGTGATCAAGAAAAAAAGCGCTAGCAGGGGAAATCTTAAAATTTCCAAAATGCACTTTTGTGGCAGGCTCTCAAA
The DNA here is from genome assembly GCA_013397845.1 of Melanocharis versteri. Taxonomy (NCBI): domain Eukaryota; kingdom Metazoa; phylum Chordata; class Aves; order Passeriformes; family Melanocharitidae; genus Melanocharis; species Melanocharis versteri. The sequence goes on along the minus strand of VZTG01005545.1, from coordinate 737,484 downwards.
TCAAAAACGTGACTGGCAGAAACTTACCATCACCTAGTAAAATCAGACATATTTTCCAAGAAGGAAAAAGACAACACACATCCATATCTATAAACACACTTTCAATGAAAATATGGTCCTTAATTTTGTTAAACTCAGTTTTATATAGTTCACATATAATAAAAACACTAAACTGTCCTTCTCCAAAAGATCCTTATTTCCAATAAATCTTTTGGAAAATTATTTGCTCCACAGTTCTCAGTCTTCTAGCTAATGGATACATGCCATCAACTTGTGGACTGAGTCTACAGCTTCCAAATATCTCTGAAACAAGTGCAAACTTTCAATTTGTAATGCACACGAAATAATGTAACCTCTGCAAACTGTTCAAGTGCAGAAAGCCTATCACTCTTTACCTTCTGCTGTAGTGGGAATAATAATTTAAGACTTGCTTATTTATAAGCAGCTTTGTCTTTACTTTTTACATTTGAAGTTTATTTTAGGAGAACCATAATTTCACCTGAGACCAACAAAACATAATATGCTACCCTCTTGACAGCTCATTATTCTGACAGTAGACTGAACTGCAATTTAATTTCTTTTTGCCTTCTTTTGATCTGTTTTTCCCCCATGAATGTCTTCATTCAAAAAACCAATAAAAAACCCACAAAACAAAGAGAAGAAACAAAAACAAAAAACCACCAACAACCAAAACTTGTAACAAACGGATTGCTTGTAAGAGTAAAGACAATTTTCCTCTAAAGGATTGCTTCAGAGAGGGAAAAAAATTAAACGCAATGGGAATGCCTGTGTTGTTTAGAAGTGTTACGCTGAAGGATAACCTCACTTTTGAACACCATGGATTAATGAAGCAGAAATGTGACTCTTAAAAAGAATAATTTTTTTATGGAAGAAGTTTCCTTGTTCAGGAAACCTAAATGACCATGGGTAACTAAAATCAGTTAAATGTGAAACCACCTCAAGAACATCTGTAAGTAGACAGACTGCTTTATAGACTGACTTTGTAATAATCATCGAAATTTCCCCTAAAATTATATCACTTTTTAGCCACACTAAAATATTTGTTACCTATGCATATTCATGCATAAATATATTACAAATGTATGTATTTTCCTAATATTTACTTAAGGATTGATTTAGTCCCTATTTACTAGCAACAACACAGCAATAAGCATAAGCCTAACAATTAAACAAAGTAGTTTATTGGTAATTGGCAGAAGAACAATGTTTTCGAATACTTTTTATGTGTCAGCTTCAGCAGAGAAAACATGTAGCATATTTACAAACACTTCTTTCCAGCAAATATTTATATAGCAAACAGCTGTATACAAGCACTGAAGAGCAGCAAACAGTAAGGAGGAGAAGGTGATTTTACTGAAATTTCAGAGCAGGTAGTTTTTCAATTTGGCATGCTTCTTATGATGTTGATTCCCTGTGGCCTTTATAATCATCCATGCTGCTTACAATCACGGAACGAGCAGTCTTAAATTCAGCTTGCCTTATTTCTGTGAATAGTCCCATAAAATCTAACTGACTACTAACATATACAAGGCCCAAGATAACTCTTTATAAATGAGTTCGTCTGTCAAGCAAACATAATTACTTGATGTTCACTCTTTATTAAGTATGTGGTTTTAAACGGCCATGATCCAGATAAACATAAGATTTTAAAAAAATATTTCATTTCTGTGCAGCAGCAAAAGTGTAGATCCTCCATAAAAATTGTGTACACGCATTTTAATTGGCAATTCATCAAAATAATTCACAGTTAACAGCAAAGTAACAACATTTATGTCAAACTAAATTAGCGTATATACTCGTAGCAGAGGCAGAAACAGCTGTTAGTCTGTTTGCATAAACTTCCAGCAGAATGTGTCTGGCAAAGTTAAGCACGAACATTTCTGCTTCATAAAAAATAGTTCCAAGACTGGAAAAATGCAGAGGGCCAAATGTCTCATTAATAGGACCACTCAAGTGAGTAGGCATTGTTCACTCAAACAAGGACCAGGCCATCACAGCTGTACTGTATTCTCAATCCTGTGCATAAATTAGAGTTTTTAATATGCTCACGAAACCAATATTAGAAACAAACAGGGAAATGGCACAATCCAAAAGGCACCTTCTGTCTGCCACCCCCAGTGACACTGTGTGATGTCTTATTCTCCAAGCTGCACTGCAGACTTTGCCAGACTGCATACAGAATCGGAAGAAAAAACAACACTGAACTTTTTTAAACACGGAGCACAAAGAACAACATTTTGACATCTACAGCTAGTCTATGAAAGTCATTATGGAAAGCCCCAACTGTGCTAAATGTACAAAGCTGTTAAAATTGCTCTCTAAAGAAACTGATTTTAAATTCAAATGTATCAGTTTTTTAAAATTTACACTTTGATTTAAGTTGATATAACAGGTTTATTACTAAGCTTAACAGCAAGTAATCCAAGATGGCATCCTAGAACTGTAAAACAATGTATAACCACTAACACACTACTGTTATCTCATGATTGTGCAGCAATGCTCAGACTTTCTTCTCTTTTTATTTCTTTTTAATTATTTCCATTTTGTCCTATGGAACAATTATTATATTTAGCCGAATTTACCATAAATGTAACACCTGTGGTTTTCCTTATTAAAAGCAAAATGCACAGGGTCTTGGGTTGAAAGGGCAGGGTATGGACTGCAAAAGGGCTAGTTAACGTAAGGCATTATACTGTTGTACTGATAAAGCTCATTTCTATGCATCAGATGATTAGTTCCATCAATATTTACTCCTGTGTGCATCTTCATCTACAAAGCATACATTCTTCAATTTCACAGCGCAGACCTTAATTTCTGGGAATTCACTACACTGCTTGAGAGGTATGAATTTCTTGGATAACTTGGGAATCTTCCACCCCTTTGAATTGTTTTCCTGTCTCAGGTAACCACTGTGCACACCACGGCAGACCCTGGGTCCTGGAACTGTTTAGTAACACTCAGTACTGCTGAAGGTATACCTTACCCACACATTTCTGAGTAGGCAAACGTCACTACGATATACAGCAATACCTTGAACAGCACCCTAACAACTTTCCACAAATAATCACAAGTACATTTTAAATAGGAATTATCACTTCCAGAATTGTTTACTCAGAACATAGCTTTTTTTTTCCTGATAGATTTACTCCTCAAATGCCAAAAACAGTTAACCATAAAAACACAATTTAAACGACCCCTACTACTGTACTGTCAAATTAGAAAAATCATACCAACTTACTGCTTGTCACTGGATTTGTAAAAGACCAACAGTGGAAGTCAGACATTTTCCATACCACAAAAGAGAAATTATTTACAGCCAATGCACATGGTATTTTCACAGTTTTTAAATTAACTGTTACTGGACTTCCATCTATGAAAAACAAATGTAAATTTAAAAAAAAAAGATGAAAAATTCTTATATAATACCTATATGATATTAAATCATATAGTTATTGATTGATGAACTTCCATTATGTACTCTCCTCTGACCCCCATACTGTAGCATATTACAATTAAAGATAAATGGAAGATATCATATGGAATGTAAGTACAATCCAATACATAGTAAAAGTATCGCTGAGATAAAAATGGGGTCTCATGCTTTCCCTTTTACTTTTGCTCATTCTAGAGAGGTGTCACTGTTTATCGACTACACACATTTGTATTTTTTATTATGTGACAAAGTTTATTACTGACTCATGATTTTTAAAGCATTTACTAACATTTATTAAATTTTACTTGCAAACACCTAATACCAAAAACCTGTGCTTTATCACATATCAAGGAGCCCCAATAAGGTCAAATAACATTACTCATTTAAGGAGTCACTAGATGCACTACACTGTGAGGACAAACTTGTTTTACAATGGTGGGGTAAGGTCCTAAGTGCCTTCTTTATACAGTCAATGTGTTCATTGATGTATTTTAGAATATAAATGTTACATATTCCAAATAGAGACATATTTACTTTTCCTGGAATAAACGGCAAAATAATTTTTGTTTAAAGTCAATGAGTCTATAAAGATTCCCTGCACTCATCTACTCAATTATGGAGAACTTCTAAGTTAGCCAGTTTATTTGTATATGTTACTTAATAATCTCGCTTAGAAATACGGCAGATAGAATTTGTTTGATCACACTTTTCTAATTTCTTACAAATATTTCAGTCATGCTAAGAAAATGGAGTAACTACATAACATCATATAACGTGTTATTGCTCAGTCCTGATACCAACAAGAAAAAACTACACAGAAAACTCAAGTAACTCGGCTTCAGGGGTTTGTGGTGCTCCTTTTCGTCAAAAGATAACAAAAAAACCTTTTAGTAAGATTTTCAACTACAAATTTAAATATTACTCTTGTAATAAGTGGAGTACTTGGGTACTAATGTCACTTTCACAACTCAAATTGTTACAATCACAAACTTGACTTTTTTATGTGTATGAGTAGCATGTTCCCAGAGTAAAAGCAGTTATTTTGACACCGTTTTTTTGCTACAACCTTCCATGTTTGCGTAAGAGCTGCATTATATGCAGAATTGACTAACTTAATAGCTTTAAACTTTACAAATCATTTTAGCAAGAATTAAACTACAAGGAAAAATATAAGTCTTCTTTTTCAGTTAAATAGCACAATCATTTTAGTGCGTTTTCTGTTCTCTCTTTCCAAAAAATATACTGAAGTACACATCCTATGTTCTTAACTCCCTCACAGGATGTTGCCAGGAGTGGGACAGATGGAAGAAGCCGGTGATGAATGCTCATTGTAAATTTCTTTTACACCTATGTTTGCCTCTATAAAATACTGGTATAAAAGTCATCAACTTCAAAAAATTCCATTTTCCATTCAGAGGGAAATATCTGGACCTACCAAAACAACAAATGCTCAGTCTCTTGTACGTTGTTCTGCTGTAAGTCAGTATGGTTATGTATGCTTAATGGGACTGAAATCAAGATTTGAAGTGCAGAAAATTATTATTTTGGATACAACATGACCAATGACTGTAACACAGTGTCTCAACAGCTGAAAATGTTAGCTTGGCTTCCACGGGATGGGATGACTGACAGTCTATGTGACTGTCCAGCGCTTTGGGATTCAGCAGGCAGTAACACAGGTTAGGTATTGTCCGGCACTTTTGGCCTCCATCTCCAATGTGGAGCAGTAATGAACCACAGCAGCCCCTGCACATCCCAGGCATGTTGTGCTAAATGCATCAACTGCAGCTTGGAAGGATCACAGCTCAGCTGGGAAAGTTTGGGGAAACAGCTCACATGTCCGAGACTGAGAGCTTTCTCCTTCAAACCAACTGCAAATACAGTCAAAAACAACTACACCTCCACAAGAAGGCTTACAGCTCTCCAAAAGCATGAATTCATGGGAGCTCACAATCTGTGAATTGTGACGTTCAGTTATTTCCGCTATTTGGAAAGCCATGAAGACAGATGCTCAATTAATGTATAACGTTCCTTTTTAACTGAGGCGGTGTGAAGCACTGCTCTTGCCACGACACACACTCCTGCTGTAAAACTTCACTTTACTAACCTCTTGCACATGAGTTTTGAACAAGGATGAAAGTTGCCTGTTTGTTGTTTTGCTCCTCCATCTATTCCAGCCCTTTTTTTCCCCACCTGCAAATTCCCTATTGAGTAAGCATAAATACAATGCAAATACTAATTTGCATTCTAGGAGCAGAGCTGCACCTCTTCACAGTAGCTGACAGCATAGCTGAAGGGGTGGCAGAGATGACTGCAGAGCTGGGGCAGATCCCGCAGGAGATGCCGCCAGATGTGCAGCAAGATCTGCCTCCCTCTCCCTGCCCAGCACAGCTAGGCCACCCCGGGCCTTGTTTAAAAGGAAAGAGTCTGAGGAGAGGGAGGACATTTCCCTTCACTCTTGCGCAGTCCATCCCAAGGCAGGGGAGCTGAGGCATGGGAGCCATGGCTTGCGTGGATGAACTGCCCATAAAATGGGGAGATGCAGCTCCTGACCAGGGGTCACTGGATGGGCACGTTTTGAAAATCAACCCCTGAGACAACAACCGGCCTTACTCAAATTGGAGGCACTCTGCTGCACAGAAAAAAAAAAAGAAAGAACGAAAAAACCCAAACAAAACCAAAACCCACAAAAACTCACACTCAAACAAACAGAAAACCCCCAACCCAAGCAGCAAAGCTGCATCAGGGGCTACTTTACAGAATGGAGTGTTTTCTCTCTGTTTCCTGTGGCTCTTAAGAAAAACAAACACTGTTTAGCAAGTTCTTGCCAGATGCCCCACAGCCAACACCCGAACAAAGAACGCTGGGGGAGAAGAAGGTCTTTTTAAGTCCATCTGTGCAAATGTCATAGTTACAATTCCTTTATAGCGACTTACACACGTGTGATTTGTTAGTGCTGTTAACATACGCTGTTACAGGAGCTGACATCGAACAAACTGAAATTCTAGCTATAAGTTCTTTCCAGTGTGTGCGTCCCCCGTCCTTAAATGGAAGATCCAAGAAATCAGCACGCAGTGTCGCTGTCAACCCCGAGCGCGTCCCACTCCCCACAAGCCCTTCTCCTCCGTTCCAATACTCTGGTAGAGACCACTTTTTGTTGTCAAGCCATGGGTGAGGCAAGCAGCCGCTCTGACAAACCGGGTGATAAAGGGCAATGTGGAAGATGGGGGGCGGAGGAGTTGTGTAACCCCCGCGGACGCCCGAGGCTGGCGGGGGCTGCTCTTGCGCCGGTGCCGGTGCTCGCCTGGCCCGGAGATGGGGCCCAGGGGAGTCCGGCCCCGGGAGACACGGAAAGAACGCATTCCCACGTCCTCCGCAGCCCTCCACACCCACCTGGGTGCCCGGCGTGCCAGCACGCAGCCTCCCTCCAGCGCCACCGGACAAGCACCCCAGCAGTTCTCCATGCCTGAGGATGTCCCGTCGGTGACGATACTCTGCTCTCCTGCGGGACCCTCACCGCGTGGGGCTGCAAGCCCTGGAGGAGTCTCTCACCGCCCTCCACGCCAGGGCTGCGCAGGCAGCGCAGGCTCGGGGGCCCGAAGAGACCTGCGGGCACGGGGAGGGGGTTCCCGGGCAGCGCAACCCTTCCCGCCCAGTTAGCAGCCCATGGGGAATGGGGGCCTCCAGGCGGCGTGCCGGTAGGGGAACGAAGTCCAGATAACTTTTGGGGAGCAAAAGAGGAGCCCCTCTCCGTGCTGGCAGCGACCCGGGAGCAAGCGGCAGCGGGCTCTGCCGTACGGGACACCTGCCGCGCCCCGCGGGCGGTGCAGTGGGGACTCCACGGCACAGACACCGCCAACCACCCGAGCCTCCCTTCTGCCTGCCCAGGGCCGGGGCGGCGCCGGGCTGCCCGGGACAGGTACGTGAGGGGTGTCCGCCCTCCCTCTGCCGCCGAAGCTTCCTCGCTCCGGGTCGCGGCCCCCGCGGCTGCAGGAATCACACCGTCAGTGACCACGACGACGGGCGGGCACGACCCATCAACTTTCTCCCCCGGACCCTCTCCCCTAGTACGGAACCTCTTCTCCAGCCCCTTCCCCGGCAGCTTTCCCTACACAGAGCCGCCCCCCGGCCCGCTTACCTCGCATGGTGTTGGTTCCCCGCTCCGCGCAGTCATGAAGCTAGGAGCCCAGGAACCGCACCGCACAAATCCCGTCTCAACACCCGCGAAGGTGGCAGCCGCCGCAGCTCCGCTCCGCCGGGAAAAC